>JAABKJ010075445.1:135967557-136053231 GCA_011634705.1 Andricus grossulariae | reverse complement strand
ATTTCATTTTTCATTACAAATTTTTATTTTTTTAGTTACAAATTCATTTTTGTCTACCTTTTTTGGTTGGAATATCAAATATTCAATTTTTGGTTGAAAATTTATCTTTCTTGGTTCAAATTTACACTACGTTGTAAAAAGGTAATTTTTTCGGTTGCCTCTTTTTTTTTGAAAATTAATTTTTTTAACAGAAAATTCAGCTATTCCATTTTTGGTTGAAAATGTTTTCTTTTTCAGTTGAAGGTTTAATTTTTTGTTGCGAATTTCATTTTTATCTGAAAATTCAACTATTCCATTTTTGAATGAAAATTAATTTTTTGTTGTTGAAAATTTAACAATTTTGTTGAAAATTCTTTTCCTTTCAGTAAAAAATTTACCTTATTTAGTTAGAACTTTAAATATTCAGTTGGAAATTTATGTATTTTGTTAAAAATTGGTCTTTCTAGTACAAACTTAAGCCTTCTTGTTCCACAACACGTATTTTTAATTTTTTCCAATTGACAATAATTTTATGTTTGTAAAATTTAGAACTACGCAAGAAAAAGTGACCAGTAATTAAAATATTGAATTTTTTCTCTTCAAACCGAATATCTTACTCTCTTACAATATTTGACAAATATACTATAAACTTTTATTAATAATTTGTACAGAAAAAGCTATTTTCATTTATTAAATCTAAATTTTCGCAGTACTCAAGATTCTCGCGAAAAATTCAACGAGTTTTCGAGGTTTTCAAGGTTAAAAAAAAAATCAAGGAGAATTCCAGGTTTTCAAGGTCGCTGGACACTAGTGTTACAACGTGTGTCTATTAATTTTTTATAAATCTTTTATTTTCAATATCGTTTTTTGCGAATAAAACGAACACAACGCGTCCTATAAAAAGTGATTCATATAAATTTGTAGATCTTTGTTTGATGACTTTCAAGAGATTTCAAGAGAATCACAATTTTCAAAGATTTCTTTGGGAAATTTTGAATAATTTTTTTTAACAAATTATTTAAGTAAAATATTTTTAATGATTTTGAAACATTATGTGAATTCTTTGAAAAATATCTAGAATATTCGGAGACAATTTTTGTTCATGCTGAAGGATTTTTCAAAATTTTTAGGAATAATTTGAACTGTTCTCAAAGATGTTCAGAATGTTTGAAAAAATGTTTTGAAACGTTATGTCTTTGGACGTGATTTCTCAATTTGCAATATTTAAAAAAAACTTGCATTGAGACATTTTTTAAAATGATTATTATTTTGAATATAAACAATAATTTTAAAAAGTACCTTAGATATTACAAAATTTTTCACTCACCAAAATATTTATTTACTATACTTTTAATGAGTCAAATTGTTTTTTCAAGTTATATTTTGTTAAAATTCAAATTTAAGAGTTTTCTAGTATGAGGAATTCTACAGAGACGGATATTTTGTAATTTCGCAAATTTTCCTTTTCAAATATTTAAGTATTCCGGAATTTCGCTTTTCAAAATTTGTTCAGTCGTTTCATAAAATTAATATTTAACAAAATTTGAAATATTCCCGAAAAAGAAAATATACAAAATACAAAATTCACGAAGTTAAAAAATTGACGACAATTTAAAATTCTAGAATAATAAAATATCTCAAAGTTTATTATACTACCGAATTTGAAAATTGCCGATGAAATAAAATTCCGGAAATAAAATTGCCAACTATAAAGTATCAAATTCCCGAATTTGAACAATCAAAGAATTGGTAAATAATAAAACAAAAAAAACATAAATAAAACAAATAAATTCACTTGACAATCATATTTTGTATTGCATGTATTACTTGACATTTTATTATTTATCCATTAAAAAAAAATCATTGTAGAAATCATTGGTGCCGCATTCTCTTGATACAAGGTAATTTAGATTTGCTAAATAGAAATTTTCGTGAATAAATGCCACAATTTAGAAAAAGAACTTATTTTTAGAAAACGCAGGTGACATTATTTCTTATGGCCTACTCTTATCTTTTCGTTATTTCTGCAAAAAACATGTTTTCTTTTTAACGAAAGATGATAATTTTGCAACAAAAAATGAAATAATTAAATCTTCAGTTAAAAACAAATTTTCCACTAAAATGATGATTCTTCAACTAAGAAAATTAATTTTTACCAAATAGTAGAATTTTTGAACAAAAAAATGAATTTGCAACTAAATTGAGGAATCGTCTGTTGAATTCAATATTTTTTTGTGGTTTAAACCAGAACCGCTGGTCGACAAATTTCCGATTTTCCAAGAAAATTCAAAAAGTACTTATAATAATCTTGTGCGGCTTTGAGAAGGTTACGTTTTTCTTCTCTCGACCTTTTTACATGCCATGCGTGTTTTGGCTTCAAATTTGCATTTTTTTTTGTTAACATTTTTTTTACTTTTATAAATTGTACAGTTAAAAAATGCAGATTTATTCAAAAAATATGTATCTACGTCATCATTTTCAAAGCTGTAAGTTGAAAAATAAATCCATCAATTTGTAAATTTTACAAATCATATCCTTCAAAGCAATTTTGAGTAAGAAACATTGAAGAGTTGAACGATTGAATTTTTTTCCTTCATCTAAACACTTTTTGAATTCGAGTCTAAATTAAAAGTTACATTAGTGTTCACGTAGTTTTAAATAAAAATTTGTTATTGATTGAATTTCTGTTGAATTATTATGTCATATTTGTTTATTTATAAAAAATTAAATAAAAAATCGGGCTGAACAACTTTCTTTGAAATGTTGTGATTAATCTTCTACCAAAAAGGAATAATTTTTAATAAAATACAAAAATTTTCAAACACAATTTTTTAACAACAAATATTTTGTTGAAACTTCATGTATTTTTTTCAATTATTCTTTTTTTGGTAGAAAATTAGTTTTTTTATTAAAAATTAATTTTTGTTAGGTTGAAAATTAGTTTTATTATTGAAAATTAATTTTTTAAACTAAAAATTTGACCAAATTTTTTGTTGAACTTTTTTTTTGACTATTCAACTGTTTCGTTGAAATATTATTTATTTTCTCAAAAAAATATGTCTTAAACTGAAAATTAAAATACTCTATTTTTTGTTGAAAATTGATATTTTTTATTTAAAAATTCACTTAGCTTCATGGAAAAGTGTCTTTTTTGACAAAAAAGTAACATTTTTGGTTGGCAATTTCATTCAAAATTAAAATATTTGGTTGAAAATTCATGTATTTTGATAAAATTATTTCTTTTTGCAGAGAATTAGCTTCTTTTCTATTGAAAATTAATTTTTTAAACTAAAAATTTGACTAAATTTTTTGTTGAAATTGGTTTTTTGACTATTTAACTATTTCGTAAAAAATTTATTTATTTCCTCAAAAACATATTTCTCTAACTAAAAATTAAACTACTCTATTTTTTGTCGAAGATTGATATTTTCTATTTGAAAATTCATTTAGATTCTTGGAAAAATGTTGTTTTTTTTTATAGAAAATTAATTTGAAAATTTTGTTAAAAATTACAATATTTGGTTGAAAATTTATGCATTTTGATACAAATTTTTTTTTTTAGAGAGTTAGTTTTTATATTGAAAATTAATGATTTAAACTAAAAATTTTACCAAGTTTTTTGTTGAACTTTTTTTTTTACTATTTAACTATTTCGTCAAAAATTTATTTATTTCCTCAAAAACCTATTTCTCTGATTGAAAATTAAACTACTCCATTTTATGTTGAAAATTGATATTTTTTATTTGAAAATTAATGTAGTTTCTTGGCAAAGTGTATTTTTGATAAAAGAATTAACATTTTTGGTGGATAATTTCATGACAAATTAAAATATTTGGTTGAAAATTCATGTATTTTGATAAAATTTTTTTTTAGAGAATTAGTTTCTTTTTCATTGAAAATTAATTTTTTAAACTACAAATTTGACTTAATTTTTTCCTGAAATTGTTTGTTTGATTATTTAACTAATTCGTTAAAAAAATTTTATTTCTTCAAAAAAATATTTCTCTATCTGAAAATTAAACTACTCTATTTTTTGTTGAATATTAATATTTTTTATTTGAAAATTCATTTAGTTTCTTGAAAAAGTCTTGTTTGAAAGAAAATTAACATTTTTGGTGGACAATTTGATTAAAAATTAAAATATTTGGTAGCAAATTCATGTATTTTATTAAAAATTATTTTTTTTTGTAGAAGATTTTTTTTTTTCATTGAAAATTAATTTTTTAAACTACAAATTTGACTAAATCTTTGTTGATTTTTTTTTACTATTCAACTATGTCGTTAAAAATGTATTTATTTCCTCAAAAACATATTTCTCTAACTGAAAATTAAACTAATCTATTTTTGGTTGAAAATTGATATTTTTTATTTGAAAATTCATTTAGATTCTTGAAAAAGTGTCTTTTTTGATAGAAAATTAAAATCTTTGGTCGAAAATTTCATGAAAAATTGAAATATTTGGTTGAAAATTCATGTATTTGGTTAATTTTTTTTTTATTTTGGCAGAGAATTAGTTTCTTTTTTATTGAAAATTAATTTTTGAAACTAAAAATTTGACTCAATTTTTCATTGAAATTTTCTTTTGACTATTTAAGTATTTATTTAAGAATTTATTGATTTCTTCAACAACATATTTCTCTAACTGAAAATTAAACTACTCTATTATTTGTTGAAAATTGATATTTTTCATTAAAAAATTTACCTAGCTTCATGGAAAAGTAAAAATACTTTAGCAATGATTAATCAGCTGATCCAGCAGTATAGGAAACTGAGATAAGACAGAGATAAGAAGATTTTCGGTTGAGCTTCATTAATTGTTCAATATCTTTGTTTATAAAAATATATAAGTGTTCTCAGAAGCGCCCACCTTGAGAGTCCACGCCAGTCCGCCGCTAGATTACTTTGCAATAAAGTTATTCAATTTTTAGCAAGATAGATAAACTTTTAGCCAAATAATGGAATTTTCAACCTGAAAGATCAATTTTCTGCAGAAAAAGTCGAATTTCAAATAAAATAGATACATTTTTGACGAAGAAGTTGAATTTTCAACTAAAAAAGGTACCTTTTCCATAAAAATAGAAATAGTTGAATTTTCAGTTGAAAACCTAATTTGCGAACAAAAAAAAACGAGTTTTTAACATAAATAATCAAATTTTAGGTTATAAAGTAAATTTTCAACCAAGAAACATCAATTTTTGAAACAAAATAAATGAATTTTCAAGAAAAAACACGAACTTTGACCCAGGAAGAATGATTCTCTACTGAAAAAGAAGAATTGCAACAAAATATAAAAATTTTCAACCAAATAACTAAATTTTCAACAAAAATAAAATAGTGACATTCCAAATTTCAAATTTAAAAATTAATTTTATACGAAAGAACGACTTTTTGAATAAATAGTTGCATTTACAATTTTCAGGTGAATCTTCAACTGGAAGAGTTGAATTTTCAGTTGCAAAGCCTATTTTCAATAAAAAAAATAATAATTTTTCACCAAAATAGTTAAATTTTTATCAACGCAAAAATCGAATTTTCAACAAAACAGATAAATTTTTCACAAAAATAGTTCAATTTTCAAACAAATAAAAGAATTTCCAAGAGAGAAGATTAATTTTCTACCTGAATAGACGAATTTTCAGATGAATCTTCAACTGAAAGAGTTAAATTTTCAGTTCAAAAATCAGTTTTCAATCCAAAAACAATTTTCAATCAAAAACCAATTTTTCACTTAAATATTTAAAACTTTAACAACGAAAGAATCGATTTTTCAACAAACCAGTTAAATTTTGTATAAAAATAGTTCAATTTTCAAACAAATAAAATAATTTCCCAGCAAGAAAATGAATTTTCTACCAAAAAAGACGAGCTTTCAACAAAATACATGAATCTTAAACAAAAAATGACACCACCAAAAATGAAACAATTAATATTTCAGTTAGGAAATTAATTTTTAACCATGAGAATGAATTTTTAACAAAATGGTACAATTCTCAATCAAACCATTCTCAACTAAATTCAGGACTCTTAAAATAGAAAAATTAATTTTCAAAAAAATAGTGCAACTTCCAGCCAAGTAGCTGAATTTTGAACTAAAAATGATAAGTTTTTAACAAAAAAAGGAATAGTTCAATTTTCAGTTGAAAATTAATTTCCGAACAAAAAAAATTAGATTAATTCTAAAATAAATAGTTAAATTTACAAATAAAAATATAAACTTTCAGCCCAGAAGATTATTTTTCTTCTGAATAAGAGGAATTTCAAGAAAATACATGCATTTTCAACTAAAAAATATAAATTTTCAAGGAAAAATAGCATTGTCACATTTTCAAATGAAAAATTGATTTTTTTATGAAACAAAACGAATTTTTAACTCAATTGTTGAATATAAAAATGCCTAAATAATTCTCTTACTGTAATAGTTAAAATTTTTAGTTTGAAAATAAGATTTCAAACAAAAAGCAACGATTTTTCAACAAAATAGTTAAATTTTCAACAACAACAAAACAAATTTTTAACAAAATAGTTCATATTTTCACAAAAATATTTTAATTTTTAACCAAAAAGATGAATTTTCAAGCCAGAAGATAAATTTTCCGAAAAAAAAGAATTTTTAATAACAAAGGTGAATCCTCAACAAAAGTTATGTATTTCTAAAAAAGAAGATTAAATTTCTAAATAATTCCTTTCACTGGAAATTTAACAGAAAATTCCATTTTCTGTTGAAAATTCGTCTTTTTTGCTTGAAAATTCATCTATTTTGGTTAAAAATTTCACTATTTGGTTGAAAATTCATATTTTCGTTTTGAAAATTCTTCTTTCTGGTTTGAAAATCAACCTCTTTTGGTAGAAATTTCATATTTTTTCGTTCAAAATTAAACAACTTAGTTAAAATTGGAACTTCTTTGTTAAAAATGCATCTTTTTAAACAAAATTAAACTATTACGTAAAAAATTTATTTTTATTGGTTGAAGATTCATCATTTTACTTGACAATTAATTTCTTTGGTTAATAATTTAACTATTTTGTTGAAAATTCACGTATTTTGTTGAAAAATCCTCATTTTTGTAGAAAATTAATCTTCGTGGTTGAAAGCCTAACTTTTTGGATGAAAAATTAAATATTTTGTTGAAAATTCGTTTTTTTTTATTAAAAAATTTTTTTTTTAACTGAAAATTTCACTGGAAATTCCATTTTCTGGTGAAAATGCATCTTTTTTGCTTGAAAATTAATCTATTTTGGTAAAAAATTTCACAATTTGGTTAGAAATTCATATTTTCGGTTTGAAAATCAATCTCCTTTGGTAGAAATTTCATATTTTTTTGTTCAAAATGTAACCACTTAGTTAAAGCTGGAACTAATTTGTTAAAAGTTCATCCTTTTTTTTTTAATTAAACTATAAGGTTAAAAATTAATTTTTGTTGGTTGAAGATTCAACATTTGAATTGAAAATTGATCTTTTGGGTTGAAAATTTAAATATTTTGTTGAAAATTTAAATATTTTGTTGAAAGTCGTTTTTTTAGTTGAAAATAATTTTTTTATGGAAAATTGAACCAGTCCATTTTTTATTGAAAATCCATCTTTTTTGTTGAAAATTCAAGTATTTGCTCGAAAATTTATACTATTTTGATTAAAAATTCCTCTCTTTAGTAGGGAATTAATTTTCTTCGTTTGAAATGTAACTTTTTGGATGAAAATATAAATGTTTTGTTGAAAATTCGTTTTTTTATTAAAAAATAATTTTTCAAACTGGAAATTTAACAGCAAATTCCGTTTTCTGTTGAAAATTTATATTTTTTTGCTTGAAAATTCATATTTTTTCGTTCAAAATTTAACCACTTAGTGAAAACTGGAACCACTTTGTAAAATATTCATCTTTTTTTAAACTAAATTATTACGTTAAAAATTTATTTTTTTGGGTGAAGATCCATAATTTCAGTGGAAAATTTATTGCTTTGGTTAATAATTTGACTATTTGGTTGAAAGTTTGTTTTTTTAGCTGAAAATAAATTTTTTTATGGAGAATTGAACTATTCCATTTTTAATGAAAATCCATATTTTTTCTTGAAAATTTAACAATTTGCCCGAAAACTCATACTTTGTTAAAAATTCATCTTTTGTGGTAGAAAATTTATTTTTTGGGTTGACAATTTAAATATTTTG
Organism: Andricus grossulariae; assembly: GCA_011634705.1. Classification (NCBI taxonomy): domain Eukaryota; kingdom Metazoa; phylum Arthropoda; class Insecta; order Hymenoptera; family Cynipidae; genus Andricus; species Andricus grossulariae. The sequence continues at coordinate 136,045,091 of JAABKJ010075445.1, read as the reverse complement.
TTGAATGATCATTTTTTTAGTGAAAAATTTTTTTTCAATGGAAAATTGAACTAATCCATTTTTATTGAAGATCCACTTTTTTAATTCAATTTTTTGCTCGACAATTTATACTTTTTTTTATTAAGAATTCCTCTTTTTTGTAGGAAATTAATTTTCTTGGTTTTAGTGTAACTTTTTGGATGAAAATATAAGTGTTTTGTTGAAAATTCGTTTTTTTGTATTAAAAAATAATTTCTTTAACTGGAAATTTAACAGCAAATTCCGTTTTCTATTGAAAATTCGTCTTTTTTGCTTGAAAATTCATCTATTTTGGTAAAAAATTACACTATTTGGTTGAAAATTCATATTTTTCATAAAAAAATTATTTCCAACCAAAAAAACGACCTTTCAACAAAAGATTTAAGTTTTCAACCCAACAGATCAATTTTCAACAAAAAAAAGGATGAATTTTTAACAAAGTAGTTCCAAATTTTTAATGAAATAAAATTAATTTGTAACGAAATAGTTAAATTTTTACACCACTAAATGAATTTTCTACCAAAAAGTTTGAATTTCCATTTGAAAAATTTCAATAAAAACTTGAGTTAAAAAAATTATTTTTTAATCGGAAAAAGTAATTTCTAACTAAAGAAATAAATTTTCATGAAAAAGATTAATTTTCTACCAAACTAAATACATGAATTTCCTAACAAATATTTTAATTTTCAATGGAATTTTCATTTAATAGTTGAATTTTCAACCAAAAAACTTAATTTTCAATAAAAAAAGACAAATTTTCAACTAAAAAAGATAAATTTTCAAAAAAACACAATATTTTAGTTTTCAGTTAGAGAAACAAGTTTTTAAGCAAATAAAATAAATTTTTAACGAAATAGTTATTTTTTAACACAAGCAAATGAATTTTCTACCAAAAAGATTAAATTTCCATTAAAAAAATTTCGATAAAAACTTGAGTTAAAAAGAATAATTTTTAATAAAAAACTAATTTTCAACCAAAGAAATGACTTTTCATCAAAAAGATTAATTTTCTGCAAAAGAAGAACAATTCTTAACAAAATACATGAATTTCCTAAAAAATATTTTAATTTTTAATGGCATTTTCATCTAATAGTTGAATTTTCAACCAAGAAAGTTAATTTTCTATTTAAAAAAAGACAAATTTTCAACAAAACAGATACATTTTGAACAAAAACCAGAATATTTTAATTTTCAGTTAGAGAAACAAATTTTTAACCAAATAAAATCAATTATTATTGAAATTGTTAAATTTTCACACACCCAAATAAATTTTCTACCAAAAAAATTCAATTTCCATTCAAAAAATTTCGATAAAAACTCAAGTTAAAAAAATAATTTTTAATTTAAAAAACTAATTTTCAACCAAAGAAATGAATTTTAATCAAAAAGATTAATTTTCTACCAAAGAAGAATAATTCTTAACGAAATACATGAATTTCCTAACAAATATTTTAATTTTCAATGGAATTTTCATCAAATAGTTGAATTTTCAACAAAAAAGTTAATTTTATGTGAAAAAGACAAATTTTCAAGAAAACAGATGAATTTTCAACTAAAAAAGATAAATTTTCAACAAAAAACAGAATATTTTAATTTTCAATTAGAGAAACAAGTTTCTAACCAAATAAAATAAATTTTTAACGAAATAGTTGAATTTTCAAATAAACAAATGAATTTTCTGCCAAAAAGATTGAATTCCCATTTAAAAAAATGTCGATTAAAACTTAAGTTACAAAAATTAATTTTTAATAAAAAAACTTAAATCAAAGAAATGAATTTTCATCAAAAAGATTGATTTTATACCAAAGAATAATAATTCTTAACAAAATAAATAAATTTCCTAACAAATATTTGAATTTTCAACGGAATTTTCATCTAATAGTTGAATTTTCAACAAAAAAAGTTAATTTTATATAAAAAAGACCAATTTTCAACTAAAAAAGATAATTTTTCAACATAAATAGAATATTTTAATTTTCAGTTAGAGAAACAAGTTTTGAACTAAATAAGATCAAATTTTAACGAAATAGTTAAATTTTCACACAACCAAATAAATTTTCTACCAAAAAGATTAAATTTCAATTTAAAAAATTTCGATAGAAACTTTATTTAAAAAAATTAATTTTCAATAAAAAAGCTAATTTTCAACAAAAGATTTCAATTTTCATCAAAAAGATTAATTTTCTACCAAAGAAGAATAATTCTTAACAAAATACATGAACTTCTAAAAAGTATTTTTATTTTCATTGGAATTTTCATCTAATAGTTGAATTTTCAACAACAAAAATTAATTTTCTACAAAAAAAAAAGACAAATTTTCAATAAAATAGATGAATTTTCTACCACAGAAGAATAATTCTTAACAAAATACATGAATTTCCTAACAAATATTTTAATTTTATAATGCTTTGATTTCATTAAAATCAGAAAAATCAGAAAAATTCAATTGAATTTAGATAAATGGAAGTGAATAAAATGGCCGAATTTAGTAGAATTCACGAGAAATAAAAAAATAATTTAAAGAAATGCATGATGAATTTTTAAAACATTCAAGTGAATTGAAAGTAATTTAAAAAAGTCAAAATGTTCCAATGATTTCAGGAAAATTAGAGGGAATATAGAAGAATTCAATAGAATTGCATAGAATTGGATGAAATTAATATGGATTCAAGAGAACTTTTTAAAAAAGCAGGGTGAATTGAAAATAATTCAAATTAATTGAAAAGAATTTGAAAAATCCAAAATAATGCTTTACTTTCTGTAAAATAAAAAAATAAAAAAAACTCAATTGAATTTAGTTGAATGGAAGTGACTCGAATTACCGAATTCAGTAGAATTTAAGGGAAATAAAAAGAATTCAAAAAAATACATACAAGTTCATGATGATTTAAAAAAAAAATTCAAATGAATTGAAAACAATTTTGAAAATCTAAAATCTATTTCAGGAAAATTGGAGGGAATAAAGAAGAATTCAATCGAATTGCAGAGAATTGGATGAAATTAATATGGATTCAAGAGAACTTTTTAAAAAAGCAGGGTGAATTGAAAATAATTCAAATCAATTGAAAAGAATTTAAAAAATCCCAAATAGTGATTTGATTTCAGTAAAATCAGAAAAAAATCCATTGAATTGAAATAAATGGAAGTGAATAGAATTGCTGAATTTAGTAGAATTTAAGGGAAATAAAAATAATTCAAAGAAATACATAAAAATTCATGGTGAATTTTTAAAACATTCAAGTGAATTGAAAACAATTAAAAAAATCCAAAATGTTCCATTGACTTCAGGAAAATTTGGAGGGAATTTAAAAGAATTCAATGGAATTGCAGAGAATTCGATGAAATTTTATGAATTTACGATTAATTTAAACGAAATCAGGCTAAATTGAAAATAATTCAAATGAATTGAAAAGAATGCAAAAAATTCAAAATAATGCTCTGATTTCAGTAAAATAAAAAAAATCAGAAAGACTTCATTGAATTAAATAAATGAAAGTGAATAGAATTGCCGAATTCAGTAGAATTTAAGAGATATAAAAGCAATTCAAAGAATACATAAAAATTCATGATGAATTTTTTCAAAATTCATGTAAATTGATAACAATTGGAAAAATCCGAAAAGTATGTTAGGAAAATTGGAGGGAATATAGAAGAATTCAATGGAATTTCAGAGAATTCGATGAAATTTGTACGAATTCAAGATCTTTTTAAACGAAATCAGGGTAAATTGAAAACAATTCAAATCAATTGAAAAGAATTTAAAAAAATCCAAAATAATGCTTTAATTTCGGTAAAATAAAAAAAAAATCAGAAAGACTCCAGTGAATTCAGCTAAATGGAAGTGAATAGAATTACCGAATTCAGTAGAATTTAAGGGGAATAAAAAGAATTTAAAGAAATACATCCAAATTCATGATCATTTAAAAAAAATTCAAATGAATTGAAACAAATTTTTTAAAATCCTAAATGTTCCATTGATTTCAGAAAAATTAGAGGGAATATAGAAGAATGGAATGAAATTGCAGAGAAGTCGATGAAAATCGTATGAATTCAAGATTAATTCAAACGAAATCAGGCTAAATTGAAAATAATTCAAATCCATTGAAAAGAATTCAAGAAATCCAAAATAATGCTTTGATTTCAGTAAAATCAGAAAAACTCCATTGAATTTAAATAAATGGAAGTGAATAGAATTACCGAATTCAGTAGAATTTAAGGAAAATAAAAAGAATAAAAAGAAATACATAAAAATTCATGATTAATTAAAAAAAAAAAATCAAGTTATTTGAAAACAATTTTAAAATATGAAAATGTTCCATTGATTTCAGGGAAATTAGAGGGAATTTAGAATAATATAGATATCCAGTTTCGTGTCCAGTATGTTATATTGTTTCTAATATTATTTCGACAATCTACGGGAATGTGTTTGAATGAATATTGAAGGCTACTCACAATAAAATTTATGATATTGAAAAATTATGTTTATTAAAAGAAAGGATTTTTTAGCTTCAACACTCTTTCGTGAACAATAACTCGAAGAGGATACAGATCTGTATCGAAACGCGTCGTTAAATATCATCACTAAACAAACGCTGGTAGCAGCTCATAATGAATATTAATTTATTTTTTATTAAATTTACTGAATAATAGATATCACATTTTGATACGTAATTTTTAATTTGGACTTCAAATGGATTTGTTGACTATAATTTCTGATGAGGAGAGCAGTAGTCTCTTGAAACGTCTACTTTCTCTACAATAAAGGATCCTTAGTAATATCTTGGTCCTTTTTATTGGTCTCAAGATTATAATTTATTATTATTATTCTTTTTAGACTTCATTTATAATTTATTCCTTTGTGAAAAGATTTTTTTCAAATTTGTTTAAGTGTAATATCAGTTGTATTAAATCTATAACCATTGTATATGTTTCCAGTTTCGTGTCCAGTATCTTATTTTGTTTCTAATATTATTTCGACAAACATTATTTCAACAATCTACGGGAATGTATTTGGTCAAATATCGAAGGCTAGACATATAAAAAATTATGATATAAGAAAATTATTTTCATCAAAGGAAAGGTTTTTCCAGCTTCAACAATCTTTTGTGAACAATAACTCTAAGAGGATACAGATCTGTATCGAAACGCGTCGTCATACAGCATCTCTCAACAAACGCTGGTAGCAGCTCATGATAAATATTAATTCATATTTTATTAAATTTATGCATTGATAAATATTACATTTGAATATTTTTTTTTTAATTTGGACTTCAAATTGACTTGTTGACTATGATGTATGATAAGGAGAGCATACTGTGTCTCGAAACGTCGACTTTCTCTACAATCAGGGATCCTTATCTTGGTCATTTTATTGGTGTGAAGAATGTAATTGATGATTTTTTTTTACTTCATCTTTAATTTATTTGTTCGTGAAGAGATTTTTATTAATTTGTTGTTCAAGTTTAATATCAGTTGTATCGAATCTATAACCATTGTATAGGTATCCAGTTTCGTGTCCAGTATCTTATTTTGTTTCAAATATTATTTCGACATTCTCTGGGAATGTGTATGATCAAATATTGAATGCTAGTTACAATAAAATAAAATATATAATATTGAAAAATTATTTTTATTAAAAAAAAGGTTTTTCTAGCTTCAACAATCTTTTGTGAACAATAAGTCGAAGAGGATAAAGATCTGTATCTAAACGCGTCTTGAAACAACATCACTAAACAAGCGCTAGTAGCAGGTCATAATGAATATTAATTTATTTTTTAATCAATGTATTGATGATTCAATAATTAATTGCTATACGTAATTTTTAATTTAGACTTCGAATTGACTTGTTGACTATAATTTCTGGTAAGGAGAGCATACTGTCTCTCGAAACGTCGACTTTCTCTACAATAAAGGATCCTTGTTAATATTTTGGTCCTTTTCATTAGTCTGAAGATATAAGTTATTACTATTCTTTTCAGACTTTATTTATAATTCATATCTTTGTAAAAAGATTTATTTTTTATTTTTTGTTTGAGTGTAATATCAGTTGAATCGAATCTATAACCATTGTATAGGTATCCAGTATCGTGTCCAGTATGTTACTTTAATTAAATATTATTTCGACAATCTCCAGAAATAGGTTTGATTAAATATTAAAGGCTATTTATAATGAAATTTATGTATTGAAGAATTATTTTTATTAGAAGAAAGGTTTTTGTAGCTTCAACAATCTTTTGTGAACAATAACTCGAAGAGGATACAGAAACAACATCACTAAACAAACGCTGGTAGCAGCTCATAACAAATAATGATGACTTTCTATGAAAATAGTTAAACTTTTATCAAAGTAAACGAATTTCCAACAATATGGTCGAACCTTTGTGCCGAAAATATTAATTTTAAACTAAAAAGGTAATTTCTAACCAAATCGTTGATCTTTCTACTACTTTCAAACCAAAAAGACGAATTTTCAACATAAAATAGGAATTGTCAACAAAAAAGTTACTTTCTAACCAATTTTGGACTTTTTACCAAAATAGTTACATTTTTAACTAAATACATGAATTTTCAAGAAAGTGGTTAAACGTTTATACCGAAAATATTAATCTTCAACAAAAAGTTAGTTTTCAAACAAATAGTTGAATTTTCAACAAAAAAGAGGAATTTTCAATAAAAAAGTTAAAATTCCAACAAAAAAGTTACTTCTAACCAAATTTATACTTTCTACCAGCATAGTTAAATTTCTAAGAAAATACATTAATTTCGAACCAAATAGTAAATTTCTAACCAAATAGTGGAATTTTATACCATTTTCAAACCAAAAAGACGATTTATCAACAGAAAAGTTAAATTTTCAACAAAAAAGTTACTTTCCAACTAAATGATGACTTTCTATCAAAATAGTTAAACTTTTATCAAAATAAACGAATTTCCAACCATATGGTCGAACCTTTGTGCCGAAAATATTAATTTTAAACTAAAAAGGTAATTTCTAACCAAATAGTGGAATTTTCTACCATTTTTGAACGAAAAAGACGAATTTTCAACATAAAAGAGGAATTATCAACAAAAAAGTTAAGTTTCAAACAAAAAAGTTAGTTTCTAACCAAATGCATGCTTTCTACCTAAATAGTTCAATTTTTAACAAAATACATGAATTTTCAACCAGATAGTTGAAATTTTACACCGAAAATATTAATTTTCAACAAAAAAGTTAATTTCCATCCAAATAGTGGAATTTTCTACTATTTTCAAACCAAAACGACGAATTTTCAAGATAAAAAAGAAATTTTTAACAAAAAAGTTACTTTCCAATCAATTTTTGACTTTTTACCAAAATAGTTACATCTTTAACCAAATACATAAATTTTCAACCAAATGGTTAAACTTTTATACCGAAAGTATTAATCTTCAACAAAAAGTTAATTCGCAAACATAGAGTTGAATTTTCTACCATTTTCAACAAAAAAGAGGAATTTACAACAAAAAAGTTTAATTTCCAACAAAAAAGTTACTTTCCAACCAAATTTATACTTTCAACCAACATAGTTAAATTTTTAACAAAACACAAGAATTTCCCATAAAATAGTTGAACTTTCATACCGAAAATAATAATTTCCATAAAAAAAGTTAATTTCGAATCAAATAGTTGGATTTTCTACCATTTTTAAATCGAAAAGACGATTTTACAACAAAAAAGTTGAATTTCCGAAAAAAAGTTACTTTCCAACAAAATTTGGACTTTCTACAAAAATAGTTACATTTATAACTAAATACATGAATTTTCAACCAAGTGGTTGAACTTGTATATTGAAAATATTAATTTTCAACAAAAAATTTAATTTCCAACCAAAAAGTTGAATTTTCTACCATTTTAAAACCAAAAAGACGATTTTAACAAAAAAGTTAAATTTCCAACAAAAAAATTACTTCCCAACCAAATCTGGACTTTCTACAAAAAAAGTTTCATTTTTAAGTAAATACATGAATTTTCAACCGAATGGTTGAACGTTTATACCGATAATATTAATTTTCAACAAAAAAGTTAATTGCGAACCAAATAGTTGAATTTTCTACCATTTTCTACTATTTTCAAACCAAAAAGACGAATTTTCAACATAAAAGAGGAATTCTCGAAGAAAACAAAGTTTTCAACAAGAAAGTTCCTTTCTAACCAAATATATACTTTCTACCAAAATAGTTAAATTTTTAACAAAATACATGAATTTTCAACAAAATGGTTGAATTTTCATTCCGAAAGTTGAATTTTCAACAAAAATAGTCAAGCTTTCAAACGAAGAGATGAATTTTGAACTAAAATGATGAATCTTCAACTTGAAACATTAGTTTCCAACAAAGTAATAATTTTAACAAACTAATTTTCAAAAACAAATATAATAGTTAATATTTAAACCACAAAAGATTTTAATTTTAAATAAAAAACAGTTTATATTCATAAAAAAAAGACAAATTTTGTACAAAATACTTGAATCCTCAACAAAAACAGATTAATTTTTAACCATAAATTGCATTTTTAATAAAAAAATTTGATTTTCCACCAAAAAATACGAACTGCAAACCAAATACATATATTTTTCAGCAAATAGTTAAATTTTCAACTTAGAAGATTTATGTTCTGCCAAAAAATATGAATATTTAACAAAATAGTTGCATATCTACCATAAAAACGAATTTCCAACAAAATACATAAATTTTTAACCAAATAATTGAATTTTCTACCAAAAATACGAATTTTCAACAAAGTACATATACTTTCAACTAAATATTTCGAACAGTGTATGTGATGTTAGGCAAAATTTTATTTGATTAATTTTTAGCCATTTTTTTTTTGTTTCTTAAACTTTTGAATTAAATAGTTGAATTTGAAGCTAAAAAATATAAATTTTTAACCAAAAAGGATGTAGTATAATTTTTATTGAAGCGAATTAATTTTCAATAAAAAAATGAATTTTCTACAAAACAGTTTAATTTTGTACCAAATAGTTGAATTTTATACCAAACTGTGAAATTTTCCAGTTAAAAAGACGATATTTCTATAAAAAGTTGAACTTTCAAACCGATAAGATGAATTTTCAGCAAAAAGAATATTTTACAACCAAGGAGCCTAATTTTTAATCCAAAAAGATTAATTTTTAACGAAAAGTGTAATTTTTAATATTTCAACGAATAATATTTTAATTTAAAATACAAAATAGTTGGATTTAACCGAAACAGACAAGTTTTCAACGAAATATTGAAATCCTCCTCTAAAATAGAATAATTTTCAACCAAATAATTGCATTTTTAACCAAAAAATACAAATTGTAAACCAAATACATATATTTTTCACCAAATAGTTAAATTTTCAACTAAGAAGATTTATGTTCTGCCAGAAAATATGAATTTTGAACAAAATAGTTGAATATCTACCAGAAAGACGAATTTTCAACAAAGTACATACATTTTTAACCAAATAGTTGAATTTTCTACTAAAAAATACGAATTTTCAACAAATTAAAAAGAATTCAACTAAATATTTTGAACAATGGATATTATGTTAGTCAAAATTCTATTTGAATAATTTTTAGTTAATATTTTTTTCGTTTCTAAAAATTTTGAATTAAATAGTTGACTTTTTATGCTAAAAATGTATAAATCTTTAACCAAAAATGATATAGTGTAATTTTTATTGAAGCGAATCAATTTTCAATTTAAAAAACGAATTTTCAACAAAACAGTTTAATTTTGTACGAAATAGTTGAATTTTATACCAAATTGTGAAAATGTTCAGTCAAAAAGACGATTTTTCTATAAAACAGTTGAACTTTCAAACGGAGAATATGAATTTTCAACCAAAAAATAATTTTACAACCAAGGAGTTTATTTTTTAATCCAAAAAGATGAATTTTCAACGAAAAATGTAATATGTGATATTTCAACAAATAATATTTTAATTTGAAATAAAAATAGTTGGACATAATCGAAAAAGACAAATTTTCAACAAAATTTTCATATCCTCATCTTAAACAGATTAATTTTGAACCAAACAATTGCATTTTTAACCAAAAAATTTATTTTTTTCTTCAAAAAAATACGAATTTCAACAAAATACATAAATTTTTAACCAAATAGTTTAATTTTCTACCAAAAAATACGAATTTTCAACAAATTACATACTCTTTCAACTAAACATTGTGAACAATGGATGTGATGATCTGAACCCACATACGCTAAAGGAAACTCACCCTTAGATATGTGCATGCATAATGACAGGATAAAAGTAGAAAATTTGGTAAACTCTATACTGAAAGTAATCCCGTATGATAACGATCACAAATGAATACATATTAGATTCATACTAAATGGTAAAGAAAAGATTATTTTAGAACCCGCCTTGAATATAAATCGGTTAAATTTCAATAAAACAGATTGGGAAGAATTTAAAAATCACCTTAGTCATTTTACGGAAGGCTTGAGTGAAAACAGAAATCTCAATAACGAAGAGACAAAAAACCAAAAAGACTTGTCATCTCGAGTCATCGTGCATGCACTACAAGGTTGTACACCTAGCTACAAAAATTTCGATTCGGTTGAAAGATAGATATGCCCTAGAGTGAAAAATTACAAAAAACTATGGTAACAACTTTGTTAGAATAGATAAAAAAGACAAATTGAGCTTGCTAGGAACGCACTTTACCTCTATTAAAACCCAAAACAGAAATATGAACTGGGAAGGTATAAACAATATAGTTACACAGACTGTAGAGGAACTTAAGAATAAAATGAAGTCCGACAAAGAAAATAACAAAACGTTCACTCAGTTCAGTGACACGAAACCCGCCTAAAATTCTCAATATGAACCAGATGAATATTGTTTTTGTAACATCTACACTCTAAAAGAAATTCTAAAAAATCATTACAACAAAAGATCATCAGGGACGAACAACATCCCAAATATTGCGATAAAAAATTTACCTAACGTCATTCTACATGAATATACAATAATTTTCAACAATCTTTTATATAATTACCATTTTTCGGAAAAATGAAAAATAGCCAAAGTGAAAGCATTGCAAAAAAAAGAAAAGACGATAAACTTATTGAAAGGCATAGGCCTATAAGTCTCTTGCCAAACATAAGCAAAATATTCGAGATTGTACTCAACAAATCTATTTTAAAACATTGTCTGGAGAAAGAGATAATCCCGGATACGCAATTCGGATTCAGACATAAAAATACAACAATACATGCAATCTACAAATTTGTGTCTGACATCTGCTGGGCCTGATGCGATCAGCAATTTGTTGGGGCCTGTCTCATCGACCTAGAAAAGGCTTTCGATACTGTCTCGCTGGTCTATTTTTCAGATTATTGAAGAAAGAATTTCCTGGATATTTGATAAAAATTTTATGAAATGCGTTACACGATCAAAAAAAATGTTTTTCTTTGACAGCGATAATAAATCGGACCTGCCATTCAGGCTCAGTGAGGGTCTGCAACAGGGAGCAGTAAACTCTGTCATCCTCTTTAATATTTATACATGTGACTTGTTGAGGTCTTATGGGTTGAACGTTGAACATAAAAAAGGCCTGGGATTTGCTAACGATATAATAATCTACGTCATTAGCAAAGGCTCACATAAAGCTAAAGCCGATCTTCAAGATGAACGAAGTTAACAAAAAATATAGCAAGGTTTGGAGGGAATTTAAAATCAAATCAAGCGAAAACGGAGATAAATATCTAGAACACAAAAACGTGGTTACATATTTGGGAGATTATCTCGATGATCGGCTGAGGCGTTATTAAAATGTGCAATTAAAAATTAAAAATGCAATTCATCTGTCGAGTGAAATAAAGTAATACATAGGCACTTTATAAGCAACAAACAGTACAAGCGTATCTGAGTATCCTCTTTAAGTCCCTAGTCATGTATGAAGAAATGGATTGGATGCTGTTACTGTTCGAAACGGTATCCAAAATCCGGTATCTTCTAGTAACTAGGATATCTGGCAATGGCTTATGGTATGGTCTACCGGAGCAGCAGGATGTCCATACGAACGCGTATTATAATCGCGGTCTTTGCTCTCTATTGTAGATTAAAAAAACAGCTCGCATAACCATTAGTATTTCGCACACGGTGTACCTATCTGGAATACCGTGGGTGAAATAAAAATTCCAGGACCATGAGCAAAATTCAAGGACTTTTCCAGGTTTTTTCCAGGTAGAGAAAAATTCAAGGATTTGTCCAAGTTTTCAAGGATTTCCAGTACGCTAGACACCCTGATTACTTTTAAATTTAAAAAACTTAACTTTTCAAGAAAAATGGTTGGAATTTCTTATTAGGTTCTATGAATTCAGTTAGCATTTAAGCGGAAATCCAGATAAAGGAGAAGTATCTTCAAAACAGGGGGAAAAAACGAATTCTTTGAAAAAAGGTGAAAAGAGAGGAATAGGGGTTAGAGTGTGAAGTCTGAAATGGCTCATGAGAGGGTAGAAGTATTGACGAATATGAATGTTTTTTATTTTTATATATTGGCACGCAAAACAGATGCTGCATGGGACAGGAAGTTGCTCCTACGCAATAAGACATGGAAAATCGTATGTCCAAATCGATTGAATGCCGCAACGAAACAGGAAACCGGCGAGACAAACGCGAATGGCATAATAAGTCGACTGGTTCGCATTGCTGAAGAGTTGTCTACCCACGGTAATGAGGGGTCAGTACGTTGTAGGAATATAAAAAAGACGTTGAACCTTTCGGAAGAAAAGAGAAGATTAAGAAACTTTTGCAATCATAATAATTATATAATATCATGGTGGGCGCAAAGCTTTATTTTCAAAATTCCCTGTTTTTTCTCCAACTACTTTTTTATTTTCCCTGATCAATAATAACACCCCCACAAAAAAGTAGGAGTTCTACCGGACCAGACTAGTCAATTCTTACCTATTTTGTGTCGCTGAATCCGAATCTGAAGTTAGCTCTTGTTTTCTTCCTAATCTAAAAAAAAAACCTTTTTTTCGTCAATTTCACAGCCCCACAACAAATTTCGAAATTCCGACTTCGGCTTCGGATTCAGCGAGCCAAAATACGTAAAAATTGACTAGTCTGGAGCGTCGGAACTCTTACTTTTTTTAGTGGGCTGTGTAATTAAAGTTCGCATGCGGAATTTTTTTCAAATTCGAAACAAGTTTCTTTTAATTTTAGATCGTAACTTTCCCGGCAAATAACAAAATTACGCCATCCTAGAAGCAACAGGAGTTAATTTTCAACCAAGAAAGATGCATTTTCATCTCAATCATTAAATTTAAAATGAAAATGATTTCCAACCATTTGAACTTGCAAGGAAAAAAGACGAATTTTCAACCAAAAATGTCCTTCTTAACAAAGAAAGGTTATAATTTTCTACCAAAAAAGATTTCCATTTAAAATTAAAAAAAAAAACAGTTGAATTCACCCAAGACGACGAATTTTCAAAAGTTCAAGTATTCCAATTTTCAGTATAAAAAATTAACTTTCAACCAAAAGATACGAATTTTCAACGAAAGAATTCAGTTTGCAAGCTTAAAAGTAAAATGTTTTAGAAAACCATTTGCTTTAAAACCCGGAAAGATGAATTTTCACCAAAAAAAAGTTAATCTTCAATCCAGAAAAATTAATTTTTAACCAAATAGTTGTAGTTGCAAGTAATAGATACGAAATTTCAACAAAAGTAGAATTCTGAACTAAACAGTTGAACATTCAAGCTAAAAAGACGAATTTTTCAGAAGACAATTCAACTGTCAACAAAAAAGGTAATTTTCAACCAAGAAGCTTGAAATTTCAATCCAAAAGCACGAATTTTTTATCCAAAAAGACAAATTTTCAATAAAACAGTTGAATTTTCGACCACAAAAGAACCAAATCAAATATGAATTTTAAATCCAAACGGACAAATTACTTATCCAGAAAGACGAATTTTCAACAAAGCAGCTCAATTTCGAACCAAGAAAAATTGACTTTTTAACCAAAAGAGATGAATTTTGAACCAAAAATATAATAGCAGACTTTTCAACTAAAAAAGAAGGCTAAGAGCACAATAAAACGACTTAAGAACATTTTAAGCCAAAAAGACGAATTTGCCCTATTCCAAATTTATGTGTAACTTTTGAAGTTTTAATTTAAACTATTAAATTTTCAGAATACTGCAACATCACATGTTGCAGCCATAAATAAAAAATGTCTTTATTCATAAATTAATCTTTGTTTTCAAAAATATTATATTTATATACGCATTTTGCCGCCCTTTTACAAAGATTATGTGGTCAATTTTTCAATGAAAATTCTCACACACATTTTTAGATATGAAACATTATTTGTATAAAACCGATTCATGCAACTTCAAATGGCAGAATTTTGAGGAAAAAAAATTATTTTCGCGAAATTATAAGTTTTTAAAATTTGAAGTTTGTTTTCTCAAAAAATACAAATTTCATCATTAAACCTTTATAAATTTTGACTTAATTAGGACATTAAAGTTTTTTTTCCTGACTCTGGTGAGGCTAATAGTCCTCTTTCGAAATTCGCCAAAAAATTAACAAAAAGCGGCAATTATTCTTTAAATATTAAAAGACGATTTTCCCAAAAACCCACCTATCTTTTTGCAAACATTTTTTCCGAAAAATTGAATTATTGCATTTTTCACAAAGGAAAGATTTGACGAAATGATAAGAAGAAAGTTTACTTATTTTAAAAAGTTGTATCAAAAATATCTCGTACTCTTTAATGATATGTTGTATCGTTTGCGAGAAAAATGGTTAAAAATCCCTTTTTTGAAAAAAAGTCTTGTGACAACAAATATGATTTGGCCTGAATGAAACTCAAAAAATGCCTTCTTTATATTCAAGCAAGAATTAAAAAAATATATTGAATCAAATATTTTCAAATTTTAGCTGGAATGATAAATCCGAATTTAATAGAAAATCCCAGTTTCTTTATTTAATCCCAAATTTGAAAAAAAAATCCGATTTACATAAAGAAGATATTTTGTAAGTTTTATGCAGATAAAATAATTTTTGCGACGGCGGGAAATTTTTTTTTTAAATTTAATTTTTTTAATTTTTCACGCAAATGATACAAGATATAAAAGAATAAGAGGCATTTTTTGTAGAACTTTTTAAAATGAGCAAATTTTTTTCTTAGAATGTTGTGAAATCTGTCGTTGTTTGTGAGATAAATGTGAAAATCCACTTATTTGACAAAAATCTCCCTCCAATTTCAAAAACTCACAATTTCGCGAAATTTTTGTCTCAAAATGGTAAAATATGTATCGTCCTACATATTTTGAAAAACTAGATATTTGATAGGCGAATAATGTGCAGCGTACATCAATCCAGCTGTATGTGCGAGAATAATTTTGGCGCATGCGCACTAGAGTGGACCAGAAATAAAGTGGAATTTTTTCTCTCGAATTTTCATGCATATCTCTCCCAAATTTTGTTCAGTCCATAACAAAATTCGTTCAAAAAGAAAGATATTGAGAGGTTCCGCAATCCCCATGAAATTTAACACGTATTTCCCATAAGAAAAAAAATTTTTTTGTACATTTTATTCTGAATCGTCAATATTAGGTGAATCGAGTTGAAACTGAAACATTTATCTTCACAATCAGCTACAGAATACAAATGAATAATTACATTTTAAATATAATCCCCATAAGTCTGTTTTAAAGGATCGCAATAAACCCCATAAGTGTAAAATTAGATTTTGCGAGTTATTAGTTCTAATTATGATATTTTTTGCCGTTTTTATAACCAAATTGTTTTTAGTACATAAAATACTACTTTCTACTAATAATTTCATGTTTACATAATTCTATTGTTTCAACAATTTATTATTGTTTTCAGTAATTTTAGCATAGGATAGAGTTAGAAAGTCGCGGTTTTTCCAAACTGTTCAACTTATTTTGAACATTTTTAGTTACAGCGAGGCAATTATCAATCAAACTTAACATAAATAATTGTTTAAAACATATATTATCTGTTATAACAATATTCACTTAGAATAATGTTAAAAAGTTGCAGTTTTTTCTCAAATCTTTAACCCAAGTGATGAATCTTCAACTTAAATTACGAATCTTCAACCAAAAAAAATGAAGTTTAAACAAAGTAGTTCAACTTGCAAGCAAGTAGTTGAATTTTCAAGAAAAAATAAAAACCTTTAACCAAAAAGTTAATTTAGAACAAATAGTTAAATTTCCAACAAAAATTATGAATCTTCAACAAAAAAAAAAAGTTTTAAAAAAGTAGTTGAACCGTCAACCTAGTGGTTGAATTTCGAACCATAAATGATGATTTTAATACAACAAAAATATATTTTCAACAAAGTAGTTCAATTTTCAACAAAAAAGATAATTTAGACCAAATAGTTCAATTTTTTACTAAAATGATGAATCTTCAACAAAAAAAAAAATGAATTTTAATCAAACTAGTTCAACTTCCAGCCACGTGTTTGAATTTTCACCAAAGAAGATAAATTTCCAACAAAAAAGTTAATTTACGACCAAATAGTTAAATTTTTAACTAAAATGATGAATCTTTAACAAAAAAATGCATTTTTTAATAAACTAGTTAAACCTTCAATCAAATAGTTGAATTTTTAAGAAAAAAGATAAATTTTCAACAAAAAGGTTTAATTACGACGAAATAGTTAAATTTTCAATTAAAATGATGAATCTTGAACCAAAAAAATTAATTTTTATCATACTAGTTCAACTTCCAACCACGTATTTAAATTTTCAACAAAAAAGTGAACTTACTACCAAATATTTAAAGTTTCAACTGAAATGATGAATATTAAAAAAAAAGAAGATGAATTTTTTAACAAGCTAGTTGAACCTCCAAGCAAGTAGTTGAATTTTTAAGAAAAAAGATGAATTTCCAATAAAAATGTTAATTTAGACCAAATAGTTAAATTTTCAACTAAAATGATAAATCTTCAACCAGAAAAATAATAATTTTAACAAAGTAGTTGAACCTTCGACCAAGTAGTTAAATTTTCAAGATAAAATATAAACTTTCAACGAAAAAGTTAATTTAGACTAAATGGTTAAATTTTCAACTAAAATTATGAATCTTCAACCAACAAAAAAATACTTTTTCAACAAAAGTAGTACAACCTTCAATCTAGTAGTTGAATTTTGAACCAGAAATGATAAATTTAATAAAACAAAAATAAATTTTTAACAAAGTAGTTCAATTTTCAACAAAAAAGTTAATTTAGACCAAATAGTTAAATTTTCAACTAAAATTACGAATCTTCAACCAAAAAAAAAATGAATTTTAATCAAACTAGTTCAAATTCCAACCACGTATTTGAATTTTCAATAAACAAGATGAATTTTCAACAAAAAAGTTTAATTACGACAAAATAGTTAAATTTTCAACAAAAAAGATAAATTTTCAACAAAAAAGTTAATTTTCGACCAAATAGTTAAATTTTCAACTAAAATGATGAATAGTCGACCAACCAAAAATGAGTTCTTAAATAAAATAGTTAAACTTTCAACCAAGTAATTGAATGTTTAAGAAAGAAGATAAATTTTCAACAAAAATGTTAATTAAGACCAAATAGTTAAATTTTCAACTAAAATGATGAATCTGCAATAAAAAAATTAATTTTAATCAAACTAGTTCAACTTCCAGCCACGAATTTGGATTATCAACAAAAAATATAAATTTTCAACAAAAAAGTTTATTACAACAAAACAGTTGAATTTTCAATAAAAAGATGAATTTTTAACAAAAAAGTTAATTTAGACCAAATAGTAAAATTTTCAACTAAAATGATGAATCGTCGACCAACCAAAAATGAGTTTTTAAATAAAGTAGTTGAACGTTCAACCAAGTAATTGAATTTTTAAGAAAAAAGATAAATTTTCAACAAAAATGTTAATTAAGACCAAATAGTTACATTTTCAACTAAAATGATGAATCTGCAATAAAAAAATTAATTTTAATCAAACTAGTTCAACTTCCAGCCACGAATTTATATATATATATTTATATTTAATGAGGGGTAGACATTAGTGTTTGGGTTGTTTTCAGACAGTTCATTTTGTTACTCTTAGTTAGCTAAGAATTATCCTAAACTTATGATACATGTTTTCTCGTACTTATTCCATAAATTTTTCCTTGAGGATAGTGTTTTTAGTGTTAGGGTAGATTTCATTAAATAATTTTTTATTATTTTGGTATAATGAAAATGTTTAAATTACGTTGTGGAGATGCTAGCGGAAAGCAACTTGTTTTTGCCCATGGTTACGTTACCACATAAATGAAGTAACTTTCGAGAAAAAATATTAAAAATTTCAACCATTGAAATCCTACGATTGAAAACACAGAATCGTTTGACAAACATTCATTTGAAACAATTTACATAGCATGACATATTCTCACAGATTCAACAGTGATACAAGAAAAAAAAAATGTTGTTGATTCAGCTTTATCTTTGGCGAAGCTTCAATTATAATACATGTACCATTTTTAAGATTGCATACTTACACATTCTAAATTAGGCTACTTTTAATAGTAGGTGTTTCAAATTTTATATCTAATTAACAGGAGCCTCAAAAATAAAACGATGTGATGCATCCAAAATATTTAAAGCATAAAATAAGAAAAATTAAATATTTTGAAGGTAAAAATGAAAAAAATTGAAAATTTGGCAAATTAGAGCCTCTTTGAGGCTGACATATGGTGATTTAAGAGGGTTCAATAATTACATAATTTGAACTTTAGCTTAATATTTTCAAATTTTCGGTATGTGATATTTCATATTTATGTTGAGATTTATATTATATTGAGTACACTTACGATCGAAATGCAGAGAAACCATGATCGTAAAAAGCAGCATGCTGACGAGGACGTTCATTTTTTAGATTCTTCTCGTTCACGATGAGTGAGCTCGTTTTATATCTCAAGTAAAACTTATTATCAGAACAATCTATCTATGTTTCGAAATACAAACTTGTCAAGGTGTCGACAATCTATTAGGATTTGTTTTTCTTTTTTCATAAATTCCTCAAACTTCTTGAATATTTTCAATTACACACATTATAAAAGTTATGTTTCTTTTAGAATTGTAATTGAAAAATCATATATTTTATAATAAAATATTGTCTTCTTATCACATGTAAAACGATTTTTGCAGAAAATAATTTTTTGTACAACTATCTGAACACTGGAGTATTTGCTTAAACAATTTTCTTAAGCACTGATAGGAAATAAATTATTTTTTACATTTTTCAACTCCAAAAGAGCTAGTTTTCAACCAATCAGTGCTATCAGGAACCAAATAGTCATAATAACGCGCCATTAATATTTTCGAATGTACAAAATAATTTTCTATTCCATGACAAAATAATGACATATTTATTTGAATAGTTTGATTTCTGTTGCTTATTATTAGGTATTTTCTTCTTTTAGAAGTTACGCCCAAATTTTTGAAATATACTTTATTGGTTGAAACCATTTTTTTTTCAATTCTGAATATATTTTTTCATCGCGATTTCATTGAACATCAATAATGTCCAATCGTGTTTCGAAAAAAGATATTGCTATTACAAAACTAAACAAAAAGCTGACTCATTATTCTCAGCCACGAAAAAACTAATTAGTTTCGCGTCACTTAAAAATTTTAATCAAATAATGAAGGGATGTACCTTCTGATGAAGAGAACATACTTTATCATGAATTGCATATAGTTAAAGAGATGCAGAAAAAGTGGAATTTTCCTTATCATCGGGATTGGTTGCTTTGAGGAAACATGATCGTAGCTTCCGGAGCCTGAAACTTCTCTCATAATAATATACATGACAAAAATAGTAGAAACTTTCCATAAATTGTGTTCCATCTTGTGTGTAGCGTAATCTTGATGCAATTATACCCATCCCAGCACAGCTCCTGTAATTTTGGTTGAACGCACTCCTCTGTACACCGTAACATCCTGTGGTGCCCCTTTTACAGCATTTCAAACCTTCAGATGCAATCACAAGTGTTCTCCTCGTCCTGTGGTGCCCTTTTTACAGCTTTCCAACATCTCAGATGCAGTCCCAAGTGTTCTTCTCATCCTGTGGTGCCCCTTTTACAGCATTTCAAACCTTCAGATGCAATCCCAAGTGTTCTCCTCGTCCCGTGTTGCCCCTTTTACAGCTTTCCAACATCACAGATGCAATCCCAGGTGCTCTCGTCTTGTGGTGCCCCTTTTGCAGCTTTCCAACACCCCAGATGCAACCTCAAGTGTTCTCCTCGTTCTCGGGTGCGCCTTTTATAGATTTCCGAACTCCTAAATGCAATCCCAAGTGCCCACCTCGTATTGGAGTGCTCCTTCGTCCTGTGGTGTCCCTTTTATAGCTTTCCAACCGCCTGGATGGAACTTCAAGTGTTATCGTCTTGTGGTGCCCCTTTTACAGCTATCCAACCTCGCAGATGCAATCCCAAGTGTTCTCCTCGTCCTGCGGTGCTTCTTTTACAGCTTTTCAACATCCCAGATGCAATCCCAAGTGCTCTCCTAGTCCTGATGTGCCCTTTTTGCAGCTTTCCAACATCCCAGCTGCAATCCCAAGTGTTCTCCTCTTCCTGTGGTGCCCCTTTTACAGCATTTCAAACCTTCAGATGCAATCACAAGTGTTCTCCTCGTCCTGCGGTGCTTCGTTTACAGCTTTCCAACATCCCAGATGGAATCACAAGTGTTCTCCTCATCCTGTGGTGCCCCTTTTACAGCATTTCAAACCTTCAGATGCAATCACAAGTGTTCTCCTCGTCCTGTGGTGCCCCTTTTACAGCTTTCCAACATCTCAGATGCAATCCCAAGTGTTCTCCTCATCCTGTGGTGCCCCTTTTACAGCATTTCAAACCTTCAGATGCAATCCCAAGTGTTCTCCTCGTCCTGTGTTGCCACTTTTACAGCTTTCCAACATCCCAGATGCAATCCCAGGTGCTCTCGTCTTGTGGTGCCCCTTTTGCAGCTTTCCAACACCCCAGATGCAATCTCAAGTGTTCTTCTCGTCCTCGGGTGCCCCTTTTATAGATTTCCGAACTCCTAAATGCAATCCCAAGTGCCCACCTCGCATTGGGGTGCTCCTTCGTCCTGTGGTGTCCCTTTTATAGCTTTCAAACCCCCTGGATGGAACTTCAAGTGTTATCGTCTTGTGGTGCCCCTTTTACAGCTATCCAACCTCCCAGATGCAATCCCAAGTGTTCTCCTCGTCCTGTGGTGCCCCTTTTCAGCTTTACAAACCCCCTCGATGCAATCCTAACGTTCTCCTCGTCCTGTGGTGCCCCTTTTACAGATTTCCAAACTCTCCAATGCAATCCCAAGTGTCCACCTCGTCTTGTGGCACCCTTTCGTCCTGTGGTGCCCCTTTTACAGCTTTCCAAACCCCCATATGCAATCCCAAGTATTCTCCTCGTCATGTGGTGCCCACTTTTTCAGATTGGAACGGAATGAATGTTTGTCGCAAAATTTTGATTTAGTTGGACTGGATTTATTTTAATTTTTTTTCAAGTGGAGGATTTTAAAGTAGTCAGACTTATTAGATTTCAGAATTCAGACGGATTCAAATGGATTATTTTTCATTCCGTTTCAATCCGAAACTTGCACCAGGGAGGGCATATATAGGCTATAGAGCTGGATAGGGAGTAGGATATTTACAGAGATATTTATAACGATTTTCCAGAACTGTATCAGGAAATAAGGTCTCAGATAGGCCATAAATAGGACTGGAGAGGGGGTAGGATGATACTTATAGGGGTATATCTAGGGATTTTTTTAGAGTTGGATCAGAAAATAGGGCAGAGATAGGACACATATAATATCCATACAAGTATTTCTAGGGAATTTCAATAGCTGAATAGGGAAATAGGCCATTGATATGTCATAGAGCTGGGAAGAAGTGGCTTGCGAAAATTAATCCCTCTGTACCTGAATTAAGCCCTGATGATTTGAGAAAAGCAAAAGTTTGCTCCTTCGATATACATATATATATATACTTGAAGATGTAAAGTAAAAGTCTGTAGATTACTGGTAAAAAAGCAGTAATCTACAGACTTTTACTTTACATCTACAAGTAAAAAATAGAAAAGTTTAATTTTCAGTTAGATAAATATGGTTTTAGGCAGGTAAAATTTATTTTCCACGAAATAGTTAAATTTTCAACCAAGCAGATGAATTTTCCACTAAAAAGATTAAATGTATTTTTTGATTCAACTTAACAGCTTTTTACTGAAATTAAAAAAATTGTGGAAATATAAACTATTACAGTTTTTGTTGAGAATTCATATTTTTATCAAAAAATTAATTATTTTATGTGAAAATTTTACTATTGCAGATTCTATTTTTTTGTTAAAAATCAATTGTTTGAACTGAAAGCGTAATAATAAAATTTTAAATTATTAAATCTTAATCAACTGAAACTCGATTCTTCATTATGTATGTGAATTTGGCAACATTCCTTCCTGTGAGTTTTTAAAATTACCCAATCGGCATTGAGGAAAAGCGACAACAATGCTTTTGAGATTTTCGTAACACACATATTTTTTAGATAAAGATTACTAAAGAAAATTTTCACATTCGATTACCAAAATATTCACTAAAGATTACTAGAAAATTACTAACTCGAGTAGTCGAAATATTTCCTAATTCAATAGCGAAAAACAACTAATTGCTTGATAAAAAGAAAATTTTTCAGAACTGTATACAATAATGAATTTTAATTAATAGTAGCTCATTTTACTTCTTAATATGCTTAAGTTTTCGATGACTCTTTCTTACAATATTTTGTAAATTTGATAAATATTAATTATTTAATTTATTTTTCAACAAAGAGGCTGAATTTTTTTACATAATTACCTAAGAATATCTTTCCGATAAATCTTTATAGGATGCTTTGCAAATCTGCAAGAATTATTAATTATTTAAAAAAATTTCATGAACGAATCAGGAGCTTGGCCATTTTTCAACGAATTGTATCAATAAGTTTAGGGAATCAGGAAAGAATGTATTTCAAATGTTTGTTTATTTTTCAAAAAATAGGCACCATTCGTTTGAAGAGTAAAGTAAGAATGTCATTCTGTTGTTGCTTGGTAAATTTATAATTATTATTAATTATTTAAACAATTTTCATAAATGTATTCAGAGTTTGGCTTTTTTCAAAGAATAAAGACAA
Organism: Andricus grossulariae; assembly: GCA_011634705.1. Classification (NCBI taxonomy): domain Eukaryota; kingdom Metazoa; phylum Arthropoda; class Insecta; order Hymenoptera; family Cynipidae; genus Andricus; species Andricus grossulariae. The sequence continues at coordinate 136,021,872 of JAABKJ010075445.1, read as the reverse complement.
TTTGTTTATGGGGTCAACTAAGAATATCTTTCCGATGACTTATTCATATTATTTTTCGCAAATTTCAAAGATTTTCAATTATTTAAACAATTTTCATTGAAAAATTAAGAGTTTTGCTATTTTTGAAATAATAGGCCCAATTTTTTTCTAGAATCAACAAAGAATGTATTTCCAATAACTATTTTCTACGATACTTTGCACAGTTACAATAATTATTAATTATTTGAACAGTTTTCATAAAAATATTTAGAGTTTGGCTACTTTTCAAGGAATAGGTACAATTTGTTCAGAGTCAACCAAGAATGTCTTTCCGATGACTCTTTTTTCACAGAAGTAACTAAGCATATCTTCCCAATGACTTCTTTATATAATGCTTTGGAAATTCCTAAGAGTTATTGATTACTTAAATAATTTTCATAAACATATTCAGAGTTAGGCTATTTTCAAAGGAATCTTTCCTACATTACTTTGCACATACATATATATTCGGTTTCGGTTTCTATTCCTTTTGAATAGAACTGAAGGGCCTATTACAAAGCCACCAAACGCGTCCTCGGGTTGCGGATAGAGGGTCACTGTACCAAGGGCTTCTGCAGAATATGCTAACAATAATTAATAAGCAGTCGCGGACAATTGTCCAGGGATGGTCCCGAAGGAATAACCCCTAAGCGGAGGCGTGACATCGTGATCGAATTCTCGGCTCCTTCCGAATACAACATCACTGCCAAGGAGAAAGAAAAGGAGAAAAGGTATCAAGACATCAAAAGGGAGCTGCAACGACTGTATCCAAAATATTCGGTACAAGTAAGTGTCCTTGTGATAGGTACCCTCGACGTGCGAAACTTTCACTGGTTCGTAACGTTAAAACCATACCCGCGTGCCAAAAATATGCCAAGGCACTGGCGAGATGGATGCAGAAAGCTATCATACTTGGGTCGCTCCATGTCCTCAAGACAGTCGAGGGTTTCGCCAGCCTTTCCTTGGGATTTTGTCGTGTCCTGTGGCCACCCATCTCACGTTTTTGAAACGTGGCCATAGGTGTAATTGACCGTGGTTCTACTGGGAGCTGTTGTCATTTTCATAGGTGGAAATTGCAGTTTGTATGTATAACTTAAAATGAATTTCAAGCTTTCTTTTTCCACTTTTTATTCGTACTGGACATTGATTCAATGCTTTTTTTAAATACATTTTAGAGGCTTATGATCACTTTCTAGAAGAACCTTCTTTCTTCAGATATTATAAATGCAGAAGAAATAAATAGCTCATGATTCTCTTCTCAATTTAAGCATATCCAAGCTCTGTTTTTGTGAGAGCGACGGCTAAATTGGCTTTTGCAAAAGTGCTTCTAAGCCATTTTCAGAAGCATCTTCACTTAAAATCACAGGATCAATAACATCATGTTATCTTAAAACTGGATATTGAATAAAAATGTCTTTCGATCCACGGTAAGTTTTGTCTGCGGTGTCAAATAAACAGCGGTTGCAAAATGGGGTCTCACCGTCTTATAGTGGGGCAAAAAAAGTTTCTGTGGACAAATCGATGTTTGAGCTACACCATTATTTCAATTCAGACGCTGTTTTTAAAATGAAGAGGAAGAAAAGGAAGATTAAAAGTCTGGTCTTCGAATATTAATGGTCAGAAAAAATTTAAAATTGGCCAGGGAAAAGTTAGACAATTTTGAAAATGAAGTTTGCGGCCACCCTGATTCAATATTCTTTTTACTAATTTATCGGTCTCGAATTTTGTTTTCAATTGCTCTTTTCTCACGATTATATTTTTATTTTATAATTGTATTATTCAGTTGAAAAATTGACAATTTCGTTGAAAAATCATTGCTTTTCACCGAAAATTCAACGGTTTTGTTAAAAAATCTACTTTTTGGGTTAAAAGTTCAACTATTTTAGTAGAAAGCTTACTTTATTCCTGAAAATGCAGCTGTTTTGATGAAAATTCAACTATTTTTTTCAAATTTTCCTTTTTGGTTTGAAAATTCATCTCTTTTTCTAGAAATTTCATCTTTCTGATTAGAAATGCAACTGCTTTTTTTCTAATGTAAAATTGAACCACTTGGGTAAAAGTTGAACCACTTTCTTAATTTTTTTTCGAAGCTCCATCTCCTCGCTTAAACATTGAACTATTTTCTTGAAAAGTCGTTTTTTTGATTTAAAATAAATTTTTTCAATTGAAAATATAACTTTTCTATTTCTGGTTGAAAATATATCTTTTTGAGTAGAAAATTCAACAATTTGTTTGAAAATTTACATGTTTTGTTGAAAATTCGTCTTTTTTGCTTGATGATTTTAGTATTTCGTTGAAAATTCTTTTTTTTTGAATATCAACAATTATATTTTTCGTTGAGAATTCATTTTGTTGTTGAAAATTCAAATTTTGGGTTGAAAATTCAACTGTTTGCAGTTAACGATTGGTTCAAAATTTAACTTTTTAGGTAGAATTCGACTACTTTTGTTGAAATTTAATTTGTTCTATATTCAAGTATTTCGTCTGTTGGGACAGAAAATTCGTACTTTTGGATCGAAAACTCATATTTATTTTTATTAAAAATTCAACTTTTTATATTCTCATTCATGAGAGTGTAATGTAATCGTCCAAATTTGCGATATCTGGTCTTTAACGGACAAAAACTTAATAAAAATGCATTGAGTTGAGTGAATTGAGAAGAATTCAAATGAATTACAAAAATTCAAGAGAATTCCAAAGAATTCAAATGTATTTAAAAGAATGAAGGATAAATCAAAACGAATTGAGGGTGAATTCCAAATGAATAGGAAAAAATATTTGAAAATCCCTTCCAATCTTTAAACTCAACGGATTCCCTCGCTTCTTTCGAATTTATTCTTTGAAATCCATTACAATATTTTATAAAATTACGTGAAATTCTATAAAATTGGATATTTTCTCAAATCCTAGAAAATGTGTTAAAACATCTCGAGAACTTTTGAAATCCCTTAAATCTTTTCCAAGCTCTTGAAAACGCCTTGGAATCTTTTAAAATACCATACAATATTTCAAATAGTTGAAAGTTGTAAAAATACCCTGAAATCTTCTAAATCTTTTGGAATCCCTTCAAATTATTAATATCAATTGAAAATCACTTGAAATCTTTTAAAATAGCCTAAAATATTTCAAATCCTTCAACATTTTTTGTAAACCCTTTAAAATACTTTTGAAGCCCTTGAAATTTGTCAAACCTCTTCAAATTTTCTGGAAATTTTTTAAAATACCCTAAAATATTTATAATCATTTGAAATCTTTTGAAATCTCTTGAAACATTTTCAAGCTCTTGATAGCGCCTTGGAATCTTTTAAAATGGCCTAAAATATTTCATATCCTTGGAATTTTTAAAAATATCCTCAAATCTTTAAAATCTTTTGGAATTCCTCCAAATTACTGAAATCAATTTAAAATTACTTGAAATCTTGTAAAACACCCTAAAATATTTCAAATCCTTTAAAATATTTTGGAAGCCGTTGAAATTTCTTGAACGCCTTGTAAATTTCTTGGAATTTTTACAAATATCCTAAAATATTTCTAATCCTTCAAAATCTTTTGAAATCCTTTGAAGCTTTTTCAAGCTTTTGTAAAATGCCTTGGAATGTTTTAAAATATTCTAAAATATTTCAAATACTTCGAAATCTTTTGAAATCCTTTGAAACATTGTAATGCTCTTGAAAATTCCTTGGAAGGAAATCTTTAAATAATAAATAAATAAAATGAATAAATAAATGAGAATGAAAATGAATAAATAAAATGAATAAAATCTTTTGGAATCGCTTTAAATTATTGAAATATGTTAAAAATTCTTCGGAATCTTTTAAGATACCCTAAAATATTTCAAATCTGTTTAAATTCCTTAAAATTATTCAAGTAAATAAAAAATATCTTGGAATCTTTTAAGATGCCCTAAAATATTTCAAATCTTTTAAAATTCCTTGAAATTATTCAAGTAAATTAAAAATATCTTGGAATCTTTTGAAATTCACTAAAATGTTTCAAATCTTTTGAAATACCTTCACATTTTCCTATGAAATCACCTTCGAATTATTCAAGTAAATTTCAAGTCTCATAAAAATTCCTTGGAATCTTTTGAAAACCCTAAAATATTTCAGATCCTTTGAAATCCCATTATATTACTCAAATCAATTGACAATTCCTTGCAATGTTTTGAAATATTATAAAATATTTTAAATTCGTTAAAATCTTGTGAAATCCTTTTAAATTTACTCAAAGCTCTTTATAATTTCTTGGAATTTTTACAAATACCCGAAAATATTTCAAATCCTTTGAAATCCCTGGAAATATTTTAAAGCTCATGAAAATGCCTTGAAATCTTTCAAAATGCCCTAAAATGTTTCAACTCCTTCAAATCGTATGAAATTCCATTAAATTACTGAAATCAATTGAAAATTTCTTAGAATCTATTACAATATCCTAAAATATTTATAATTCTTTAAAATATTGTCCACTCCCTCGAAAATTTTGTAAGCTCTTGAAAATTTCTTTGAATTTGTATTACAATTATTCTAAAATATTCCTAATCCTTTGAAATCTTTTGAAATCCCTTAAAACTCTATACTAAGAATACATTACATTATGATGCCCAATTTCCTCATTCCTATCAAATTTGAAAAAAATCTCTTTTTTAATCATCCATATTAAGAATGTATTAAATTACCATGCCCAATCTCTTTATTCCTAACAAATTTAAAAAAATCACTTTTTCAATTCTCTATATCACGAATGCATTAAATTATGATGCCCAATCTCTTTTTTTTCAATAATTTGAAACAGTAATCTCCTTTTCAATTTAACATATTAAGAATGAATTTAATTATGATGGCAAATCTGTTCAATCTTATCCAATTTAAAAGAACAAATCTCTTTTTCAATTATCTATATTACCAATCCTTCAAATTATGATGCTCAATCTCTTTTTTCCTAACAATGTAAAAAAAACAATCTCCTTCTTAATAATGAATATCAGGAATGAATTAAATTATGATACTCAATATTTTTAATCTTAAAAAATTAAAATAAACTATCTTCATTTAAATTATCCATATTAAGAATGGATTAAGTTACGATGCACAATCTTTTTAATCATGAATTTTTTAAAATTTGTTTTTCAAATCTCTATACTAAGAATACATTACATTATGATGCCCAATTTCCTCATTCCTATCAGTTTTAAAAAAACCTCTTTTTGCATTATCCATATTAAGAATGTATTAAATTATCATGCCTAATCTCTTTATTCCTAACGAATTAAAAAAATCTTTTTTTTTCAATTACCCACATTAAGAGCACATTCAATTATAATGCCCAATCTTTTTAATCTGAACGAATTTGAAAAAAGTTTCTTCAATATTCTCTATATTAGGAATGCATTAAATTATGATGCCCAATTTCTTTATTCCTAAAAAATTTTTTTTTTAAATCTCTTTTTCAATTCCCCACATTAGGAACGCATTCAATTATGATGCTCAATCTTTTTTTTCCCCTAAAAATGTAAGAAAACAATCTCATTCTCAATAATGCATATTAAGAATGCATTAAATTCTGATACTCAATATTTTTAATCTTGAAAAATGAACATTAACTATTTCCATTTAAATTATCCATATTAAGAATGGATTAAGTTATGATGCACAATCTTTTTAATCATGAAGATTTTAATTTTGTTTTTCAATTCTCTGTACTAAGAATGTGTTAAATAATCATGTCCAATCTTTTTAAATTTAACAAATTAAAAAAATCTCTTTCTCAATTCACCATATTACGAATGCATTAAATTATGGTGCCTTATCTCTTTATTCCTAACACATCGAATTTTTTTTTTCAATTACCCTCATTAAGAGCGCATTCAATTATGATGCCCAATCTTTTCAATTTTAACAAATTTGAAAAAAATGTCTTCAATATTCTCTATATGAGGAATGCATTAAATTATGATACTCAATATTTTTAATCTTAAAAAATTCAAATAAACTATCTCCATTTAAATTATCTATATTAAGAATGGATTAAGTTATGATGCACAATCTTTTGAATCATAATTTTTTTTTTAATTTGTTTTTCAAATCTCTACACTAAGAATACATTACATTATGATGTCCAATTTCCTCATTCCTATCAAATTGAAAAAAATCTCTTTTTTAATTATACATATTAAGAATGTATTAAATTATCATGCCCAATCTCTTTATTCCTAACAAATTAAAAAATCTTTTTTTTTCAATTTCCCACATTAGGAGCGCATTCAATTATGATGCTCAATCTCTTTTTTCCTAACAATGTAACAAAACAATCTCCTTTTCAATTAAAAACAAAAATCTCTTTTTCAATTATCTATACTAAAAATACATTAAATTATGATGCTCAATCTATTTTTTCCTAACAATGTAAAGAAAAATTCTCCTTCTTAATAATGCATATTAGGAATGCATTTAATTATGATACTCAATACTTTTAATCTTAAAAAATTAAAATAAACTATCTCCATTTAAATTATCCATATTAAGAAAAAATTCAATTATTTTTTGAAAACTCGTTGTTTTTTGGTTGAAAAATTAACTATTCTTACAATTTATTCCGCACTTTTTCTCGAAATTTATAGAGAACTTATGAAATGTTTTAAAATCTTGTTGAATTTTCTTTAAAAATTAATGTTTAAAAACAGACAATCCTTTGGACTGAATCCATTTTAAATCAGGCAGGTTCTACATTTGAAGTCGCAAAATCTTTCCGGGACAAAATATATTTCTTTTTATACGAAATCAGGCGATACGTATCTTTGCGATTTATGAAACAAATTTTTTTTACGAAGTTACGCGTATTTAAACGGTTTGCTTTGTTTACAAAAAACCGCAATTATTTCTTTAAACATTTAGAAAATGTTCAAAATTAACAAAATGGCGGCGATTTTTCTTAAAATTTTAAAATTCGATTTTGTCAAAAACCCCATACTTATATTTTTGCCAATTTTATGTTGAATTTGTACTATTATAAGAAAAAAACCTTGTGAGTTTTATGCGGGCTAAATAACTTTTATGGCCAGAATAATTTTTTTCATAAAATCTAATTTTCGCATTTTTGTTGCAAACAGCAACAGATAAGAAAAAATGATAAGAAAATAGTTTGTATTAATGATAGAAAGTTAGATTAATGATATTAGATAAGGTATGATGTAAATAAACTTAAGACAGTTTTTTCTTCCTAAAAAATCGTATTGTTTATATCTGTCCATGATTAAAAAAGGTGAAAAATCGCAATTTACAAATGAAGAATTTTAATTCTAAAAGTTTCTTTCTAAAAGAGAAACTTAAAACTGTAAAGTGTAATGATTCTGTAAACGGAAGGTGGGAAAAAGAATTCTGTAAACGGAGGGTTAGAAGGTCATTTTTTTGGTCAAAGATTCATCATTTTAGTTAGAAATTTGTATTTTTATGTAGAAAATTAATCTCTCCTATGTAACTTACTTAATTTTTTTTCTCTCGGAAACGGTAGAAGATATCATAAATGAGTAAAGGAACTTTATGTAGAACTTTTTTAACGGTGCAAACTATTTTGTTATAATTTTTTCGTATCTGTTGTGGTTTGCAACAAAAATGCGAAAATTCGATTTTATGAAAAAAAATCTCCTGGCTACAAAAGTTATTTAGCCCTCATAAAACAAACAAGGTATTTTACTTGTGATAGTACAAATTTAAAAAAAATTGGAAAAAATTTAAGTGTGGGTTTTTTGAGAAAATTCTGCAAAATTACAAAAATTGCCGCTAAATATTCCAGATTCTTTGCTGATAATTTTGGAAATTTTTTGCAATGTTTCGACATTTTTTCACAAATATTCTCGGAAAATAAATGTTGTAAAATAAAAAACCATTACAAATTTTCCGAGAAATCATGAGATAATATTTTTATTTTAAATTAATTAGAAAAAAAGAATTTAATTTTCCTCCATCCTTTTTCAATTTTAAAACATTTATTCAAAACCGTAAGAACAGAATATTGTTGCCTTATTTATTATCAAAGAATCATTTGCAGTTTTAAGTTTCTCTTTTAGAAATAAACTTTTAGAATTAAAATTCTTCAGTTGGAAATTACGATTTTTCACCTTCTTTAATCATCGATGAAAAAAAATCTACTAGCCACAAAAGTGATTTAGCCCGCATAAAACAATACAAGGTATTTTCCTTATGACAGTACAAATTTAACAAAAAATTGGCAAAAAATATAAGTACAGGTTTTTTGAGAAAATCGACTTTTAATATTTTAGTAAAACCGTCGCCATTTTGTTAATTTTGAACAATTTCTCAATTTTCTGACGGATTGCGAACGAAAGCGATAAACTCTACGAGAATCTGGTGAGAAATCTTAAATAACTCAATTAGGCCAAAAGTTATATAATTTTAAAGAAAAAAGTGAGGTTTTTTTTAAACAAAGCAAAAAATTCAAATACGCATAACTTCGTAAAAAATGTTAAAGCTCCTTCAGATTTAACGAACACATTCTTATCACGTATCTCCTGCCTCGCAATCGATTTTGTTCAAAATGTGATCTTTTCTACATTATGTTCAACACTATTATATCAAATGTATATTATATTTATTTATGTACCTCGATCTGGTACTGCTCATTCAGATATTGCAAAATAATGTACACATTTTATTTTCCATGATGACTTTAATATTCTCTCTAAAACTGAGTCAGTGAAATTTCACTGATTGAAATCGTAAGAATGTAGTCACTGAGAATCAGTGAAAAGCTACTGATTCATTCAGTGAATTTAATATTAATGATTAGATCAGTGAAAATAACTGAATACATACATATGAATGTGCTCGATAATTGCTCGTGTGGAAATTGCCAAATGTTTGCCCAGTTACAAGTTTGGCCCCAACTTGGAAAATTATTTTATGGCGAAAACAGGATTAATATCTTACGTCTAGTTTAAACCAATGCTGTTTCACAGCTCTTGATATTGTAGCGCCATCAACTCGGCTGTGCATCTGTTTTCAGTCGGGCTCCATCTTGAACCTCTTGTACACAAGTAGGTTCAGGAATGAGATTTTTCTCAAAATGTTCAGCTACTTGAAATATTTCTTTTATATAAAAAATATGTAATTATAATGTGGCTGCGACTAGAAAAATTAATGAAGCCAAGTTGGGGCCAAGTCGGTCGTAAGTTAGGCTCTTGCCGGGTTAGATGTTTAATTTGTGGGTTGGTCCGGTCTAAATCCCCAATTTGGGGCCAAGTTTTTCCTATTTTGGGCCCAGCTAGCGCCATGACAAAATTTCCACACTGGTGGGGTTATGTTATTTATTTTAGTTATAATCGAGGGTTCAAAAACTCCTGAAGTCACTTAAATTCACATGAAGTCACCGAAATCACTTGAAGTCAGTGTACACTCCATCGGTCGAGTTATGAACACCTCGGTTATGATCTATCATTTATTACTTACTTCGAAATACTCTTTCTTTTATTTTCGGAAATTACCATTATAATGACCCAATGAAATAATGTAAAACTGCACTTTGCACTCTAAATAAATGATATATTGTAGCTTGCGCCAATAATAGTCAAAGCAAACCGATAAACCGACGATTTCGTTTGAGCGTCTCGGAGCGATTTTCGGTGGCCTTCGAGTCCTTATTATGTCACGCGTGCGCATATCAGCTGATAAAAATTAACCTTTTTCGAATTAAATATCGCACTCAAGAAAAATGTAAAATAGAATAATAATAATGTTTTCAAACTGTTCAGACAGTTGATGTTTTGCAAGGAAGATTTAACAAGTGCTCTTCAGTGTCAAATTTCATTATTTTTCATGACAAATTTCGAACTGAATTAATCAGTGAAAACAATCACTGGGTGAATCAGTCATTCTAGGGTCACTGATTTATTTCGATGAAAAATTTCACTGTTTTACCCAGTGACAAGGTAAAAACTACTGATTTTTCAGTGGAGACCTATACTACTGATTGATTCACTCAATATTTCACTGATTCAGTCTTAGAGTGTTTGCTCCTTATTTTGCAGTAACTTTTATCCACAGCTGCCCTGAAAATGCGCCAGGTTTGAGCTAAAAAACCAAAAACTGTGATTCAAATCCCTCATAAACTACAATCATAAAGTGAAAATGAATTTTTTTTCTCAATTTGACTATGAAGAAGGTTCTCAAAACACCTACGGCCTTGAAGATTACATTTTCATGGAGATACTCGCGCTTCGCGCTCAACAGCTAGCTTATACAGACGATTGATTTTTAAAAATGAAACCATTTTTAGAATAATCAAACCCTTTGAATTTTTTTTTCATCGAAAAATTTCATAGGGATAATGATCAAATATAATTAACACCTACACAGAAAAAACTGGGGTTTCTATTGGAACCAATTTTTGGTTCCAAAGGAGCTGCAACAAAAAGGAATTTTTAGATGACAGTTGCTCCCAGTGGGACCCTGCGGTGGTTGTTAACCTTTAGTTTTTAATTATATATATATAATGCACGCAGCGCACTTTCCTAGCGCAGAATATCGCACGCTAGAGGAATTGGTCAAAATGGTCCTTATATGCTGACCAAGAAAATTCTTACCGCTTGTGAGAAACGACCAGTTCCGGATGAAAAATTTTTTGTGGCCCGAATTATATTTAATATTCTTACTCATGCTGGGATATTTTTCTGACATTTTTCACTGAAATATGGTATAATAACTAGGACAGAGTTGGGTATAATTGCGGGCTTTGAATTACATGTCCTATAAATTATTTGATTTTGATGTGGTGCATTTTTTGGGTTAAGATCATATTATCAGCGAACAGGTTTTATTACTCAAATACTGATTAATTTCAACAATATGAAGATTTTAGTTTGAAAACTATACAATATAATGATTCTGGTCGTAAAGAAAATACCTTAAAATAAAAAGTCTGAACTTAGAAGGAATAGGTTTCAAATATTCAAAAATTTCTTATACTTGCATAATAAATCTATAAAATATTTCACAATTCAAAATGATTACGACTTATTTGTTCAAAATTCAGATCTTAGCAGAAATTGAAGAAAAAAAATCAGCACAGTTTTGTAAGAAAAATCGATTATATTCGACGGTATCTAAACCCAAGAAAATGTTATTGTTTACCCTTTTTTCCCGATATTGCTGAAAGTGTGGTCAAAAATATTTCAACCTTGTACTGAATATTTGATGCAAAAATGTTTTATCTTTCACCCTATCTTGAGAAAACCAATGCAAACTATTGCATTATGAAAATTAAATAATTCATTTTTGAATTTGTAAAAAAAATATTTAATTTGAAATATTTGCTTTTGAAATTAAGGATCACACAAAACAAAATCACTATATATGCGTTGATTAAAAATAGTATACAAATTATTTAAATAAATACTCACATGAATAAGAAGTAAAGTATGGAAAAAAACTTCTAATTTGAAATTTTTCAGAACAAATATATAATTTGATCTGCTTTGTTGTTCACAAAGTCATGAAGACAATTGTTGGAAAAATGAATTTTTTCAACCTTTTTGAATCTTGAACTCTTACCCTAAAACTAGTAATTTGAAAATGTGGTACCGCTGGACCGAGAAATGGAAAAAATCTTATCAAACCCGGAAAACTGGAAAAAGACCGTGAATTTGATGTTTAAACAAATGTAAGCGTCCGATTGAAACTTTATAAACTATTTTCGATTTTTAAATAATTGAAAATGGATAAACACATTATTCAACTCTTTTATTCAATTTCAAATTACACACATTCAGATATTGTTTCAGTTTTAAAAATTCCATTTTAACCCATTGCGAGTTAAAATTGTAATGCAAATGTCAGTAAGACCTAGTTTGCAGATACTTTGTAGAAAAAGCAGAGCTTCCCTGCATCTGTCTGCAAATGTTTCTCTCTACATGGTACTTTTTCTTGTAAATCTCCGTCATACCTAATTTACAGAGATATTGCAAAACGAAGCAGACTTTGTCTGCTTCTTTTTGCAAGCAGTTCCTCTAAATAAATTTCTTCTAAGTCCTCTTCCTGCAAATCTCGGTAAGACCTAGTTTGCAGATACTTTGTAGAAAAAGCAGAGCTTCCCTGCATTTGTCTGCGAATGTTTCTCTCTACGTGGCACTTTTTCCAGCCAATCTCCGTCACACCTAATTTACAGAGAACTTACAGAAAATAGACAGAGAAGTGCCGAAATTTTCTACATTTCTCTGCAAATAATTTTTCTCTGCATACTAATTTTCACGCAAATATTCGTGAGATTAAATTAGCAGAGAAATTGGGAAATTTCGTAGATAGAAGAAGGAAGATTTATCTGCATTTATCTGCAAACGTGATTGCAGAAAGGCCGCGGAAAAAATACAGGAAGAGGATTGTGCTTTGGCACACAGTTTCAGGGATGAAAACGAAGGTCAAGTTTGTTAAAAAGCTATTTTGGATAGAAATTCAAAAAGTTAGGGCACTTTCAAAAATTTTCAGATCATTTTTTCAAACTTCATAAATTCCATCAACGGCCGCCCGTAGTACTCGAAAATTAAAACAAATTATTTCCACGACTCGTTCGAATGCAAAGAAAATTGACAGAGTTATAGCACTTTAAAAATCTTCCCAAAAACGCGAAAATTAAGAATTTGAGCCAATTGAAGCATGATATGAAAAAAAGTCAAGAGCAGAAAAGTGTTAATTTTTTATAATCCCACAAGATTCGCATGACGAATTTTTGAGTATTCTTAAAAAATAAAAAATTCTAATTTTATTGGCAAAAAACATCATGAATTATTAAATTTTCATCTTAATGATAAGGTATTGGTTAAATGTGACAAATGACTTATGGATCCCATGACATTTCGACGTTTTGAGGCCCCCTGAATCAGAAAAAATAGTTTTTACGTCGGTGTCTGTCCGTCTGTCGTTGTCGCCGCCGTCGTCGTCGTCTTCGTCGTCTTTATATCGGATAACTTTCGAAAGACTAATCGGATTGGATTGTGCTTTGGCATACAGTTTCAAGGACAAAAAAGAAAGATCGAGTTCCTTAGCCAGCTATTTTGGATGTAAATTCAAAAAGGTAGGGCACTTTCAAAACTTTTAGACCATTTTCTTCCAAATTAATAAATTCCATGGACGGCCGCCCTTGTACTCGAAAATGAAAATAAATTATTTTCACGACTTTTTTCAATACAAAGAAAACTGACAGAGTTATAGCATTTTCAAAATCTCCCCAAAAAAGCGAAAATTAACATTTTAGGCCAATTGAAGCATGATATGAAAAAAAGTCGGAACAAGAAAAGTGTTGCTTTTTGATTGTCCCACAAGATTCTCATCACGACTTTTTGAGCATTTTTAAAAAATCGAAAATTCAAATTTTATTGGCACAAAACATAATGAATTACTACATTCTCATCATAATGAGAAGGTACTGGTTTTATGTGAAGAATGACTTTCGTAGACTCCATGAAATGTCGACGTTTTGAGGCCTTCTGAGTCAGAAAAAATAGTTTTTACGACGGTGTTTGCCCGGCTGTCGTTGTCGTCGTCTGTATATCGGATAACTTTTGAAAGACTGATCGGATTAGATTGTGCTTTGGCACACATTTTCAGGGACGAAAAAGAAGGATCCAGTTTGTTAACCAGCTATTTTGGAAAGAAATTCAAAAAGTTAGGGCACTTTCAAAATTTTTTAGACCATTTTTTTTCAAAATATATAAATTCCATCGACGGCCGCCCGTAGTACTTGAAAACTCAAACCAATTATTTTGACGACTTTTTTTGATACAAAAACAATTGACAGAGTTATAGCATTTTCAAAATCTTCCCAAAAAAGCGAAAATTAACATTTTGAGCCACTTGAAGCATGATATGAAAAAAACTCTGGAGAAGAAAAGTGTTACTTTTCGATAGTCCCACAAGATTGTGATCACGACTTTTAGAGTATTCTTAAAAAATCGAAAATTCAAATTTTATTGGCACAAAACATAATGAATTACTAGACTATTATGTGCGCGCGCAAGAGCGCGCTAACTTTCTTCTTCATTTTCTTATATACTCAATTTTCGAATATCTATTTATTTAACATTTTTTGACCATCAAATTCTTGCTGAAATTATATTCTCAAAGAATGTAGTCAGCGAATCCATGTAGCGTAGAATTCACTGTTACTATTAATAATAGTAAATGGTCAGATATCATTTAAAGATTTCAAGTACTGCACGTTATGTAATTTAATATATTTAAAAAAATGTAATGTTTGTACAATGACATTTGCGGGTACTTTCACAACCATTTTTTTCAATCTAAGCATCAATTATACATCGCTAAATCATTAAATGAAAATTATACATCTATGAGCTCGCATTTTACAATTATCAGTACACTCAACGTAAAAACTGTGAGGAAATTTTGGTTGCAGATAACCGAATTTTGCGATTATTTATGGAAAGGTACCATATATAACTGATTAAATTACCGTAAATTACCGAAAATTTTCATAAATTTCCGGAAATTGATGGAAATTGAAAAAAATGAATATTGTGTAATTTATAGTAAGTTACCATATTTACCGATAAAATTACCATGAATTACCGAAAATTTTCATAAACTTCTGGAAATTAAAAAAAAAGAACTTTAGATAATTTATGGGAATTTACCATATTTACCTGTAAAATAACCATAAATGATCGAAAATTTTCATAAATTTACGGAAATTTATGGAAATTGGTTAAAATGAATATTGGGTAATTTATAGTAAGTTACTATATTTACCGGTAAAATTACCATAAATTACCGAACATTTTCATAAATTTCCGGAAATTTATGGAAATTTTTTAAAATGATTTTTGGGTAATTTATGGTATTTTGCCATATTTATCGGTGAAATTACCATAAATTACCGAAAATTATCATAAATTTCCAGAAATTTAAAAAAATGAATGTTAGGTAATTTATAGTAAGTTACTATATTTACCGGTAAAATTATCATAAATTACTGACCATTTTCATAAGTTTCCGGAAATTTATAGACATATTTTAATTGAATCCAGCAATTTTTTTATTGAATTTTTGATAATTTGGAATAAGTTAACGTAAATTTCATGCTTCTTTATTCAAAATCTAATATGAACTGAAATCATGACGGTATTTCGAAAAATGTCTGAAATCATCCATTTGTTATAAAAAATATCGTATGCGCTCGTCTCAGTACCATCTTTCTTATTTTTTTTCAAAATTACGTTCTGAATAAGTACTTTCCATTTGTTAAAATTCGAATGGTATTACCTAGAAACCATTGAAACTAGGCCGGCGCACAGTGATCTGGAATAGGAATTTACTGTTCATAATCAACCACTGGTCTTATTTCTTAACTGATTTATAAGTTTTTGAAAATTTTTATTTCGATTAAAAAATGTCCCGACCGGACGTTTCGTTGTGAAAGAAAATTATTTTCTCTCTATTTATTGTTGAAATTACATTTCTTGCGATTTTCAATTAACGAATTTGATTTAAAATAATTTATGTGATTGTTATAAACATTTGTTAAAACAAAAACTAAGATTTATGATTTCTACATACAAAAGAGACCTTATTTTGACTGAAATTATCCGTCAATTAACTAACAGTGATTCAAAAACTAGCTATGAGACACCAAATAACAATTTGCGTAATTGTTAATAACCATTTCTATAACGAAATGTCATAATCATTCGTTTAATCCTAGAAAAAAGTTTTTTTTTTATTGTTGTGAGAAGCTTAATTGTGATATTAGACCAACTATATTGATTAGCAATTGATATATTTGTTTGTTATAAATAATTTTGCAGACAAAAACTCTATGCTCATCATTTTTAAATAGAAAAGGCCATTTCTTGCTACGAAACTGGCCTACAATTGGTTAAATTAGTGATAATTAATGAATAAATAATCAAGTCAGTAAATAACAGTTTTCATCACGTTTAATTGAAATTTCTGTAACTTATTTATGGAAAAATACTCTTGCTATATTGAACTGAATCAAGAAATCGAAAAACTAAAAGAACAATTCGAATCCAAGATTGCTTCGTGAGCTGAAACGTATAATTGATTTATTCTAAATTTGTTATAATAATCTCATTATTATTATAGATATCGATTGTTACTACACTTTTTTGGTATTCTTTCTATGTAAAAATGATAAGCACAGAGTTTTCGTCTTCAAAATTATTTATAACAAATATATATATATATATATATATATATACAGTGAAACTTCTATAATTCGAAGTGGCACGGGGCCTGGAAAAAAATATAATATCTTTGTATACACTTCGGTTATCCGCGCTAAAAAAATGTTAAAAAAATTTCTTGTTTGCAGAGTTTTTAAGTTTTCTTATGTTTAAATTTTTGTACATACCTAGAAATCAAAAAAGTCTACCTAATTGTTTTCTGATTTTAAACAGTTATTTCCGAACAGATAATTCCTCTTTCATTCACTCCTGTTTTGCAGTGATTAACACATGCACTAGTAAAAAGATCGTCAAGACCCAGAAATCAAAATTGGATATATAACGAATTTTTTAATTTTTAATTTTGGTATTTGATGAGATAAGATAAATAAGAACTTGCGGCTTATACAATTTTTATATAATAAAATTTAAAAAAAAATACAGTAGGAAAATCGACAAGATCCAGGAGTCGAAATTAGAACTACAGCAAATTCAAAAATATAGAATTTGGTATGTAATGCCGAATTGTATGTAATTGTCCATTTTTTAGTGTATTTCATGCTTAAAAATTGCACACATGCTTGAAAAAATTATAAAAACACAAGTGAAGAAAATAATTATATGAAATAACAAATTCCAAATTCTGACAATTTGCTGTACTTCTAGGACGACCAAAAAATCCCGAAAAATAAAATTCTTGATACTGTAAATTTTCTGTTCAATAAAATTCCAAAAACAATAAAATTCCCGATGAGTTTATAATATCACCAAATAATAAAATTTCCGATATAAAATTACCCAATTATAAAATGTCCGACCTAGAATATTCCTCAATTATAAAATTGTAAAATTTAAATAATTAAAAAAGTTTTTTCTCAATAAATATTATCTATTTATTAATAATACCATAATAAAATTTCTTTATCAAAGCAATCTTCGTTTATTATTTAAAGTTTCACTACATTATTTTTTTAATGTAAAATAAAAATAGTTCTACAAAACCTGTATAAAAAAATTAATGTAAAAACACGTGCGCCTTAAACGGAAAAAAACGTTTCTCCCTAAATTTTCTTTGAACCTAATAAAATTTTCCAAACAATCTTTGCAGGACAAAAAATCTGTCTCAGGCTTCAGATCTTCCAAAAACTCTATATATTCCTAAATTCAATTTAGTCAAGTAATAAAAGTTAAATTTCAAAGTTTAAGGTAAACGTCAAAGTATCATTTGTAGAAACATGAAAGTATTAGCAATAAATTATAATAGTATTTAGGTATAAACATAACTACCATTTTGAGAGTATTACTCTCAAAATTCAGTATATTTATGACCATATCACTGCTTCTTTCATTATTAATTATTTATTCTAAATATGTATTTCCGGTGTGCCTAGACATTGACTTCTCGGAGAATTAATTTTTAAAAACAAAACATCCTTACAAAATTTTCCTATGATTCTTAGGAATGTTCTCTTGAAACCATTCAAAATTCTTAAAAAGTTTCTAAGTTTTTTGTTCGAAATCTTTAAAAATCTACATTTTATTTAAACTTTTTTGAAATCTTTTCGGCTTTAAAATTATTTTTGAATCTTTTCAACACTTTTAAATGTATCTCGAAGTTACTGAATAGTTTATATCAATGTTGTAACTGCAAAATTGCGATTTTTTTTTAAATCTTAAAATCTTTTCACTTTGCAATGTTTTAACATCTTTTTTATGTTTATTTTAAATATAATTTAAAAAAAAACGATTCAAGGTTTCCTGGAAATCGCAAAACCTTAAGAAAATTGTCTCATTTACATAAAAAAAAAACATCGTTTGTTGAAATTGGCAAAATTTATTGACGCACAGTTCGGTCGAAAGGCTAATTATAACTGAATAAGTTATTTATCATTCATTTTATACAAAACCTGGATGAACTGGAAGTTTTTTTTTATCCAGAGATTGATTTCAAAGACTATTAATCAAATTCTTAATAATTGCTTTGGTACACAGCCGCGAAAAATGGTGGAAATTAAACATTTATATTGAAAATTATCTCATCAGTCACTTGACTTAGTCCGTGGCTATGATGGAAAATCGGGTTCTTTTTAACCCGAGAACAAGTTTGAAAACAAAAATAAATAATAATAATCTATTGGGTTAAAAATTCGTCTTGGACGAATTCAACTGTTCTTGTTTTAAAATTTAGGTGTAGAGGTTTTGTTGAAAAGAAAAACACAATTTTATTTCGTCAGTTGCTCCGTATGATCAAATGAAACTTGTTTCAAAACCAAGCCACTACAAATCTGCAGCTCATCGTGAAGGGTTAAAATGCTTTAGTGTATAGTAATTTTAACCATATCTTTTAATCATCCATTTGTCTTAACAATAATTTCAAAAAATCTTGGTTATAAGAGCAACAACAAAGTGAACTTTTTTGTTAAACATTTATCTGTTTGGTTGAAAGTTGAACTACTTTGTTGAAAATTCAATTTTTTTGTTAAAAACAAATTTTTCAAATGATAATTGAACTATTTGCTTAAAAATTCGACTTTTTGATTGAAATTTATATTTTTTATGTTGAGAATTCATAATTTCTTCTTGAAAGTTCAACTGTTTTGTTGAAAACTAAACTATTTGGTAGAAAATTTCAACTTTTTAATAGAAAATTTGTTTTTTAATTAAAAATTAATATTTAAAAATGAAAATTTAACAATTTGGTAGAAAATTGAACTATTTGGTTGAAAACAAATTTTTTTTTTAGTTTAAAAATTCAACCATTTGGTTTGAAACTTATGTAATTTGTTGAAAATTCCTCTTTTCTGGTAGAAGATTAATCTTCTTGGTTGAAAATTCAACTATTTGGTTTGAAATTTATGTAATTTGTTCAAAATTCCTCTTTTCTGATACAAGATTAATCTTCTTGGTTGAAATTCAACTATTTGTTTAAAAATTCGCCTTTTTTGTAGAAAGCTCGTCTTTTAGGCTTGAAATTTTAACATTTTGCATGCAATTTTTTTTCTTGATTAACTGAAAAATCTTTTAAATATGAACATTAATTTCTTTTCAGTATAAATTTGTTCTTTTTTGTTGTTGAAAAGTTGTGTGTTTTTTCGGGTTGAATTCAACTGTTTTTAATTGAAATAAAAAAATTTTCTCTGTTAAAATATCAACTATTAAAATTTTTGGCTGAGAATTTATATTTTTTGGTTGAAAATTAAACTAGTTGCTTGAAAGTTGAACCACTTTGTTAATTCATAAGTAACAGTAAGATTCTTCGAAACTTCCCCTGCCCCAAATTGTTTTACGGGGTTACGTGGTTCAAAATTTCAGAACAAAACTTGACGTAATTTATGCACGGCTCCTTGGCGAAGGAATATTCTCGATATTTATAGGAGACGTAAGTTACTCTTTACATTTCATACAGCAGAAAAGGCAACACTGGTAGAAGCGGGACATCAGGAAAAGAAAGAGTTCACATTGTACTATCTATGTAGTTTATACTTCTCATATGCGGGTTTTCGCATCACAAATGCAGCTCACGCAGAGAATCTAAAAAAGTTAATATCTGCCGTCGAGTTGGCGTGCCTCGACTTCAAAGCAGATTTGTTTTCGCATTTCCAGGTTTATTTGGCTCGGTTATAGCACCCTCAGCCTCCTGCACCATATCTCTCATTCGCTCCTTCTCTTCTTACTTTTCAGATAGTGCTCTTCGACGTTATGAACGCGAAAATCTTGTTAGCCTCTTTAACTCAAGTAGGAAAGCTATTTTTCGTGCCAAAGACGTCGTATTCGATATCACGAAGGAAAACAGCGTTTTATTATATCTCTACTTTCTTCCAAGTCACACCTGTAACCTCCATGTAATAGAAATTGGTGACGCTTAATGATGGAAAGGCAAACATTTTTTTAAAACTAGCTTTCGCAAATGACAAGATTGTTATGGCAGAATCAATCGAGGACTTGCAGAGAATATTGAATAAACTTAATACAAGCATGAAGAACATGTGGCATTCTATTCTTGGACCCCTAATAAAAAGGATTATCCTTCGAACCCAAGCTCTGACGATTTCTGAACATTTCTCGTGAATTCTGACTTTCTGACGATTTCTGTCGAGAAACGTAACAAAAGTGGTCAGAAATGGTCAGAAGTCCTGACTTTTTTTCTGAGGATTCCTGACTTTTTTTTTTAGTAGGGGAATATAATTTAGAATAAGTTTGCTCCGCGTCAGTTTAGCCAAAGATATTATATATCTTTTTTTTTGTGAACAGTGGCGAGTCGTGAAACACTGGCGCCACTTTCTTGACATCCGACTTTTGCATTATAGCCATTGTAGCATCAAAGATATTAATATCGCCCCAAAAAATCAGCGACCGTCGACTTTGGAAGGCAATATCTCCGCAGGATAAAATGTCAGGAGGTTCTAATAATGATTACATGAATCTACCGAGTTTTCTGAACAAAATGGTGTTTCTAACATTTTTGTAAACAAATTTTCTTCAGAGCTGTTGAAGAAAATACAAGTAAAAATGCTGTAAATAGGCCCACTGCTCAAAGACCTGTACTTTCACATGACCCCACAGCTAACAATAGGTTGGAAAAAATTTGAAAAAATTCTAGTGTATTCTACAACATGTGTTAAGGCACGTGCCACAGTAGTAGAAAAAAGTGTAGAAAAAAAGGCGTAGAAAAAAAATATAGAAAGAAAGTGGCAGGCAGAAGTTTTCCCCAGATGTATCCACGACCTTTTCTCGCTCAGTAGGGCCGTCTCAAAACTTTTAGGTTGGCTGCACCCTTCTCTCCTGATACAAAATTGTAATATTATGATACAGTATCAAGCTTGCACACAGATTTTCTTGTATTTTGTTTATTTAATTTATTATATTTATTTCTGTATTATATTATAATTGTCATTAATCAGGCGGATAATTTTCTACTGAAATGGGTGAAAAAATCGGCCAAAATTTGATTTCAACCGTTTTTTAAATAATTATTTAAATTGTTATCTTTTTCAATTTTAATATTATTCTGTTTAGAATGGGTAATTTGAAAATCTTTCACTTCAAAAGTTATTCATTTTAGATCTTAATTTTTAAGCGTACATTTTAACTAAAAGAATTTTAGAGTGCAGTTTTCAAAACCTGAACAATTAAAAATTAGAAGCGTTTGAAAAGGAAGATTTTGTTTGAAAAATATTTTCACATGATTAGCTGTAAATTAGTAATTAAATAAAAAAAAATTGATTTTACAAGCCGATTCGAAATCAGTTCACAATTTTAGAATTTTCAGATTTCAACGTTAAAAATGAAACTGTTTTAATTGGAAAATCTAATTGGTTGAACGAATATAAACGCCCCATTGAAACTTTATAAACTATTTTCAATTTTAAAATAACTTCCAAATAATATATTCATAATTGACGGATTTTATTAAATTCCAAATATTATTTTAGTCTAAAATGTTTCATTTTTAAAGCATTCAATTTGAAATTTTATATTAAACAATGAAGCAATCACTTAATATTTAGAAATATCCGACTATACATTCAAAATCAGTAATTATAAATCAAATATTCAAAAGTAAAGACAAAATAACAAAACTTACAACGTTACATTTTTAATTATTACCTTAAAAAAAAACTTGATTTGTAAGTCTAACAGTTGAATTTCGGATTTTAAATAAAAATTGGTCACGTATTATTCTTAGAAAAAATTTGAGTAATTTGAAGATATTTTCAGAAGTTTTTAAATAATTCAAAATCATTTGAAAATTTGAAATATATATTATTAAGCCATTTCCCTTTCGGGGTAGGCGTGAATAGCTCGGTTGAAAAGTAGTAGTGCGTGGATGGGTATATAGGAATAGGGTAGATAGGTATTATTATTATTATATGATTAAGCCGTTTCCCTTTCGGGGTAGGCGTGAATTGCTCGGTTGGAAAGTAGTGATGTGTGGATGGGCGTTAACATTCACGAGGTTCTCTGCTTTCAATGGCTATCAAACACAAAATAAATGACCCAGTTTGCTCAAAATTTAACAGTAGTCTATTCATAGATGGCGCTGACGGGATCAGTGATGCATTTAGAGTTACTGCGCAACAAAATTCAAAAAGTCACTGACTCATCAAACAGCCCTTGTAGATACATGCTGAAACATTTGTAAGAATTGATAATAAGCCTATTCTGATAATCAAAAAGTGTCTTCTGAGGTTTTCTAATCAATACTTCATCATCAGTTGAATTCACATAATTCAATCAGATTTATTTTTTTTCCTCTCAGAAAAATAGAACTTCTTTCAGTTGAGCTTTGTAGAATGTAGAGACAAAGCAGCGGAAGAAGGTGTCGCGCGTGAGGAAGAGGCTATCTTGTGTGTGTAGCCGACCAAGGGATGGACCGGCGCGGCGTTTCATGGAAAAAGGAGCGAAGAGAGTGAATTTTTTATCGGTAAAAACTCCATTAGTGAAAGAGAAGCACCGGTGTTTGTTATTGGTCATCCTCGGAAGACGGAGAGGGGTTTTGTCCGGCGCAGAGGTGCCCATTGATCTGAGGGACAGTAGATCCTCGTTTCTCGCTTCTCTGCTTCCACAACCCTCCTCATCCCTAAAACCTATCTTTTTCCCCCTTCCATACCCAACCCTCAACTCGCGAGGACGTCACCCTCTTGCTTCGTTTCTCGAGTATGTACGACTATACAGGGTGGTTATAAATTAAATCAATTTTTTCTAAAGAAATATTATACACACGATGAGTACCTATACCAGGGTGTCCAGCGATTCTTAGGAACAAAAGTCAAGGTCTTTTCCAGGTTTACCAGGTCAACAAGTCAAGTTTTTCCAGGTCTCCTTTTTTAACATCAAATAATGAAATAACCGTTTGTTATAGATGTAAAAATGAGCCATTTTATTTCTTTTTGGCCAACAATTTTTAAATAAAGCAGAACCTTAAATAAACAAATTCTTAATTGTGTACGAACATAAGTCGTCTTTGAAATCATTGAAATCTTTGAAATCTTTGTTAATTCGTTGAAATCTCTTGAAATACTTGACATCTTGAAATTTCTGTGAAATCCTGTGAAATCTTTTTAAATTTTTGTGAAATAATTAAAATCCTTAAAACCTTTAAGATCCTTGTAATCTTTGACATTTTTTGAAAATTTTATAAAATCTTTGAAATATTTGTGAATTCGTTGAAATCTTCTATCTTTGTAAAAACTTGAAATTTCGGTGAAATCTTTTGGCATCTTTAAATTTTTGTAAAATATTTGAAATCCTTGAAATCTTCAAAATCCTTGAAATTTTTCAAATTTTTATGAAATCTTTGAAATATTTGTGAATTTGTTGAAATTTCTCAAAGTACTTAAAATCTTTGTGAAATCTTGGAATTTCTGTAAAATCTTTTGGAATCTTTTTAAATTTTTGTAAAGTATTTGAAATCCTTGAAATTTGTTGAAATTTTTATAAAATCTTTGAAATGTTTGTGAATTTGTTGAAATTTCTTGAAGTACTTAAAATCTTCGTGAAATCTCTTGAAGTACTTAAAATCTTTGTGAAATCTTGAAATTTCTGTGAAATCTGTTGGCATCTTCAAATTTTTGTAAACATATTTAAATCCTTGAAATCTTTAAAATCCTTGACATTTCTTCAAATTTTTATGAAATCTTTGAAATATTTGTGAATTTGTTGAAATTTCTTGAAGTACTTAAAATCTTTCTGAAATCTCTTAAAGTACTTGAAATCTTTGTGAAATCTTGAAATTTTTGTCAAATCTTTTGGCATCTTGAAATTTTTGTAAAATGTTTTAAATCCTTGAAATCTTCAAAATCCTTGAAATTTTTTGAAATTTTTATGAAATCTTTGAAATATTTGTGAATTTGTTGAAATTTCTTGAAGTACTTAAAATCTTTCTGAAATCTCGTGAGAAAGTTGCCTTGGGTAGAATAATAAAAATATGAATAATAATAATAAAAATTGCCATCCTAAGAAATATAATAAAAATTTGTTGTGCAAATTTCGTGATTGCATAACAATAGTATCACTATTTTTAAATCGCGTTTTAAATTTAGATCTTCATGCAATATATGTAACCAGCCACCTCAGAAACCACCAATATCAAATTTTTTTAACACTTTTTGAACTATTTGAACGTATGTACTTATTAAATTAAAAAAAACGCGTATTTTTTCAATTGCTTAAACAATTCATTTTATCTTAAATCTTACTTATTGCTAGAAAACCCTAGCAAATCGTAGCTTTTTGCTAATATTTTAACAAATTCCAAAAGTGTAATCTAAATCTTACCTTCTTTCAAGTTAATAGCAAGAAGCTGCTGTTTTCTAAGTGTTGCAGTAAAAAGTTGGACATGAGCAAAAATAAATTGTTTAAACATTTTGAAAAAATATGCCCTCTTCAAGTTCACTAAATAGACCATAGCATAAATAAAATACCCTATATTGGCAATATTGAATGAAGAGAAAATTTTTTCAACATAAAAAAGTTGTTTGCACAATTTCAAAATTATTTAGAACTACTCAATGTGAACAAAACTTTGAATTTCGCGCCTCACTATTTTCAAGAATTTAGAAATTCGGCAATTTACTGTATGAGGGAATTTGAAATTTCGAAAAAATTATGTCACCTTCCCTTCTTGAATTTAAATACAATATTTTTTAGGGCTCTATAGGAAGGGTTCATGAACACTCAGAGAAATGTTCTCTTCTGTCAAAAGGATGCGTTTTGATAAAAATGAAACCTCCTTGAAAATTCAAGATTTGGAAGATTTTAATTTGCCTTAAAAAGTATCTTTTCGCCGCAAACATTCATTCGCGACAAATTTTATTTAATCTTGCAGCTCAATAATTTTGCTTGTATGAAGAAGTTGTTCAAATGATTCAAAACAAAAAAGGCAAGAGGATGATGCTTTTGTTTCGCAACAACTTTTTCTCTGAGTGTGGATTGAAATAAAAAATTAATGACAGATTCGGGGTTTTTAAATATTAAAACGAAAACAATAAATCAAAACATGCCACGAATAACCTTATCTGGCAACCTAAAAAAATAAGGATCATGCCGCAACGCAATTCGAAACTTGGTTTTTGGTTCATCTTAGTTTTTAGTTATTAACTCAGAAATTTTAATAGTTTAACAAAATGGGTAATAGTTTACTGTAATGAATCAGTCAGGGGAGAGCAAAAAAGTTTAGTATTTCGTTAAAAAAAAAAAAATAATAGAATAAAAATCTCATTAAATCACGTTCATAAATAATTCTATTCACGTTCAGCTACTTATACGGAAATTTCGTGATGAATAGCCCAGATCGGTGAAATGATTATTATGCAGGGAATTTTGTGATGAATATATAATTTCAAGCATATAATAACAATAAATTTGGTGAATTCCTTTGATTCCGTCAATTTTTGGAAGTCCGTGAATTCCTTGAATGCCTCAATTTTTGTGAATTCCTTGAATTCTTCAAATTCCTTGAATTCCGTGAATACTCGAATTTTGTGAATTCCGTGAATTACCCGAATTTCGTGAATTCCTTGAATTTCTCAAATTTGGTGAATTCCGAGAATTACTCAAATTCTGTAAACACCTTGAATTCCGTGAATTGCTTGAATTCTTGGAATTCCTTGAATTCTGTGAATTCCTTGAATTCTGTGAATTCCTTGAATTCCCTGAATTGGTTTAATTCCGCCATTATCTTGAAATCTGTGAGTCCCTTGAATTCCTTATATTCCATGAATTCATCGAATTCCTTGAATTCTGTGAATTGCTTGAATTCTGTGAATTGCTTGAATTCTGTGAATTGCTTGAATTCTGTGAATTCCTTGAATTCTGTGAATTCCTTGAATTCTGTGAATTCCTTGAATTTCGTAGTGCGAGAGATAAAGGCAGAAGTGTGATGCAAAAAAGCAAAGGGCTCATGGTATCGCCCTGAAAGACGCACCTTTGGAAGGTGACGTTGTTCGTTGTCACACGATAATTTCCAGATGATATAGTAAATCTAGTTTTCAAAAGAGGCATCAATCTCTCTATTCAGCTCACTATTTGTGGATGCACCTTCAAGCTTTGCAACAGACAGATGATAAGTCTATGAGAGCTTGATTCAAAAGCTTTTCGGTAGTCAATCCAGGCCATTGATAGGACGCGTTTATGGGCTGTAATATTTCAAGTTGCAACTTTATTAACCTAATATTGAAGATTCTGAATAACAAGTACAAAAATGTCTTTTTTTCTTATAAATACGTGTTAAACTTCATGATTTGACATGGAATTGTTCATTTCACAAATTACCTAGCCAATGTAAGTAACGTCAGACCTAACTCAGGTAATGAATATATACTATTCCAATGACAATTCAGTTAAATTTAAATTTCTAATTCAATCTAAATTACTTTCAAATTAGTATGTCATTAAAATCTAAGCTTTTATACAAATTTGCCGACGGCCAAATGGGACTTTTCCAGACGTTCTCGGCACACGTTGTCGAGAAGTACACGTTCTATTGTATGAACTGATAATCCCTACCTCCACTATAGAAAATGCAAGGTGCACAGTCCTCTGCACTCTTGACCCATGTGAATAATCAGTCCGGTTCACGATGGCTTCGGATGAGGGTCGTAACGATATTGCAAAACAGCGATTTTACAGTAAACTGAGTGAAGCTGAAAAATCGACGGCGAAAAACAGTGCATTCTTGAGAGACGAACGGTACCAACATTTAGTGAAAGAAGTGAATATTGTCAAATCTTTAGGGAAAAAGAGACCGCAGCATTACTGGCTCTTAGATAAGTACGATGTGTTGGTTGTACAACAAAATGAGAAGCTAGTTTTTCCTATAAAAAGTGACAACTGTTCGGTATTGTATTACGTGCCTGAAAGTGAACTTTTTGATATTCTTCAAGCAACACATGCATGTTTGTGAACCTTGTCAGCAGAAACAGAAAGGTGTTAAGAAAGGGGTGGTCGTTAGGCCTCTATTCTTTTCTGAATTGACCTCGCGCTGTCAGGTAGACTTCATAGATTTTCAATCTCATCCGGATGGCCCATACAAATTTATTTTAGTTTACCTGGATCATTTAACGAAATTCGTAGTTCTCAAAGCTCTGGAGTCAAAGCGAGCAGAATATATAGCCCTTAATTTAATTCAGATTTTCACTCTACTTGGAGCACCTGCCGCGTTACAGTCCGACAACGATAGGTAATTTGAAAACTCCATTTTTTCCAATTTGAACAAATTTTGGCCGAAATTAAAAAGCGTTCATGGTAAACCACGGCATAGTCAGAGTCAAGGCAGCGTCGAAAGAGCAAACCAGGACATCGAAAACATGATCACTACGTCAATGCAGGATCATAATAACTCACGCTGGAGTGAAGCACTGCATTTCGTTTAGCTGATGAAGAACAGGGCATTCCATGCTGGAATCAAGAGAACGCCGTATGAGGCATTGTTTGGAACAAAAGTTAAAGTAGGTCTGAATACATCGAATCTGCCTCAAGATGTCCTACAGAATATTTCGGCAGGAGAAGAGCTTGAGAGCATTATTAAATCGACTAGAACGAACCAATGTGCTGATCAAATCAAGAACGTGAGTCCTGATAATCAGGAAAAAAATAATTATAATCTGCCAGAAACAAAGTGTGTGGTTTGCTTGGAGGAAACCAGTGGAGCTCATCAATGTCAGGAGTGCAACTGCTACATTCATTCAATTTGTGGTGTGACAATTGAAGAAAATGAAGGTTATGGAGTACACGTCTTGTGTGAATTGTGCAACAGGACCAAAAATGCAATCATCCAACGCAAAGAGGCCGTCGATAATCTATTCTTAATAATAAATACAAAATAAGCCTCATTTTCGATCCAACTAGATACGTCCTTGAGAAGTAAACACAAAATAAGCCCTTTCCCGTTCCAACTAAATAAATTCTTGATAACCAAACACAAAATAAGCCCTTTCCCGTTCCAACTAGATAAGTTCTTGATAACCAAACACAAAATAAGCCCTTTCCCGTTCCAACCAGATAAGTTCTTAATATTTAAACAGAAAATAAACTTTTTTCTGATCTCACTGAACAATTTCTTGATAATTAAATACAAAATGAGCCCTTTTTTATCCAACGAGATAAGTTCAGGTTAACTAAACACAAAATAAGCCCTTTCTTGTTCAAACTAGATAAGTTTTTGATATCAGCACAGAAAATAACATCTTTTCTGATCCCAATGAATATATTCTTAATAATAAATACAAAATAAGCCTCATTTTCGATCCAACTAGATACGTCCTTGAGAAGTAAACACAAAATAGGCCCTTTCCCGTTCCAACTAGATAAGTTCTTGATAACCAAATACAAAATAAGCCCTTTCCCGTTCCAACCAGATAAGTTCTTAATATCTAAACAGAAAATAAACTTTTTTCTGATCTCACTGAACAATTTCTTGATAATCAAATACAAAATAAGCCCTTTTTTATCCAACAAGATAAGTTCAGGTTAACTAAACACAAAAAAGGCCTTTCTTATTTAAACTAGATAAGTTTTTGATATCAGCACAGAAAATAACTTCTTTTCTGATCCCAATGAATATATTCTTGATAATAAATACAAAATAAGACCTTTCACGTTTCAACTGAATAAGTTCTTGGTACCTAAACAGAAAGTAAGCTCTTTTCTGATCCTACTTAACAATTTGTTAAGAAGTAAATACAAAAAAAGTCCCTTTTTGATCCAACTAGAAAAGTTCTTGTTAACTAAACACAAAATAAGCCCTTTCTCGTTCTAACGAGGTATGTTCTTGGTTTCTAAACAGAAAATAAGCCCTCTTCTGGTCCTGCTAAGAAATGACTTGTTGATTAAATACAAAATAAGCCCTTTTTTGATCCAACTAGATAAGTTCTTGTTAACTAAACAAAAAATAAGCCCTTTTTCGATCCAACTCTTGAATTCATTTCCAATTAAACACAAAAAAGCCTTTTTTCGATCCAACTAGATAAGTTCTTGATATCTATACAGAAAATAGGCCCTTTTCTAATCTCACTGAACAATTTCTTGATAACTTAATACAAAATAGGCCCCTTTTTCCAACCAGATTATTTTTTGATATCTAAACACAAAATAAGCCCTTTCGCCTTCCAACGAGAGGAGTTCTTGATAACTCAACAGAAAATAAGCCATTTTTCGATTCAAGTAGATAAGTTCTTGTTAACTAAACACAAAATGAGTCCTTTGCCCTTCCAAAGAGATAAGTTCTTGATAATGAAATAAAAAATAAGCCCCTTTTTGATCAAACTATATAAGTTCTTGATAACTAAATACAAAATAAGCCCTTCCTCGTTAGAACGAGATAAGTTCTTGATGACTTAACATAAAATAAGCCCTTTCTTGTTCTAACTAGGTAAGTTCTTGATATCTAAACAGAAAATACGCCCCTTTTTGATTCAACTAGCTAATTTATTGATAACTAAATACAAAATAAGCCCTTTCTCGTTCCAACTGGATAAGTTCTTTATATATTAACAGAAAATAAGCCCTTTTTTATCCCACTGAACAATTTATTGATAAATAAATAGAAAATAAGCCCCTTTTTGATTCAACTAGATAATTTATTGATAACTAAATACAAAATAAGCCCTTTCCAGTTCCAACTAGATAAGTTTTTTATATATGAACAGAAAATAAGCCCTTTTCTGATCCCACTGAACAATTTGTTGATAATTGAATACAAAATAATCTTCTGTTTGATCGAACTATATACGTTCTCAATAACTAAACACAAAAGCCAGCGTGGCTGCCAAGGCTGCAGTATTGAAACATTGGACAATCACTATACCATCTGAGCCACGATGACTCCCTAAGGAACATAATTTTTTAAACAAATTATTATTGTTTATAACTATCTTCTTCTATAGTAATGCGAGGTAAATATTACAGCAATTTAACAAACATAATTGTTAAAACAAATTATTATTGTTTATAACTATCTTCTTCTATATTAATGCTAGATAGTTGCGTTGTTTTCAGAAATTTTTCACTTTTTGTCAACTTTTCACTTAAATTAATAAAATTTAACAAAGATAATTGTTAAATTATATTATGATTGTCTATAACTATCTTCTCCTATATTAATGCTAGATAGTTGCGGTTTTTTCTCAAAATTTTAACTTCTTGTCCACTGATTACTTAGTGAGATAATAATTAATGCAAGTTAACAAACAATTTTTCAAACAATTATTATGGTTTATAACTGTCTTCACAGAATTTTCAGCTTTTCTTTAACTTGTTAGTTAGGAAAAAATGTGGGCATCCACGCGAAAATGGCCCTTATGGCCAGTATGGAGTTACATACAGAATCATGTAGCTGGATTAATTCCCGGCATTGTAAGCCCATGAAAAACCGTTTAGGTTGAAAAACGAGTCACCAGGACATATTTGAAGTTTGAAAATGAAATATACCCATTGACGCTTGCTTCCAGGATATAAATATAGTGTCAAAAGATGCAGTATAGGTCCTAATATTCCCCACTTAAATCCGATAATAACCGCCCACAAGGGTCCTTTTCATGCGGACGCTCACAAATAATAAATATTAATAATAATTTAAACAAAAAGGCTCTCATATAAAATTTGTATTTAATATGATCCATGTAGAAAATTTTAAAAATATGTCAAATATCTATTTTATTTCAGACAAATATATTAACAAAATAAATAGAGATTGTTTAAAAAATGATTCTCTTTATTGTTTATTTATTATATCTTCATAACCAAAAAGACAAAGCAAAGTAAAAAATTTCAGAAAAAACTGCAACTTTCTAATTGTCAAGAGAAGATCCTTATAATCAATAATAAACTGTTTAAACAATTACGTTTGTTAATTTGACTTAGTTATTACCTTGCAAAGTGAAAAGTTGACAAAAAGTGGAAAATTTCAGAAAAAGTCGCAAATATGTAGCATTACTGTAGGAAAAGATAGTTATACACAATATTAATTTGTTTAAACAATTATATTTGTTAAATTCCACTAATATTAAGTCACTTTAAGCTAAAAGTGAATATAAATTTGTATATTTAAAAAAAAACTAAATTTCTGGCATTATTCAAAGAGAATATTATTAAAAATAATAATAAATTGTTTAAACAATTATGTTTCTTAACATGAATTAATTATTACCTCACTTTAATTGAAAATTCGGCGAAAATTGGAAAATTTCAGAAAAAACTGCAATTTTCTAGTATTATTCTGAGAGAATATTATTATACATAATAATAAATAAAAAAAAATTATTTCTGTTCAATTTAATTGATTATTGCCTCGCTCTAATTGAAAAGATTAAAAATTCGGAAAAATGGTGACTTTGTAAATATATTCCAAGAGAAAATTGCTAAAAAAAATAATAAATTGTGCGAACAATTCGCGTAAACTTCTAGTTATCATTATAAAGTAGTGTTTTATGTAGTGGAAACAATTTTTATTTTAAAAAATCGCAAAAAAAATGATAATTAGCGCCAGAAATTGCGATACCCAATTTTTCACTTAAGGGGGTGATATTTAAAACATAAGTTTTTATTCGTATGCTATTTCTAATTGTGAAAGGACGTATTGAGTTTCAATTCGATGCACCTAATATGGACGATTATGAATGAAATTTACAAGAACGTCTTCTTTTCTTATGGGAAATACGTGTTAAACTTCATGGGGCTTGCGGAACCTTTAGATATAATTTAAAAAAAATAAACCTAAAGCTTATAATTGCGATTCCTTATATTAGGTTTGAAGCTAAATTATAGTGTATTCTAAAGTAATAGTGCAAAGTAATTCTAAAAATTTATAAAGTAATAGTTTTAATAGTAAAAACGCTGCGGAAAAGAAGATTTTTTTTTCATGTTATGAATTAAATTTGTGAGCACGCGTGCGACATCATTACGACATATTTACGGCAACTTCACGACATCTTATGTCTATGTCGTTAAAGTGTCTTTGCGATATCGTAAAGACATCGTACGATCTGACGTCCATGTTTTGATATTGTAGAATACTAAAGTTTCAAACGTTTTTATCATGTATTCAAATGGAAAGTCTCTCAGTGTATGTATTACTAAGTTTATTAATTTTGGAACATATACTGTCATGCAACAATCAACAATTTTGAATTTTACATTTGGGAATACGTTCACATTTTAAAATTATTTAATTTTTGATCAAAGAAGGTTTTTCTTTCCAAGGGAATGGTTGAAATTTTAAATATTAAAAATTGCAATACAAATTGCATGATTAAAATTTTCCACATTTTAATTTAAGGTCTGAATAGTTAGTTTTCATTTTGAACTTTAAGCATTTAAAAATTAATGATGTAACATTTCAGTCGTGTGAAATGAAAGAACTGAAATACTTTAAATTTTGTAACTTGAAAATAAAAGCCATAATAATTAGATTGCAACTTAAAAAATGTTATGTTTATTTTTTATTATTTGAAACGTTAGTATATTAAATCTGAAATATTAATTTGAAATACATAAACAAAATGCTTAACTTAAGTTGATTAGCTAGAAATTTGTTATTTAGTTCTGATTCTTAATTGTAGATACAATTATAGCACATGAATGCATGCAATTGGAAAAATAATTATTTTTATCCAGACTCTTTCTCACGAGCACCTGTTAACTAACTTTACCTTTGAATTTTGAGATAGAATTTAATAAATGATATTTCGTTTTTCATTTATTTATAGGGCAAAATGATCGCTGAATTAAAATTTCTTGTTTTTATCTCTTCGATTGATTTTGATTTAGAAATTTAATGTTTAAAACATGCACAGTATTGAAATTGAATTAAAACCTAATATATGTTAACCCGATTGAATCTACTGAATTAATACAATCATTGAATTATTTTATTATTGCTATAATTGACCATTAGTACCTAAGGAATAATATCTTTTGATACTTCTTTTTGCCAATAAAATATTTTCCGATCATTATGTAAATATTTTTGAAAAAATTTATGTGCTGATAATTTCCAATTTTTTAATTTCAATTAGATGTTGGAAGCTGTAAGTTATATCATCTTCATACTGTCTGGGACACCCTATTGAAAATTCCGATGTTGGAAGCGACATTGTAAACGACGTCGTTTCCGACCTTATTCCTTTTTTTTAAATAAGACAAAATTATTATTAATTAATAACTATATTTATATATACATACATACATACATATATAATTATATATGCATATAAAATTATTATTCATTTATAAATAAACCAATATGTTTATGACAGTTTCCATTGTCTTCATATTCCTTTCATACAGTAAAAAAGATTTAAATTTCACCAATAATAACATATTTTGTTTAGGACGTCGTTTCCAACCTTATTTTTTTTAAATAACACAAAATATTTGATTATTGTTAAAATTTAAATATATTTGACTTTATGGAAGGAATATGAAGGCAATGGAAACTGTTATCAACATATTGATTTATTCATAAATAAATAATAATTTTATAGTATATATATTGTCGCCCGCACGCGTGCTCACAAATTTAATTCCTAACATGAACAAAAAATCTTCTTTTCCGCAGCGTTTTTACTATTAAAACTATTACTTTATAAATTTTTAGAAGTACTTTACACTATTACTTTAGAATACACTATAATTTAGCTTCAAACCTAATATAAGGAATCGGATTTCTTTTTCAGAAAGAAAATTAAATAAAAATAATGTTTGATTCATAACTACGTCTAGTCTGAAAAAAGGTTAAACATTTTCTGTTATTCTGTAATGATAATACAGATTCCTTTAAAAATTTGATTTGTTCCATGTAGCATAATAATGCGTATATTTGCTGAAATAAAGTTTCTTCTCTGGATCTCCCTAGTAGCTTAATGGGAAAAGCACCTGAC
This sequence comes from Andricus grossulariae, assembly GCA_011634705.1. Classification (NCBI taxonomy): domain Eukaryota; kingdom Metazoa; phylum Arthropoda; class Insecta; order Hymenoptera; family Cynipidae; genus Andricus; species Andricus grossulariae. The sequence continues at coordinate 135,987,771 of JAABKJ010075445.1, read as the reverse complement.
CGGAAATCAGAAGTTCTGTGGTTTGAATCCCAGCGGAGTGACAGGAGATCTTTTTTCAGAAAGAAAATTAATTAAAAATTATTTTTAATTCATAACTCCATTTAGTCTGAAAAAGACGTCAAACATTTTCTGTTATTCTCCAATGATAATACAGATTCCTTTAAATATTTGATTTGTACCATCTAGCATGATAATGCGTATATTTTATGAAATAAAATTTCTTCTCTCGATCTCTCTAGTAGCTTAATGGGAAAAGCACCTGACCGCAAATCAGAAGTTCTGTGGTTCAAATCCCAGCGGAGCGAAAGGAGAAGATTTCTTTTTCAGAAAGAAAATTAAATAAAAATAATGTTTGATTCATAACTACGTCTAGTCTGAAAAAAGGTTAAAAATTTTCTGTTATTCTGTAATGATAATACAGATTCCTTTAAAAATTTGATTTGTACCATCTAGCATAATAATGCGTATATTTGCTGAAATAAAATTTCTTCTCTCGATCTCTCTAGTAGCTTAATGGGAAAAACACCTGACCGGAAATCAGAAGTTCTGTGGTTCGAATCCCAGCGGAGTGAAAGAAGATATTTTTTCAGAATGCAAAAATTAATCAAAAATGATTTTTAATTCATAACTCCATCTAGTCTGAAAAAGACGTTAAAAAATGTCTGTTATTCTTAAATGATAATAAATTCATTTGAAATTTAAATTCACTTAACAAAAAAAAAAGAAAAAAGAATGAATGTATTTATTTTGAGCAAAGTTGTAAATTTCGTAACTGTATTGTGTTAAAATGTATTATAGAGAATTGCGTATGAAATTGTTAGACGTAAATTATAGGTTGATTTTTTGGTGTCTGGGAAACGAAACTGGATTAAGAAGTCACGGTTTGGCATGATAATTAAATAAAGATATTCGCGTCACGTCCAAGAATGCGGCAGAGTGACATCAAGGATTTGCTGCGGTGAATTACGCTCCCCCCAACAATGCATTTTCTGTCACACTATTACAAGATGGGTTATTAAGTTATTATTTCCCCAGACCATCTTCTCTTATTCTTACGCACTTATGATGCATTTTACAATTTTAATAACGAACGATTATCGTTGTTCGGCACCGAATCTTGGCAATTATTTTAATTCGCGCCCCACGTTGGGCGCCAATTATCGTTTTCATTACAGCTGTACAATAATTGTATTAAAATCCTACAAGAATCGTACAATAATGTAATAATGTAATATACTTGAATTTAAAGTAATATTAAATACCGCTTCGAAGTACTGTGGATGCACAGAAAAAGCGAAAGATAAAGTTTACATCGATTCCAAGTGAAAGATTTGCTACAACAAAAAATAACCTTGCCGGTTAAAATTTAAACGAATCGAAGATATTTTCCTATTTTTAAACTTGCCTGGATAATCTTTCGCCTCATTATCGCTCCATTTTTATTCGAAGTGTAACGAGAATTACGACGCTAGCGCTATCTACCGTATTATAACTTTATTAAATTGGAGCAGAATAGCGATTCCCGGCTGTCAGTTTCATTCTGCTTAGCGGTATAAAATGAGTTCTAGTTCTTTCACGATAGTCTAATCTATTTCAGAGGAGATTGATGACTAAAAACAATCTTTTCATTTTCTTCTCTGTTGCCATTTCTGTGTTCTATACCCAAATTTGCTCACTGCAGTGTGGCGAAGTAGATTAAATCAGAATTATTCTCCTAACCTCGCTGAAACTTTCACGGCTCGATAGATGTTAATATCCTCTCTTTGAGGATGCCAGTGAATAGCTTGTAGCTGGTGTTTAAACAAGCTATGGTAATATAATATATGGTAATATATATAATATATAATATATGGTATATCAAGTATATGGTAATATACGAGCTAGATGTTGCTGCGTAGAAGTAAACTTCTTCCACCAAAAGTTGTTGATTTTTTCTGGCCCTGGCGCTGAAAAGTTCTTAGTTCTAGCGATAACTTTCTTTAGCAGTAATAAGTTGACACTTTTCCTCTGAAGCCTACAACCTTTGCCTTTGGCAGAAGTGACGAAAGAGTGATATATCTGAAGCGTCTTCATTTAGCTGATAAGTATCTCCATATACTTTCTCCCAGAAGACTTGAATCTCTTCTCGGCTAGGCAGATTTTTAACGGCAAGTGACTTTTTATTGAACAGACGGTTAGCTCAATGCAACGTGCCTGACTGCAAGAAGACGCGGTACTTGCAGATTTTTCCCGACTTGAAATTATATTGGGTGACTGAAGCCCGGCATATAGTGTTAGTTGGCGCATTGCATTTTATAGGCGCAAAAATCACTCAATTTTCAATTACAAGCAAAAAACAAGAGCATTTTTTCGAAAAAAATCGCTATGCTCCCTCGAGTGAAATTGCCTTCAGATTATCTGGTTAAAATATTACATCAAACAGTGCATCTATCTACACGTATTACGTATGTGGCGAAACCCCGAGTCGTTTTAAGAGCCTTAATTTTCTTTTCCCATCGGTTTGGCATGAGAAACAATAAAAATAAATTTCGTCAGTTACTCACTGGCTCAAATACTCAGTCAGTTACCGAAACGAATTATAAATAAATCAGGGATCCGAAAAAAACTTTCGTTCCAGGCCGTTTCCGATGGAATTTTTAAAAAATAAACTTTGCCTCGTTATCTTTAGATTTGGACTAAATTAGATAAATACCTGGAATTATATTATGATTGGATCTAAATTACTTTATTTAACTCGCAGTAACGAAATAAAAAGAAAATTTCGTTCAGACCCTTGAAATAAATTAACGCAAAGTGCAGCAAAAACTTTTAAACCCCATACTCAAGCTGAAAAATTTAGGTTAATGATCGACTTTATTGAATGTTATAACTGGGTTCGCTAATTCAGGTGAAGGAAAGGAAAACTCCCGTGAATTATCAGTAGCAACTAAAAGACAGATGGGTCAGTCACGTCAGAAATATCAGGATCTGCAGTTGGTTGTTCGATTTTAATCAAACTTTGTGAAATCGTAGTGCTATTCAAAATAAATTTCTGCCCTGAAGGATTTTCGAAAATTTTCAAAATTACGGAAGTTACGCCATGTTGAATTTTAGAGTTACATTTTTTTGAATTATCAATATTTCTGGAAACGCTTGTTGGATTTTGATCAAATTTGAACACGTTAGAGTTGAAATAATATATTTTAAGAATATAATACAATTAATGACCAAACAAAAAATTTTTGCCCGGAAAAAAGTGAAAAAAAAATTTTGATTTAATTTTTCGTGAATTACGCCCATTTTAATTTTTTTTAAATATCGATACAATGATTCCTTGTGAAATCACCTTTCGTTTAAAAAAAAATTCATGGAGACTCTTATAGGTCCCAAGATATCGTTTTCGCGGCTACCTTCATGCTCCTACAGGCTTCTGATGCAATGGAATTCAAACAGGTTGGAAACTTGCCTGAAGCTAGTGATGATTTTTCTAAAGATATTAAATGTGATCAGGCTGAAAATCTACTTCCATTTGCTGAATATTTCGATAAAGATTTAGAACGTGACGTTGAAAAAGAAGACAATATTTTTAAGTTGAATGCAATTTTGCAAATCTTAAGAGTTCCATCTATTAGTAAGACTACGGATCTTCGAACACGAACTACACAAAGAAAGAAGGTAGCCGAGATTAAGAAAGCTCTTGACGTTCAAAATATTTTTAGAATTTTTTTTTACTGAGATTTTCATGAAAATCTGCACAAAAATCGAGCTGCCTAAACTTTTTGGACGAATAGTAGTTTCGAAAAATTAGTCCCCTTTTTGCGATCCAGATTTTATCAAATATCTCTGTTGAAAATTTAATGAAGACGCGAGAAAGGAGAGTGAAGAAGAAATAAATTTACGACATGTTTCAGGTAAATAAGTGGCCCGCTAGCTCTTAACGACAACGGATAATAAATAATCAAAGCGATGAGGTGCGGTCATCGAATGATTATGGCCAAAGAATCTCGCGGTCAAACCTTGATAATCGCTGTATTCACCTTGAATAACTTGCGAAATACCCGGCGGACCTCGACAGACTCGCAAATGTGCGAATGGTCATCATACCTACACTCGTCTGACTTGTGAAGTCTGGCCGAACAATTTGCGAACGAAATGAGATTTTCAGATGAGAATAAAGGACTACTTCGACGAGGACGCAAGAACAGCGGCTCTTCATGAAGAAAGAACTCAGACGCAAACAAATTTAAACGCAATTAAATTAATTGAAAAATAACCACCTTACTGGATATGACTTGAAAAAAGCTGTCAATTGGTGAAATTATCTGTGATTATCGATCGTTATTCATTTATACATTTGACCGGGATTTCCAGGATCAAGGAAGATTGGTCAATGAATATTTAGTTTCAAATTTACCAGAAAGGAAAGACTTGAACTTTAAAGTAAATCGAGATATTTTCGTCATGGGAAACTTTTTAGCTATACGTGGCAAGAGCTACGGCAAGTTTCACATGTTTCCTTAACGTTTCTTCCTACAACCCTGAGAAAACAGATTCAGCTTTTTGGAATCAAACTCTAAAATCTAGATTTTACCAGGCATATGCATTAATTTAAAAAAAAATTAGTTTGTCGGCTGTCAATTCCATGAATAGTTTTTAAATATTTTTATTTTCTGAATAACATTTCAGAAGATTCTTAATCCTCACCTTCGTAATATTTTTCAAAAGTATATCGAAGCGATTTAAATCGTCAGTGTAATTTTTCGGGTTCTTTTATTCGCGATCTTTATTTCGAGAACTTTTGAAAAAGATACGACCTCCTGAAAAATGCGTCCCGCGAAACTCAAATTCCAGCGTAAATCGAAGATGTGTTATGTAGCTGCACGTGTAGCAACATAGCATATGCACTTGCTGCACGAGTGAGCACTGCGGGGGGAGAATCTGTTTCAGGCGTAGCATTATCTCGCAAATTTCATTCCTAAAATGGCAGCTAAGCGAAGATGCGAGATGCGAGTGGAACAAGAACGAACTGGAATTCACCGTCGGCCAATAAGCAAAACACGAGGGAAAACGAGATCGAACACTGTACAATCCGCGTAAAATATACCTGCGCTTCTCTACACCCATTGGCGTAGTCCCATTTTTTCTCCAGCAATAGAAAACTTTTTAAAGTATTATGAGGACGAAATTATTTGCAGGAACCTTTTTTAATTTTGGATTACAGATTCATTAAGGTATTATCTAAACGCCTGTACAATTAGAAAAAACGTCATCATCCTGAAGCTGCACTGTTAAAAAATTTGTAATATCACCACACTTTTAATATACAAAAGTACGGTAAATTTACAATACTAAACAAAATCACAAAAAACGATCATTTTCTCATGATAAATATGCAGTAACTCTACTAAATGTCGTATAGTATATTTACGTTAATTGTAAGTGTAGTGTATAAGTAATATTACTTTAATTTCATTTATAATAAAATCGATAGGGATGTAAACTTTATGCATTCGAGAAGGCCGAATTATGCACCAAAATTCGAGTCTTTTATGCGAATAAGCAAATATTGCAGTGAAATTATTTACTCTTAAAAACAAATCAACTTCTGTTTACATATCTCAAATATCTGAGACATAAATCAATACTTGAATACGAATAGGATTACCAGGAAGATTAAAGTTCTACCAAAAAGACGGATTTTTAACAAAATACGTCAATTTTCAACTAAAAAATATAAATGGTCAACCAAAGAGATGAATTTTCAACTAAAATTATGGAATATTCAATTGGAATAGTTGAATTTGAAACAAAAATGATGAATTTTCAACTAAAACAGTTTATTTTCTACTAAAAGAGATGAATTTTCTACCATAAAAGATGAATTTTCTAACAAAAGACAAATATTCAACCAGTTGAATGAAAAACGAAAAAAAACGAGTTTTTAACAAAATAGTTGAATTCTTAACCAAAAATATAAATTTTCAACAAGAAAGTTTTATTTTCAACCAAAAAGATGGATATTTTTACCAGGAAGATTAAAGTTCTACCAAAAAGACGGATTTTTAACAAAATACGTCAATTTTCAACTAAAAAATATAAATTGTCAACCAAAGAGAATCATTTTCAACTAAAATTATGGAATATTCAATTGGAATAGTTGAATTTTAAACAAAAATGATGAATTTTCAACTAAAAAAGTTTATTTTCAACTAAAGGAGATGACTTTTCTACCCTAAAAGATGAATTTTCTAACAAAAGACAAAATTTCAACCAGTTGAATTAAAAAAGAAAAAAGGGGTCGTTAAAAAAATATTTGAATTCTTAACCAAAAACATGAATTTTCAACTTAAATCGTAAATATATTTTTAATAAATTAATTCAAATTTCAAACAGGTAGTTGAATTTTTAACCAATAAAGATGAATTCACAACAAGAAATATATTATTTAATACTTTTATCAAGAAAAGATTTTAATTTGAAATAAAAAACAGTTGAATTCAAGCACAAAAGTAGAATTTTCAACAAAACAATTGAATCCTGAACCCAACTAGATTAATTTTCAACCAAAAAGTTGCATTTTTAACCAAAAAAGATGATTTTGTAACCATTCGATTATACAGTTTGTTCAATCACGATACGAACAATGAAAAAAATTTTATTGGTGACAATGACGATAATATAAGTGATGTTGTTTCCAATTTTTGTTTATCTTTTGAAATCTTTAAAGCCTTTGCAATCTTAAAATCCCGTGTATACTCAAACTCATAAATTATTATTTATCTGAAATGGTTTATTTTTTTAATCAAAGAGAGAAAGATTTATTTAAAAAGAAAGAATTTAAAGGTTTATTCAAAGATTTATTTTTTTAAATAAAAAAAACCTATAATTATGATTTGGAACAGGGAATTTTAGAAGAGATATCTGTAATTCTGAATTTTAACAGAAACTTTTCTAAAAGAATTATTGTAGTCATGATTTTAAACATATTTCAATTTTAAAATAATTTCAAAATAATGTATTCATAATTAAAGGCTTGTATTCAATTTCAAATATTGTTTCAGTATAAAATGTTCCATTTTTAAACCATTTATTTTGAAATTTTTTAATAGAGAAAAAAAAGAATTACTTAATACTTAGAAATATCTGACTGTTCATTTAAAATCAGTAATCAGAAATCAAATATTAAAAACTAAAACAACAAAAAAAACTAAAATTTGAACGTTACATTTTTAATTATTCTATTTAAAAAAAAAACTTAATTGGTATGTCAAATTGTTGAATTTTGATTTATGAATATCAATTGAACACCTATTATTCTTAGAAAAAATTCGCGTAAGTTGAAGAGATTTTTAGAAGTTTTGAAAAAATTCAAAATTATTTAAAAATTTGAAATGATTTCAAGTAATTTAAGCGAAGTTTCTACGTGTACCTAAAAAATCCGGCTCTTCGTACCGAAATTTCTGTGTAAAAAACCCACAGCCTAATTTAAAACAAAATATAGATTTTTGCAGATTTCGAACAAAAGATTTAGAAGCTTTTTAAGAATTGTGATAGGCTTTAAAAGAATAAAAAACATTTTATTAAGATTCCTAGGAAAATTGAAAATGATATCTTAACGCCCAGGGGGAACTTGAGTCCGTTGTGGAGAATGATCAGTGTAAGATCTTCTGGAATTTCTCATTCTCCACCACTGAACGTATCAGTGCTACAAGGCCTAATATTGTCCTCCAAGGTCTGAAGACGAAGATCATTTACGTGATTGAATTCTCGGCACCAGCCAATGGTAATATCACGGAAAAGGAGGGAGAAAAACGGGCGAAATATCAAGGTCTTCTTTTCGAGCTGAGCAGACTGTACCAAGCCTATAAAGTCCATCGTGCAGTTCTTATAATCGGCTGTCTTGGAGGCGTGAAAACTTCATTTCTTAGCCAACTCAACAAATCCCGGCTTGCCAGCGTCAGGCTCAGTCCATTGCGAGCCGGATACAAAAGGCTGTTCTTCTGGGATCACTTCATCTGGTCCGTCAATACTGTTTCTCACAACATCCTACAATATTCTACGTCATATTGCACCCGCGTGCGCAATATGGAACTATACCCCACTCGTTACACAATGTACTATTTAAATTGTTGCAGTCGTTGAAATATTAATTTAATGGGTTCATCTTTTACAAATATTTTCGTTATCCTGCCGAATGCTGCTTTTGTATAAACATAATGAATGTCAGCGTTAACAACTTTATAAAATGTTTAGGTATTATCTACGTTAAAGTACAGATGATACATATGTGTCAACATGCCAACCGTCAGAATGTCAGAACATAAAATTTTTTTATGCATTTTGACAACATTAGCCTCAATATTATTTTAAATTAGTCTCATCGAATCTTTGTGAGTCATGGTATATCGTGTACTAAATATGGGTTTATATGTTACAATCTAGGCGGAAAACCCTTTTCCCGCAAATAGCACGAGAAGAATGTGTTGTCTCCTGAAGGTAAGTATACGAGTAAAAACATTCTTAATGGTTCTGTTTTTTTTCAAATGATAGTTGAAAGTGGGATGGGGAATAAGTGTGAAGTATCAAAAATATATTTCATTTTAAGTAAAACTTAAATAGAAAAATCACGCGAATATAACTTTTCTACAAGATGTCCATATATGACAGAGTAGTCATAGATATTCCGTGATTATCACACATTTCAATGCATAATTTATTAGTTACGCCTTTCAATTCTCTTTCTCTTTTTGAAAACGAATTTGGACGATATTTGAGTTTTTCTCGGAAAGTGTGACATATTAGAAGAAAATCTCAATTTTTGTTTGATACCAAAAACTTGAAAAACTGCGGGCTTGTTTGTAGGCTCCGGAAGCTGCGATCATAGTTCCTTATAGCAACCAATCCCGAAGCAACTGGAACGTGTACGTGATCCACTCCTGCTCCTTCTATCCCACAAGGTAAGCAAGAGCGGGAAATTTACGCAAGAAACTTTGTACAACATTGTTCCTTGGAGTCAGGTGTCTAGCCGCGGATGACCTTACGTGGCAGACGGGACAGTTGGAGATAAATGTTTCATGTCTGGATACTTTTTTAGAGCCACCAATCTTTGTAGAATGTTATTAGGAACAGTGTTGACGGGCCAAATTCGTTACACGCCTATGAGTGATCCCAGAAGAATAGCCTTTTGTATCGGGCTCGCGATGGACTGAGCCTGACGCTGGCAAGCCGGGATTTTGTTTAGTTGGCTAAGAAATAAAGCTTTCACGCCACTAAGACAGCCGATTATGAGAACTACAAGATGGACTCTATAGGCTTGGTACAGTCTGATCAGTTCGCAAAGAAATACTTGATATTTCGCTTGTTTTTCTTCCTGCTTTGCCGTGATATTACCATTGACTGGTGCCGAAAATTTAATTACGTAAACGATCTTCGTCTTCAGACCTTGGAGGACAATATTAGGCCTTGTAGCACTGATACGTTGAGTGGTGGAAAATGAGAAATTCCAGAAGATCTTACACTGATCATTCTCCACAACGGACTCAAGTTCCCCCTGGGCGTATGACAAGACTTTTAGATGACAGTTGCTCCCAGTGGGACCCTGCGGTGGTTGTTAACCTTTAGTTTTTAATTATATATATGTATATACTATCTTAATCCGTAACAGAAAACCCAACGTGCGGGGCATATAAAATTTATTGTAAATGTTTATTAATTTGTCTCGTAGCTCAGTGGTGGGTACTCTAGACTGATACACGAGGGATCGCTGTTTCAAGTCTCGGCGTATGCAATTGTTATTAATTTTTTTTCTAATTGACCTTGACCACGCATTCATATGAATTCACACGCATTCGATTCGCCCAGGCTCAATTCATCTAAATGCGTCTCAATGCGTTTGAAAGAATCAGAAAACGGGATTCACGCTCACTACAAAAATATTAATTCACCCCAATCCGTATAAATACTTTCTTTTTTGCTGGGATGCACGCTAGAGGTACATACAGACCTAATGCAGCTCTAAAATGGTTGTATTACCATCTACGGCACTTATATGGTGTTGATACAATGCCCGTCTTGCCATACACCCAGGGAGAAATGGTGTTCGTTGTAAAGAATGACCACTGTAAGATCTAATAGAATTTCTCATTCTCCACAACTCAACGTATGAGTGCTACAAAGCCTGATATTGTCCTGCAAGATCTGAAGACGAAGATCAGTTACGTGATTGAATTCTCGACACCAGCCAACGGTAATGTCACGGCAAAGGAGGAAGAGAAATGGGCTAAATATCAAGCACTTCTTTTTGAGCTTAGCAGGCTGTACCAAAGCCACAAAGTCCATCTTGTAGTTCTCATAATCGGCTGCCTTGAAGGTATGAAAGCTTCATTTCTCAGCCAACTCAAGAAGATTTCGGCTTGACAGCGTCAGGCTCAGTCCATCGCAAACAGGATGCAAAATCAACAAGTCCATCAACACTTATCCTTATAACATTCTACAATTGATTGGTAGCTCCAAAAATGTATCCAGAGGTGAAAGCTTCACCTCCAACTGTCCCGTTAGCCGCGTAAGGTCGTCCGCGGCTAGAGACCGGACTCTAAGGAACAGTGTTGCACGATCTCATATTGCGAAAAATTCCCACTCTTGCTTACCTTCTAGGACAGTAGCTTCCGGAGCCTACAACTTCTCATAATAATCATGCTAAATTTTATGATGAATGCGTGGGTGGCAGGGTAAATCTTGCAAGGTTCTTTTTTTGTATCTTATTGATTTTAACTTGTGAGATAATTCCTCGGATAATTCTGAAAGTACCATACATGCATTACGTTCTTCGTAGCAATTGATTTATTGATACGCCAATTTTTTTAAATTTTTTATCTTCTAGTTGGAACACATTAAATGGTAGCCGGAGAGTGGGCTATTGATTAGGAGACGGCATGGCATTGGCTGCAAAAAGCTTTAAACCAGCCATGCTTCTATGTTACCATACCGCCCAAACCTTTGAAATTCTAAAAGTGTTCAAATTATACGTGAAAAATTCTAAAAGTTTTGATTTTAATGTATTAAAGTATTTAGATTTACAAGTACACTCAACTCTGGATTTAATTAAGGATTCGGTGACGGCTTGCAGTGGCCTTTAACATAAATCCAGGGAATCTACGTATACATTCAGGGCCGTCTGAACCATTTCCAATTGGAATACGTATACAGAGTGTCCCACCACCTATACAACCCCTTATACTATGTGATAGTGGAAAAAAAATAGAAATAAAAGTCCTTTAGCAAAAATTTGTGCGAAGCTTAGTTTGGGTACAAAGAAGCTTCAAAGTTGGGCCTAATGAACCAATGAGGAGCGAGCTTTGGCGACCACTTGTGCGTATCTCAAACAAAAAATAAAATGGATTGGCAGTTTCCGGCCGCACGGTTGAATATTTTTGTCTGATTTTTCGTACCTCATCTACATATGGGTCTCTTTTGTTGCTAAGTCTCGGTTTTTCGAAAAAATGTTTCTATTTTACGTTATTAAAGCTAGTCCCAAGAAAGACATGACTTCTTTTTGTTTCTCGGGTCTTTTGAAATTTTGGACAGCAGATAATTTATGTGCGTTTGGCTTCACTCTGTTTTCCGTGATCACGTGTCCCAGGTATTCCAGTTCCGATCGAAGAAACTCACACTTGTCTGGTTGAAGTTTGAGTCCAGTAGCCGGTAACGTTCAAACAAGATAACGAGATTTTCGTTGTGTTCTTGGAGTGTGCTTCCAAAGAGAACAATATTGTCCAGATAAGCGAAGCATATTTTCCCTACTAGTCCCCTAATGCTGTGTCCATCATTCTTTGGAATGTGGCTGGAGCGTTTTTGAGCCCGAACGGCATGCGTTTATAGTGAAAATGTCCTTCGGGTGTGGAAAATACGGTATATCTTTCTGAGTCCTCGTTCATTGGAATTTGATGAAATCCTGAGCTCAAATCAAAGGCTGAAAAGAATTTTTCTTTTCCCAAGTGGTCCAAAATTTCGTCGATTACAGGAAGTAGGTAGGCATCTTGATTTGTTGTGGTGAATTGAATGGTGAGTTCGAGGCTTCTATTGTTTTCTTGATTAACATTTCGTTTACTTGATTTGAAATTTCTTCTTTGTGACATTCCGGGTGTCGTGGTTGACGATGTTTATGTGACGCGAGACTTGTGCATGGTAGTGGATCTCCTTGAAGTGAGACAATGTCGAGATAAGAGATAGCTATTTTTTAAATCTGTGTTTTGTGGGCATCTTCAATGTGTTCAAGTCTCAAATTTCCATTCAATAATTTCAATCTTCGGTTTCGTTACTAAGAGGAATCATAACTTGTGAGTCAAAAATACGGTAAATAGAGCTTGAAATGTAGGGATTATCTTCTATTAGAATGTGCCCCTGCTTTTTGTTTGTTTTCACGGTTATCATTTTTGTGGTGTTTTTTGGGATAAGGATAACGTCGTACTCCAAGGGATAGACCTTATCGTCTAGTCGGAGGGACCTGTTGGACAAGTTAAACTGATAAAAGTATAGGAATGGTGTTCCGATGATGCCTTCCTAGGGTATAGGAAAATTTTCTGGTACAATCACAAAGAGATGGTCTTTCCCTTGAAACTTAAACTTGGTGGCTTCGTTTGTCCGATGCTTATCATTTCCCATTGAAAACTCTTTGTTGATTGAAATTCTCTGATGGTATTTATTAATGCAATTTTCTTTTATTAGATTTATCCATGCGCCACTATCGACTCATAATTTTACAGGTTTAGTTGCTCCGTGTAATTGTCCTCTGATAGAGTATAATCTTCCAGATATTGCTGATACTCCGTCTCCGTTTCCATTTTCGTTTCCTGAATATCTTCCTCCGTTTCTCCTTGAAAATAATTCACGCGATTCGGAGGCCGAGTTCCCGAGGCTTTTGTATGAAAATTTTTCTGCTTGGAGAAGCATTGATTTTCGGTGTGTCCAGGTTTTTTACAGTGACTGCAAAACAACTGGATTTCCTGCTGCAAATGTATGCTATGATTTGGAGGATTATTTAATTAAGGGTATTTTTGTTTACTGAATTGAGAGTTTGAGGATTGAAAAGGAGATTTATTGAGGGTTGTGCGAATAGGTAGTTGGGGTTTAATCGCGTTTTTGGATAAGCGAATTTTACTTCTTGCAGCTAACCAGACTTCTGATTGGATTGACATTTGTTGTGGTTCTCTAACATCGCCACGATTTTTGCTTGAAACTCGGTCTGAAAGTTCTTCTCTTAAATTCATTACGTATTTTTCGAGAACTGTTTGCTCTTCATTTTTTATGCAAATTGTTCGTTCGTGTCCTAGAGAATTTTTGGATTGTACAGCGTACAAAGGTTCGTGCGTTCTTTGGTTGAATCTTCCATTAAAAATCTTCGTACTTTCCCCAGCTTCTTGGACTACTTGTGATAGTTTGGTGCGATGAGTTTCTAGTGATCCCGTAGTTCCAAAGTACTGTAAAAACCAGACTTCCCCGGAGAAGATGTGTTTTTTACACCTAAGGCATTGGTTCAATCTCGTGTCCTCGAGGAACTCACCCGAGAAACCCTAAAGTACTGAAAAACCCAGACTTTCCCGGAGGAGATGTTTATTGTACACCTGGGGCATTGGTTCAATCTCGTGTTTTCGAGGAACTCACTCCAGGAACGCTAAAGTACTGAAAAAACCAGACTTCCCCGGAGACGATGAGTTTTTGACACCTGGGGCATTGGTTCAATCTCTTGCCCTCGAGGAACTCACTCCAAAAAACCTAAAGTACTGAAAAAACCAGACTTCCCCGGAGAAGATGTGCTTTTTACACCTTAGGCATTGGTTCAATCTCGTGTCCTCGAGGAACTCACTCCAGGAACCCTAATGTACTGTAAAAACCCGACTTCCCCGAAGAAGATGTTTTCTTTATACCAGGGGCATTGGTTTAATCTCGTGTCCTCGAAGATCTCACTCCAGAAACCCTAAAGTACTGGAAAAACCAGACATCCCTGGAAAAGATGAGATTTTACTCCTGGGGCATAGGTTCAATCTCGTGTCCACGAGGAACTCACTCCAGAAGACCTAAAGTACTGAAAAAACCAGACTCCCCCGGCGAAGATGTGCGTTTTACACCTGGGATATTGGTTTAATCTCGTGTCCTCGAAGAGCTCACTCCAGAAACCCTGAAGTACTGGAAAAACCAGACTTCCCTGCAAAAGATGATTTTTTACACCTGGGTCATTAGTTTAATCTCGTGCCATCGAAGAACTCACTCCCGAAAACCTGAATTACTGAAAAAGCCAGACTTTCTCGGAGAAGATGTGTTTTTTTCACCTGGAGCCTTGTTTTAATCTCGTGTCCTCGAAGAATTCACTCCAGAAACCCTAAAGTACTGAAAAAACCAGAATCCCTGGAGACGATGAGTTTTTTACACCTGGGTCATTGGTCCAATCTTGTGTCCTGGAGGAACTCACTCCAGGAACCGTAAGGTACTGGAAATATCACACTTAAACGGAGAAGATGAGTTTTTTACACCTGGGGCATTGGTTCAATCTCGTTTCCTCGGGGAACTCACCCGATAAAACCCTAAAGTAATGAAAAAACCAGACTTCCCCGAAGAAGATGTGTATTTTACACCTGGGGCATTGGTTCAATCTCGAGTTTTCGAGGAACTCACTCCAGGAACCCTAAAGTACTGAAAAATCAGACTTGCCCAAAGACGATGAGTATTTTACACCTGGGGCATTGGTTCAATCTCGTGTCCTCGAGGAACTCACTCCAGAAACCTGGAAATACTGAAAAACGCAGACTTACCCGGAGAAGATGTGTTTTTTACACCTGGGGCATTGATTCAATCTCGTGTCCTCGGGGAACTCACCAGAGAAACCCTGAAGTACTGAAAAACCCAGACTTTCCCGGAGAAGATGTGTATTTTACACCTGGGGCATTGGTTCAATCTCGTGTTTTCGAGGAACTCACTCCAGGAAGGCTAAGGTACTGAAAAAACCAGACTTCCCCGGAGACGATGAGTTTTGGACACCTGGAGCATTGGTTCAATCTCTTGCCCTCGAGGAACTCACTCCAGAAAACCTAAAGTACTGAAAAAAACAGACTTCCCCGGAGAAGATGTGCTTTTTACACCTGGGGTATTGATTCTATGTCGTGTCCTTCAGGAACTTACTTCAGGAAAACTGGAAAACCAGACTTCCCGAAGAAAATGTGTTTTTTGCACCTTAGGCAATGGTTTAATCTTGTGTCCTCGAGGAACTCACTCCAGAAACCCTAGAGTACTGAAAAAACCAGACTTACCACGAGAAGACGAGTTTTTTACACCTGAGGCTTCGGTTCAATCTCGTGTCCTAGAGAAACTGACTCCAGGAACCCTACAGTATTGGAGAAATCAGACTACTCCGGAGTAGATGAGTTCTTTACACCTGCCAGGAAATCATTTCTTTGACTTAATATTTTTCACTTTTAATGCGAAGAAATATTTACTTATATTAAAGAAATATCACCAAAGAAATCATTTTCTTGAATGGATGCGTTAATCTTTTGCATCTAAACAATATCAACTTAACTGAAGTAAACAATTCCTTCGTGCAAAGAAAAAAACCAAAGAAACGCATTTCCTTGAATCAAGTAATTTTTTTCAGTGTAAATGGTATGTTAAAATTAAGTTTGGTTTAACGAACAAGAATATTTTTTATTGAACCAAATCGGTTTCTGAATGTCAAAATAATACCTTATTAAGGTGATAGACCAAAACAATATAATATATGTAGATAGCATCTAATTTTAATTAAAAATGATGATTGCCTATCTTTACAAGTTTAAAAACAAGTACTCTTTTTATTCAGTTATTGCATAAAAAATTGGATATATATATGATTGATTTTTTATTCGATTTGTGACCTCAAAAATAGTGCGAAATGAATTTGAGCAAAATACCTCGAGCTAAATATAAAATATCAGTGCTTTTTAACAAGTAAATAATACACTAAATATGTTTTACATGTTTCAAGCATAACATTATTGTACTGATTTCAGTAATTCATTTGAATAATGGAATGTTTTGTTGAATATTTTAATTTAACCTCGAATTTTTGAAAATCCGATAGTGCAGATTCCATGGCCTGTTCACTAAAAGTTCCACAGCCTTTTACTATTTTTCGAAAAAATCAGGGCGAATCACCTGAGCAGTTTTCCATGTACATGGTGTACTGCTTCAGAGGATGAATGAAAAACATGTGGGACATACAGAAGCGTTCATATTTATAAAAAAATGTATTGTTTAGTAAGATTGTGGAGCTAAACAATCATCCGCAAAGAATATCAAATGTTGTACGCATACTTCGATAATTTTCAGAAATGGGTCACCCACAAATATTGGAAATAAAATTCCACCCCCAGAACTGATCTGTAAAGAATTTCTGTTAGAACTTTCCAATAAATGTATTGGAACTTTAATTTCGAATCGTACAAAATGACCGTGACAATAATTTATAATATATGCACCATCTTATTATAGAAATGTTAAGAGGTAGAAAGAGCTTTCTAAATTAGAATCAGTGAGAAGTGGGTCACTGAACCAAATCAGTATGGTTTTAACTGATCATTCAGTGAATTTTCACAAATTGATCAGTGAAACCTAGTTTACTAGAATTTCGGTAACTTTTTTTAGTCAGAAATCAGTGAACAATAACTGAAATTTCACTGATTATCAGTGAATTTTCGCTAGAATAAATAGCTAGAAGTGCATCCCTGATTTTCAGTGAAATTCCACTGATTTGCATCAAGCCAGTAGTATTTCTGCTTAACAAGCTACGTGGAAACTCCAAATATATTTTTGTAAATCTAACATAAATATGGGATCATTTTAAGACTATAAGAAAGAAAATTCCGATTGAAGATTTTAGCAAACCCCAGAAAAAGGGGTTTCCTGAGGTATTCTACTGCACCCTATTTTTGTGTTTTCGATTAAACAAGAAGTTTTCCAGGAGTTTTTTTTAGAACTTTTCAGGCTCATTATGAGTGGATAAAATAGAGTTATAAGAGTTTTGTGTGGCACCCTGGCGAGGAGAATGGAACTTCAATCCCATCTATTGGAACTATTAACAAAATATTTTTCAAAATTTAAAAATCTTAAAAATTTTTTAATTCTTATATTTTTGATATTTAACACTTGGATGCATACATTTTTCTATCAAACTAATTTTACGGACATATGCACCTTAAGGGGTTTTCGGGGTCGCTGAAGTGGATTCATGCCAGGAAGATCATGCACAGATCAGATATTTAGCTTACGACAGATCGCAGAAAAAAGCTTGAGAGTAGGAAAGAAAGTTTTCTGTGCATTTGTTGACCTAGAAAAAGCATTTGACAAGGTAAATATTGGAGCCTCAGTTCTAAATGATACCAACTTTTACTTGAGCCGCAACTTTACTGAACCCTCATTTTTTTCTGTGGAAACTCGAACTGAGTTATCTTGTTAGAATAACTATAGAATTATTTTACACAAATTTTAGCAAGGAATTTTTCCATTTTTCTAGTATGAAGAAGAACAGTGAACATTTTACAAGTCATCTCTACTTTATTTAACATGTCGTAGGAAAGTATAATCCACGTGTCTTAAACGTGCAACCGGTTCCGGGAACTTCAATTTCTACATTCGAGTTTGCGTTTTCGTTTCAAGTGACTAGCCAATTTTAAAATTAACTGCGATTCGTTTAATTTATCACTCCTGACACTCTTTCGCACACTCTATCATCTTAGGTAAAAAAACGGAACTTTTTCTTTTTATAATACATTCATGGCATTTATATAGTCTTATTAAAATAATGGAATACTTTCAGAATGATCAGCTTTTTTTTAATTTTTAATTTTAAGATCCGTCTACGTCTGTGTCCAAAGTAATAATGACTGATTGAGGGAAAACGCATGATAAACTAAGATACGCCAGATATTTGTATATCGCTTTGCGGACATCCTGGATGCGTTCAAACAAGCCTCCCATATCCTATGTCGTTAACCCTATAAATGCGTGGGTCATAGCCTTGATAATATTTTAGAAGTTACGCGTCCGAATCCAGCCCTTCGATCATCCATTCATGATAACAACGAAAAACTTTTACCCACATATATTTCAGAAAAATTTGACCCCTGACCTTCGAAATAAAAACTATGATTCCTCATATTTGAACCTTGACTCTTGACCTATAATCTTCTACCTCTGACCGATGGCCTTTGACATACGACCTCTGACCCCTGACCCTAGACATATTATGTCTGATCTATCACTTATCATCTTTGATCTCTGACCTTTCACCCCCTTTTGGCATTTCACAAATTCATCATGACATTAAGTTGCACCCTTAACCTTTCCCCCTTTGACTCCTGAACTCTGACACGACCCCTCATGTGATCTTTGACTTCTGACATTTAAACTTTGACTCCCGACATGTGACCTCTAACCTTAGAGTTATTTTTATGTAATGACCGAATTAGGTCCAAATAAGGCAGTCAAAATGAAAATGTAATTGCATTATTTGAGAACTTCCCCAATTTTAAAAAACATCTCTCCCAATTGCTGTAAAAGGTTCAAAGTTTGTTTGGCTGTATGATAGTAGTTCACTCACTAGTTTACAGACTTTTATTACCATTTATCCCCGAACTACAGGGGATGAAGCTTTCATCCCCAGGGCAACACGGGTATTTTTAAATGATCATAACTTCCTTTTTACAAATATGCAAATTAAATTGTGTATAAGTCATTTCTGAAGGGCTTTTCACGTTCTTCTATTCTATCAAATCCATTTTCAAACATTTTTTCATATTATTAAAAAAATTACGATATCAAGTAATTATCAACCATTTTCTACTCCTTGGGTACTTTTGATTTTTTTAGAGTAAATTTAAATGAAAGTTTGAATTTTTTCCAATAAAAACCTTGTTTGACATAATCGAACTCTCAATATAGTTATGCGGTTATGCAAATACGTATACACGAGAAAAACGCACCCTTCTTGGTGCTGATTCATTCAAATCCATAGTTCATTATAAATACTTTCGTTTAACGCAAAAACTTTCCAACAATTAAATTCAGTGCTTCCAGAAACATCCCAATTTTTTCATGTTGTTATAAACAAATTAGGGAACGAAAATTCGTAAAGAATTTTCCGAGGTTTTCCTGTATATTTTTACCATTGCCATAACAGAAATCTAACCCCCTTCTTCGCATTATTTTATTATTACTATTATAAATTTAATCCATTTCCCTTTCGGGGTAGGCGTGAATTGCTCGGTTGGAAAGTAGTAGTGTGTGAATGGGTATATAGGTATAGGGTTTTTAAAAAGTAAAAACAGTAGAATTTAACTAAAAAATATGAATTCTCAAAGAAATAATTGAATCCACACCCAAAAGATAATAATTTTCAGCCAAGTTGCATTGTTAAGCAAAAAGCATTAATTTACAAACCTGCAAAGATAAATATGCAATTTGAAATATCAATTTTCAACAAAAAATTAAATACTTATATTTTCATTATTTTCAATAAAGAAAATTAATTCTAAGGCAACCAAAATTTTTTTCAGCAAAATAGTAAAATATTCAATAAAAGAGTTGAATTTTTATCCAAAACATTGATTTCGTATTTAGTAAAATTAATTTTCAACAAAATACATGAAGTTTCAACCAAGTATTTGAAGTTTTAAATAAAAACAAATAAATTTTCAACCAAAAAGTTGATTTTTTAACTAAAAAGATTCATTTTCTATAAAAAAGATAAAATTTCAACAATTACATAAATTTTCAACCAAGTACTTGAATTTTAAACTAAAAAAGATGAATTTTCAACCATAAAGATGATTATTTTAACTAAAAGATTAATTTAAAAAAAAAATAATAATTTTCAATGAAAACATGAATTTTCAACCTAGTAATTGAATGTTTATCTAAAAACAAATAAATTTTCAACCAAAAAGTTAAATTTTCAAACAAAATGTTAAATTTTCAACCAAAAAGATGATTTTTTAACTAAGAAAATTAATTTTCTATAAAAAGATGAACTTTCAATAAAATACATGAATTTTGAACCAAGTACTTGAATTTGAACTAAAAAGGATGAATTTTCAACCAAAGAGTTGGATTTTCAACCAGCAAGATGATTTTTTAACTAAAACATGAACTTTTTACAAAAAAAGATTAATTTTTAACGAAAACATGAATTTTCAACCTAGTACTTAAATT
>JAABKJ010075445.1:134963540-135280032 GCA_011634705.1 Andricus grossulariae | reverse complement strand
GTTCAAAATCTTCTTCAAATTATAATAGTTTTCGTTTGAAAAACTAACTTTTCGTGCAAAACTCTGAAATAACCTAAAATTGTTAAAATATGTCAAACTTCTTTATAACTTAATTTTTTGAATCAAAAATACTAATGACGAATACACTTAAATAATTTTAAATTGTTCGAAGTTTCTAAATTTGGTTCAAGTTATAATGATTTTTGTTTTAAAATGCCATTTTTAGGGGTAAAACGCTAACATAACCTAAAATTGTTTCAACTTCTCAAGCTTCTTTGTATTTTTGTATATTATTAAAAATATTCATTTCCGACAAAAAAGGTTTAAATGATCAAAAACTGATCAAAGATTCTAGATATTCTTCGAATTACATACAATAAATTTTGTTTTAAAAAACCAATTTTTGGTGTAAAGCGCTAATATAACCTCAAATTATTAAAATATGTGAATCGTCTTTGAACCTTTTTTTGAAATAAAAAATGCTGATAAAGCAAACATCCATACAATCTAAAATTGTTTAAAGATTCTAAATATTGTTCAAATCATAATTTTTGTTTGTTTTAAAATAACAATTTTGGAGATTTTCAAAGAATAAACAAAATATATCGGATTTCAACCCATTTTCAAGTTGGACAGTTTTTTTTTTTTCTAAAAATTTGTAAGATTCCCGGTCAAAAAATAAATTCACTGCCATTTCCCGGTTTTCCTGGTCTCGTAAAATTCCCGGTTTCCCGTTCCAGCGGCCACCCTGTAAATTTTCCTTTCGATTCTATTTTTAGAAATTGAAACTTTCCAGTTTTTTATTTTATTTTTTATTTTATTCGAGACTGAAAAAAAGTCCCCGAGTTTTCCCGGGATTCAAGAATTTTTCCTGCTTATTCAAATATTTAAATTCAAACCTTCCAAGCAGAACAATTTATAATTCGAAGAATTCAAAAAAATATTTTTAATTAATGGATTCAATGCGGAACATTAAAAATTAAAAATGGAACAGTTTCAAACAAAATGTATTCCAAATTAAAACTGTCAAAATGAAAAATTGTTCAACCAAGGTTTTAAATTTGTAATTGTACAAGATTGATTGACGAAAGTTGTCTCATTTATAAATTTTAAATTTATATAATTCAGTTCCGAATGTTTTAAATTTGAAACTATGTAAAAAAGCTCTTTCAACATAAAATTATTTAATTTTAAACGCTTAAAATGTAGAATTCATACAATTTTTCAAACTGAAATTATGAACTATTTTGAAAGACTTATATTTGAAATCGAATAATCTTTATATATTTAAATGAATTTAAATTTATTTTTAAAAAACCGTTCAATTTGAAATTTAAAAAGAAACCATTTTTAATATATTGCAATCAATGTCAAATTATAAAAAAAAACCTTTCCATTTGAAGTTATTTAATTTTGAATGCTCAAAACTTAAAATTTAAAACATTTTAATTTGAAATTATGTTTTAAAAAACCTTTCAATAAAAATTTATTCCACTTTGAACATATAAAACTTAAAGTCAATAAAAAATCTTATTTGAAATAGAAAAATCTTTAAAAATTTTAATTTGAAATCAAACTATTTTCAACATATTTCTATAAAATTGATACTAATTTTCAATTAAAAATTTTTTAAAATGTTTAACGATTTAAATTTTAAATCAGAATTTTTTAAATATTTTTCAATCAATTTAAAATTATTGTTAAAACCCTGTTCAGTTCAAAATTATTCAATTCTGAATGCTAAAAAAGAACAAATAAACTTTCCATTTAAAGTTATTCAGTTTTGAGTGCTTAAAACTTAAAATTTATAAAAATTTAATTTGAAATTCAAAATTTAAAAAAAACTTTGAATTTCAAACGCATACAATTTAAAATTATTTAAAAAATTTAATTTTAAACAGAAAAATGTTAAAAGATTTAAAATTGAAATCAAACAATTTAATTGCAATCAATTTCAAAATTAAACAAAAAAACCTTTTCAATTTGAAGTTATTCAATGATGAACGCTTAAAACTTGAAATTTATAAAACTTTAATTTGAAAAAAGATTTAAATTTGAAATCAAACCATTTTTAACATATTTCGATGAATTAAAATTTTTTTTTAAACCTTCTAATTCGAAATTATTCATTTTTGAATGCTTCAAATATAAAATAGATAAAAAAATTCAATTTTGAATTAAAAAATGGTAAAGGATCTAAATTTTAAACCAACCCATTATTAATATATTTCAATCAATTTAGAGTTGTTTTTTAAAAAACTTCTCAATTCAAATTTATTCAATTTTAAAAGTATATAACTTAAAATTAGGAAAAAAAGTTTTTTAAATAGAACAATGGTTATAGATTTAAATTTGAAATTAAACAATTTTCAACATATTTTTATAAATTAAATATTATTTTCTTTAAACCTTTTAATTCAAAATTATTCTTTTTTTAACGCTCAAATTTTAAATTGATGAAAATGTTCAATTATCAATTTAGAATGTTTAACGATTTAAATTTATAATCAAACAATGTTTAATATATTTCAATAAATTTAAAATTATTTTAGAAACTCGTTCAATTCCAATTTAATTAATTTTGAACCCACTGTTTTATAGATAATTCGTCTTTTTTGCTTCAAAATTCAACAATTTAGTTTAAAATTCATGTATTTTGTTGAAGATTGTTTTTTGTTGTTTAAAATAATTTTATTTATCTAAAAATTAAACTATTCCATTTTTTGTGAAAAGTGTATCCTTTATCGGTTGGAAATTCAACAATTTAGGAACAAATTCAACTATTTGTCTAGGAATTAAACCATTCATCTAAAAATTAAACTACTTGGTATAAAATTAATTTTTTAGTTGGAAAATCATATTTTTGGATTGAAAATTCAGCTGGTTTGTAGATAATTTGTCTTTTTGGCTTCGAAATTTAACAATATGGTTGCAAAATCATGTATTTGGATGAAAATTTTTTTTCTTTGTTTGTTAAAAATTAATTTGGTAGAAAATTAACTTTTTTCGTTGAAAAATCATATTTTTGGGTTGAAAATTTAACTGTTGTGTAAATAATTCGTCTTTTTGGCATCAAAATTCCACAATTTGGTTGCAAATTCATGTATTTTGTTGAAAATAAGTTTTTTTTGCGATTAAGAATTAATTTTTTTTCTACAAACCTAACTATTCCATTTTTTGTTGAAAATTTATTCTATATAAGTTGAAAATTCCATAATTTGATTAGTAGGAAATTCAAATATTTGTTTAAAAATTAAACTATTTATTTGGAAATTAAACTACTTGGTAAAAAATTAATTTTTTGGTTGGTAAATCATATTTTTTGGGTTGAAAATTTAACTGGTTTGTAGATAATTTGTCTTTTTGGCTTCGAAATTGAACAATTTGGTTGAAAAATCGTTTTCTTTGTTTGTTAAAAATTAATTTGGTAGAAAATAAACTTTTTTGTTGAAAAGTTATATTTTCGGATGGAAAATTCAACTGTTTTGTAGATAATTCGTTGAATTCTGGTTGCAAATTTATCCTTTGTAAATTGAAACTTTAACTATTTTGGTAGAAAATTAACTTTTTTCGTTACAAATTTCGTTACAAATTAAACTATTTATTTGGAAATTAAACTATTCTATAGAAAATTAACTTTTTTGTTGAAAATCGTACTTTTGGGTTAAAAATTCAATTGGTTTGTAGATAATATATCTTTTTGGCTTAAAAATTCAACAATTTGGTTGCAAATTCATGTATTTTGTTGAAAATTCCCTTTTTTTTGCAGTTAATAATTAATTTTTTTCTACAAACCTAACTATTCCATTTTTGGTTGAAAATTTATTCTGTATGAGTTGAAAATTCAATAATTTGATTACTAGGAAATTCAAATATTTGGTTAAAAATTAAACTATTTATTTAGAAATTAAACTACTGGGTAGAAAATTAATTTTTTGGTTGTGAAATCATATTTTTTGTTTGAAATTTCAGCTGGTTTGTAGATACTTGTCTTTTTGGCTTCGAAATTTAACAATTTGGTTGAAAAATCATGTATTTGGTTGAAAATTCGTTTTCTTTGCTTGTTAAAAATTAATTTGGTAGAAAATTAACTTTTTTGTAGAAAAGTTATATTTTCGGATTGAAAATTCAACTGTTTTGTAGATAATTCGTTGAGAATTCTGGTTGCAAATTTATCCTTTGTAAATTGAAAATTCAACAGTTTGGTAGAAAATAAAACTATTTGGTTAAAAATTTTGTTTATCGTTGCAAATTCATATTTTTGTTTGAAAATTTAACTATGTTGGTAGAAAATTAACTTTTTTCGTTGAAAAATCATATTATTGGGTTTAAAATTCAGCTGTTTTGCAGATCATTTGTTGTTTTGGATTCGAAATTCAACAATTTGTTTGAAAATGTATGAATTTGGAGAATTTTGTTTGTTAAAAATTAATTTTTTTATCTAAAAACTAAAATATTCCATTTTTCGTCAAAAATGTATCCTTTATAAGTTGAAAATTCAACAATTTAGTGAGGAATTCAACTATTTGGCTATGAATTAAATCATTTGACAATTCTTCCACTCAAAAGTATTTTGTTCAATTTGACGTTTCCTTCTTGAGGTTATGTTCCACATGATGGTTTTCGCATCATAAACCTGTCACTTTTCATCCAATTTTGAGCAATTTTCTTGAATATTCTTCAACTTTAGTACTGATACTTCACTTCGAGTATTTGTTAATGATAACTTACCTATTATTTAGAAAATTTCTATTGTGGTGCACTTGTGTCCCTCGAAATAGCTATTATATGATACAGCTATGTCGCTCTTACACACATCACGTTACGTGAATGAGCACTACTATTGGTTGTTCCCTTTCTACATGCCTCATTTGATGACTTTTGACGATAACGGTCAAATGAGCAGGCAGAGGGTTAAATAAAGAAGCTTCATGCGCTTGATAATATTTAATGAGCCGAGCTCAAGCAAATATATACGATTTCGGCCGAGTATGCACTTTGAATGCTCGGGCGACCAGCTCGCCGCTAACAGCGACTTACCACACAACTAACCTTTCGAGCAAGTCTTTCAAGGAAGTCACAAAAAATCTGGCTAGTCGGTGGGCGGTCTCTACAAAATCGTCGCTATTTCGATGGCAATCATTGTTGATCACACTTCATGATTTCTCTGTGGCCAGCCCCTCGGAGTCATGCTTACCCAGAAAGGGAAACGGCTTAATGGTATAATAAAAATATTTTCACGGATTTCAAGAAACTTTGAAACATTTTGAGGGAGTTTAGAGTATTCTAAATATTGCTAAACTTTTCCGAAAAATTTAAGGAATTCCAAAGGCTTTCAAAATACTTCCAGTCAACTTGGGGAAATAAATCAAAACAAACTAAATCAAAGGGATTTTTAGCGATCCTAAATATTTCATAGGATTTCGAGCTATTTCCAGGAATTTAACAAGAGTCAAGTATTTTATTAAATATCCTAAGATTTCAAGAAACTTAAAAGAGGTATAGGGGTTCAAACAATTTTTTTTCGATAACTTTAATAAATAAGTTTAATTTAAATTACATTTAAGGGCTTTCAAATGATTGATACTTTTTCAAATTGATTTGTTATGTTTTTAAAAGATTTGAAGGATTTTTAAAGGATTCTAATGGATTTCAAGATATTTATAGTGAATTTCAGAAAATAAGACAAATTCAAAGGGATTTCTAGCGATCCCAAAGGATTTCAAGAGATTTAAAAAAGTTTTAAGGTATTTAAAAGAATTTTGTTGTAGTTCCAAAGATTTCAAGATATTTATAGTGTATAGGGATTAAGCGCTTTTTTTGAGAGGATTTTAATGAATATGATTAATTTACGTTAAATTTTAGAGCATTCAGTAGAAATTCCACTGACTTTGAGAGACTTCCAAATATATCAGTAGGTTTTAAGTGATTTCAAAGAATTTCAACAATTTTCAAGGGACTTCATGGATTTTTTGGCTTTCAAGAGGATTTTAAGAGTTTTACGAATATTTAAACCAATTTTAAGATATTTCATTGGTTTTCAATTAAGTTAGAAATATATCCACGGATTTAAAGGGATTGTAGAGGGTTTTTATGTTTTTTTATAGAAGTCAAGGAATTCTAAGAGATTCCAAAGCATATCAATAGATCAACTGGATGGTGCCAATTTTGGGCCCAATGTATCCATCTCAGAGAAGCGTATTAACCCATGTTTTTTGATATGTTGGTTCAGAATATGTTCTTAGTTTTGCTGTTAATTGAGCGGTTTCAGAGAAAAAGAGAAAAAATTATTCTGGTCATAAGCATAGAACTCTTCTCAAATAAATCGGTTCCGCATTTGATGGACGATTTCCGGATAGTTTGTGCCATTATTATTCGCTTCAGAACCACAATAATATGAGATAAGGACGATGAAGAAGTAATTGCAAAAAGAATGCTAGCACTGGTAAATGAGCCAAATAGATTAGACAGATGGTTACCGCCGAAAGGCTAAAGTCACGTACGTCTAAGTCTCCTAATGCCTTCGAACCTTATTTAATTATAAGGACCTTATTGTGGAAGCACTTCATTCAGTTATTAGGACCTTATTGTGCAACAAAATTCAATTGATTATCAATATTGTTTACAAATAAAAAATATATGATCTGAAGTGAGATAAAAATACGCAATCATCTCTACCTTGAGTAAACCTACAACCTGTCATGTAGAATATTGATATATTTTTCATTTAAAAATAAACAATAAGTATCTAACTTTTTTAGAATCTTTGACTCTTATTGATGTCGAAAAAATTGATAATTATATCTATAACCATTTCGAAATTGAGAATTATTTCGCTTTTTACTGCCCTGAAGTTTTGAAAGACAAAAATATTACTGTTTTTGTATAATATGAACCGATAGTAATTCCTAGAAGTTATTTGGTGATAAAATTCAATGATAGAATAGTTAGAGCTAGTTTTAATGTCCTACTAGTATTAAAATCAATATGTTTTGTTGGTTACAATTCACTGAACCATTTTCAGTGAAATCAACATCGTTGATTTAATTTAGCCAAATTCTCTGATTATTACACTTAGTAATATTAGCAAAGCCAAAAAACTGTCCCCAGTTATGAATAATAAGGTTATACCGTATTTTTCTCAATTTTTACACTTTAATGCCAACTGAATTGATAGAAGCTGATAATAAAATCTAACTATTTTTGTTTAAAAGCTTATCCTTTCCGTCAAGAAGACTACTATGAGATTTTCGGTTCAAAATTATCTTAAATTGTATAGAATGGAATTAGTTTTTGGCAAATTCAACAATTTAGTTGCAAAGTCATTCTTCTTGATTTAAAATTCAAGTTCTTTGTTGAAGGTTCGTATTTTTGGCTTGATAATTGGATAGAGATTTTGTTTTTTTTCCTTATGAATAAATTTGGTTTTTCTTAAAAATTAAACTTTTTCATTTGCCATTCATGTTTTTGGGTTTAAAATGCATTCCTTTCTGTAGATATCACACCTTTTTGGTTGAAAATGCAACTTTCTGGGTAAAAATTAACCTGATTTTCTTGAAAATTCAACTGAATTATAGAAAATGCAACAATTTGGCAAAAAAAAAAAAAAAATGTCTTCATGCCCAGTAAACTAAATAAGCATATCTATGTTTTTGGGGTCTCTGAATCCTAATACAGGGTTGTTATAACCCAGTTGGCTCATATTTTTCCGAAAAACGCACAAATAGACGTAAAATCGACGAAAACAGCGATTTTTCTTGGATATTTTTACAAAAAAAAAAAGATATTCATGCCCGGTGAACTTAACCGGCATATCTGTATGTTTTGGGGGTCGGTTCATCCGAATCCGGGGTCCAAATAACCCAGTTGGCTCTCATTATTCCGAAAAACGCAAAAATAGACGTAAGATCGGAAAAAAAACAAATGACTGTGAATAAAACAAATGACTGTGAATAAAACAAATGACAGATAGCGCTCGAACTTCACGTCAAAACAAATGACTGTGAACAAAACAGATGACAGATCGCACTCAAAATTCACGTCAGTAAAGAGGACATTGGTGCCAAGTTAGCTTCATAAAGGTTTTTGATAATCTCTTTAAGCGGGCTCTTCTATGTGACTGTAGTCAGTGGCTTCCTTATTTTTATGTTTCCATAAACTCTAATAAACTATAAACTCTGAAATTAAAACACATCATGTTTCTAAGCGCTGTTTCAATTCCAATTTATCCACTTCCACCATAGCGCATGATTGCGTGGGCGATCTTGATGCATTTTGCTACATATGTGGTAATTTTGAATTTTTAGAAAATCGTAGATTAATCAGCGATGACATAAAA
Organism: Andricus grossulariae; assembly: GCA_011634705.1. Classification (NCBI taxonomy): domain Eukaryota; kingdom Metazoa; phylum Arthropoda; class Insecta; order Hymenoptera; family Cynipidae; genus Andricus; species Andricus grossulariae. Next base: position 135,271,694 of record JAABKJ010075445.1, on the reverse strand, counting down.
ACACTTTATGAAAGTTATTTTGGTATCGAAGTTCGAAACCAAAGTGAAAATTGGGTTTCTCACAAAGTTTGTAGTGCTTGTTTTAGTGCATTCAATCGATTGAAAGGCAGAGAAGGAAATAAGAAAACTCTTCAGAAGGAAGCTGGCAAGAGAATGTGGTAAAGATTCTAGGGGAGGATGGTTTGGGGGAAGAGTGGATGAAGGAGTTAGAGGATGCTAGGGGAGCGAATGAGAAGGAATGAAAGAATGGATGAAAAAAATTGTAAAATGGAGGTACAAGAGAAGTGGAAGAAAAAGGAAACTGAAGACGCTTAAATTAGAAAATAATAATAAAGATTTGTAAGTAATGGTTATGTAATAGCTTAAGTAGATGAAGATGCGTTTGCGTTATCGCTCTCTCTCTCTCTCTCTCTCTCGCTCAGTCGTTCGCTAACACGTCCCAAATTGCGCTATCGTCAAAAAATAGAAATAAGGGTCTAGATATAAGATTTTCTGTAAATAGGTGTAAATAACTGAAAATAGTAAGGATAAGATTGTATAAAACATGTAGACAGAAGGATTGGCAGAAATGGAAGTCATGTAAACCCACAGGGGACACATTATGAATAAAGAAGAAGGAAGAAAAATGATCTTTAAATAAATTATTTAAACTTCCAACAAAATAGTTGAAATTACAACAAAGAAGTTTATTTTCTAGCGAAAAAGGGCGGATTTACAACAAAATAGTTGGATTTTAAAAGTAAAATAATATCATTTTTTAACCAAAAATAAAATAGGTGAATTTTCATGAAAAAAAAAACAAATATTGAACTTGAAAAAGCAAATATTTTACAACATGTTGAATTTTCTACCATATGGCAGAATTTTCTACCAACTTCTCCAATTTTCAAGCTAAAAATACGAATTTTCTATACAAAACAGTTGAATTTTCTAACAAATTCTTCAATTTTTGAGCCAAAAAGACGTATTTTTCTACAAAACAGTTGAATTTTCAAGCCACAGTAATGAACTTTTCACAAAAAGGGTAATTTTTAACCAAACAACTGAATTTTAAACTGATATTATAAATCTGTAACGAAAAAAAAATGAATTTTCAGAAAAGTTTTTCAGGTTTCAACCGAATAGTCGAATTTTTTACCAAGAAGGTTAATTTTCTACTATAGTGGACGAATTTTCAATAAAATACATATATTCTTAACCTAATATTAGAATTTTTATCAGAGAATATTAAATTGCTACCAAAAAAGACCAATTTTCAACAAAATAATTGAATTTTGAAACTAAAAAATCAGATTTTATGAAAAATTTAATATGTAGTTATGAACATATTCATAAAAAAATGTTTAATTGAAGAAAGCGGATTTTTCGCAAAACTGTTGAATTTTCTACCAAATAATGGAATTCTCTACCAACTTTTTGTATTTTCGAGAAAAAAAAGAATTTTCCACAAAACAGTTGAATTTTCAGTCCAAAAACATGAATTTAAAAAAAGTGATTTTTTAACGAAACAGTTAAATTTTGTACCCTAAAATATTAATTCTCTACGAAAAAGCCGAAGTAATAAATTTTCAACAAGAAAGTTAGTTTTCAACTAAACAGTTGAATTTTGAAACTAAAAAAATCACATTTTATCAAAAATTTAATATGTATTTATGTAAATATTTATAAAGAAAATAATTTCCAATTTGAAAAAGCGGATTTTTCGTAAAACTGTTGAATTTTGCACCCAAAAATATGATTTTGAACAAAAAAGTGGTTTTTCAACAAAAAAGTTGAATTTTCAACTAAAATTATGAATCCTCATCAAAAAAATGATCTTTAAATGAATGAGTTAAAATTTCATCGAAATAATTGAAATCATTCACGGAGTTTTTCCTACAAAAATTTTTGACAATAATAAAAACGTTAGTTTTGATTTAATAAGCAGAAGAAATAAAGAAAAACTGGATAAAAATACTCAATGATTTGAAACACATCTTTTGAATCTGACTATTACAGATTGCCATTCAAAAATACATTATTTGAATTTTAAGATAAAACAAATTATAGAAAAATTAAATCAACAAGTTCCCTCTTTTATTATCAAGGAATGCTTTGGATGTACAAATTTGTTATTTATAATTTTCAGAAAGGGCGATTATATTTTTCAATCATGAAAAATAAGCATAAAAATATTAAATTCTTTAAAAATGACACAAGAGACGAAAAAAAAAATGAAAAGACAAAAACTGTTCAACCAAAGAAGATCTACAAATTCCTAAACAAATATTTGAATTTTCAACCCAAAAGATACATTTTTAATCACAAAAATTAAATGTCTACCAAAAAAGATGAAGTGTCAACAAAATTTATAAATTTTAAACCAAGTAGTTGCATTTTCAATTAGTAACATATATTTTACCAGAAAATATTAAATTTTCAACAAAATAAATTTTAAACCAAGAAGATCAATTTTCCTTTTAAAAAGACGAATTTTCAACAAACTACATTAATTTTCAACCAAATAGTAGAATTTATAAACTACAAAAAATCTATTTTTAACCAAGATTGAAACAGAAAATTTTTAAATAAAAAAAATAAATTTTGAAGAATATAGTTGAATTTTCAACCAAGGAGTTGAATTATTAACTTGAAAAAATAAATTTAAAATAAAAAATATAATAGTTGATATTTCAACAAAAAAGATCATATTTTTGAATAAAAAACAATTGAATATAAGCAAAATTTGAACATTCAAGAAAATAGTGGAATCCTCCACCGAAACAGATTAATTTTTCACCAAACAGTTGCATTTTTTAGCAAGAAAGATGATTAAAAACCAAGAAGTTGAGTTTTCAATCTATAAAAGATCAGTCTCTATGCGAAGATGGAACAGTCAAATTTTCATCGAAAAATTATAATTTTCAATTGAAAAAAGCCAATTTTCTCACAAACAGTCGAATTTTTCACCAAATAGTTGAAATTTCTACCAAACTGCTAAATTTTCAAGCCTGAAAGATCACTTTTCTACAGAAAAGTAGAATTTTCAAATAAAATTATGAATCTATAATTGAAAAATATAAATAAAATGGAATTTATCGCCTTGTCATATTCACTTTAAAAAGTTAAATCTAAATAATATAGATTAAAATAATTATGTATCATTATTGATATTATTATTATTATTATTCTAAAAAGTGGAGATAATAAATTTTTAAAAAATCTATTTCTCATAACAACATTTTGAAGTTGAAAAACACATTAAAACAAGCGCTCAGTTAAATAATTAATTTTAAACTGTAATGTAAAATAAAAGAATTTTAAAGGAATACATAAAATTTTATAATTTGAAAGAATTGGCAGCTGAAAATTAATAAATTTTACAACCAAATAGTTGAACTACTTTGTTAGAAACTCATTTTTTTGTTTTAAAATTGATCATTTTCATTGAAAATTCATCCCTTTGGTTGAAAAATCGTTTTTTTGATATTTAAAATTAATTTTTGAAACTGAAAATGATTCTTTTTTGGTTTACAATTGAACGGTTTTGTAGACAATTTATGTATGACGTTGGAAATTCTCCTTTTTTTGTAGAAAATTAATCTTATTGGTTGAAAATTCTACATTTAAAATTTCCAGTGACAAAATTCTACAGTTGAATTGTCAACAAAAGAATTGTCTACAAAATCAACTGTAGTAGTGTCGATAAAGAAGAGTTCAAATGTTACTTTGAATAATATTCATCAGACCTAAGCCCTATTATAACTTATATATTTTGAAATCTTATCATAAATTTCCTAAACGAGTGTCGCTCCTATAACTATTATTTATTTGGTCATTCGGCTGTAGGACGACAAAATATCTCGGTCCAAATAAGGGTGCTTGGAGGAGGAGCACAAGGTCTTTGAATGGATTAGTGAAGCTGTCAATGATCTTTAGACCTAAAAGCGAAAAAACAGGTACAAAGTTTTTACCTTTCCAGACACCTGAAAATGCAGGTCCAGGAAGGTACAGAGTAAAATCCCATGCTGCCCCCCCCCCCCCAGTCATGGCGCTCTGTGCAACCGCACAGCTCGCAATTAACAGATAATACTTTTTCAATATGTAAACATATAGTGAATTTCATATTGCAATGGATAAAGAGAAAAGAATGTTCTGGTCATGAAGTACAGTTAAATTTCGAAAAGTTCATTGATCATTAATTTTTTTATTCAATTTTTAGGCTGTCAAAAGCATAATTTTGTTGTATTTGCATGACCTATACTTTCCTCTACTTATTGACATTTCATCAAAAACAATTAGATTTAGTAAATTTACTTTCAATGAATAGAAATTATGTATTATAGAATAATTCACTTTATTTCTTTATTTCTCGTGAATGTATTCATATGCCGATTCCGTCGTTAAGTTACGTAACATTAACCATTATTCACAACCCAAAACTAAGTGACAACAATTGAAGCATACTCTACAATAATGCAGTGTACGCCACTTGTCATAAGGGTCATTTAATATGTGAATGTAGGTAAAAAGTTATCCTAATGACAAGTGACGTATAGTGAACTATTGTAGAGTATGCTTCGATTGGCATACCAAATTTTTCAAACAAATTTACTAATTGCGCGTCTGGCCTCTTTCACTTATATAAGGTTCCTTTTCTCGGCACAATGTAATTCTCATGATAAGAATAAGCGACTTCGCCGAAAAGAAGAAACTTATAAGTAAAAGAAGTTTAAACTGTGAATTTGTTCATCCGAATTTCTATAGACAATAATAATTCTGTTGTTGAATGTCAATATATTATGTAAGGATATTAATATTCGAATTGAAAAAAACGACTATTCAGAAAAGAAAACAATTTTCTTTCTTCAAAACTGCAATTGTAGTGTATTTTTTATAAACATTGTTCATGACAAACAATCTTATGTGGCAAGATATTATTTTTCACATGGAAATAAATTTTTCGACGATAAAAACATTTTTGTTTAACATCTGTGATGAAACTAATTTTACGAAATTAGAATAACAACAGTTTGAAACCTTAAATGCTGGTGTTCAATCCGCCTATGCGTTGAACTTATTCTATTGGACGCTTAAAAATATATATGTAGCTTCAAAGTCCAAGGATTTTCCAGCAAAATCATCGTTTAAAAATCTTGCGTGAAACTCATCTTCAAATCGAGTAGATTGTTCCTCAAATCTTTTTTGGAATAACAAAATCAGGAGCACATCATACTCTTCAAATCTGGGTTAATTTAAAAAAAAAAACATTTTATGAAAAAATCAATATTAGACCTTTATAAATAAAGCTGGAAAATAATTTTTTTTTAATTCCGGCCTGTGTAAAACGATTGTTTTATTGATATCAAAAGAGGTAATAATTTCTAAAGTCAATTGTACCCGAAAAAAATTGCAGTCTCCCCCTTGGTAAATATGTGTCCTAATAATTGTCATTCGATAGGAATACACATTGCCCAAGTTAGTGTTCGATTGGTGAACGTCAGTACAATGCCACATTTCCGGTTCCGGTCCTGTCGCAACTATTAGGCTAACACTACATCAATTCATATGTCTTACCAAAAATGAAGGAAACTAGTAATGAGGCCGCTCACCTTGAAGCCATTGTGCATACTGTTCTTTTCTCGGGTCCATCTTTTTCATCATTTATAATTTATTCTCCACTTTAATAATCGTATGATTTCTCCGGTCCGGTTATGCCGGGTGTGCCGCCGTCGAGCCAAGAAACATAAGTGACAGGTTTCGCGTTCTTCTCCGCTACCTTCCTGCTCGACTTTTTGTGTTACGCCTGGAGATTGGTCGGTTGGAGTGAAGATGGCTGGCCTGTTGATCTCGGCCAATGGGTGCCTTCGTACTTCTGCTGCTTGCTACTCATTGGTCCGTATGCACTTCCTAGAACATGGACTTTTACTGGATCTTAGCAGCGCGGAATCGTTCATCCATACCATGGTACAGGGTTGGTCGACTCTGTTACGTACTGCCGTCGATACTGCTAGAGAAGCTTAATGGTGTGGGGTTGCAGGGGTTACTAAAAAGTTACTTATTTTATGAAAAGGTTACTTTTGGTTACATTTTTTGCCCGAAATAACAAAATGAATTAATTCATTAATCGTATTATTTTTGAACTTGTGAAAAATGTAAAAATTCAAATTTTTACAGTAAATTTGGCACTTTAGAGCCGGGAAAGTTAGGGAATAACAATAAAATAATAATTATTTCGTATGAAAAATGTATAAAAAAGGCTCAATTAAATTATTATGAATACTGATAAAAATTGCAAGCTTTTAATTTAAAATGTAAATCTTTCTTCTTGAAATATCGAACTATCTATTATATTTTTCGATAAGAATTTATCTTCTTTGGTTGAGATTCGGTTAAAAGTTAAACCATTTTTGTTAAAACTTTTTTTTGTTGAAAATAAATCATTTGTTTTGAAAATTCGTCTTTTTGGTAGAAAATTAATCTTCTGGATTAAAAATCACCCTTTTGTTTAAAAATACATCATTTTATTTCAAAATTCATCTTTTTGGTTAGAAATTTACTTATTTTGTTGAAAATTCGTCTTTTTCGTTTCAAGATTCCCCTGTTTTCGTAGAAAATTTAAATATTTGGTTGACAGATAACTTTTTTTGTCAAAAATCCATATTTACTGGTTGAAAATTCAACTGTTTTTTTAGAAATTGGTCTTTTTGGCTTAAGAACTCAATAATTTGGTTGAAAAATCGTATTTTTAATGAATTCTACTGTTTTTTTATATTAAATTAAAATCTTTTTTGGTTATTACATCAACTATTTTGTTAAAAGTTGAACTACTTTCTTAAATATATATTTTGTTGTTGAAGATTCATAATTTTGGTGGAAACTTCGTATTTTTTGGTAAAAAATCTTTCTTTTTGGTTACTTTTTTGCCACATTATTGTAACTTTTCGGTTATTTATTTTAGAGAAGTGTGGTTATTATTTTACTATTTTTTGAAGCTTGAGCAGTTCCGAGCCCTGTTTTTGTTTTAAAACTGAACCATACATGGTTCAAAATTCAACTATTTTGTTTAAAAAAATGAATTATTTTCTTGAAAATTCGACTATTTTTTTAATTCTTCTTTTTATTTTGCAGGACTCGAAAACTCGGTATTGCCATACGTCCACAGCTTTTGCAATCACAACGTGAATGGGCAGCAATTGCTAAATTTGAGACCCGAAGACTTGGACCAGCTCGGAGTCTCGAAACTCGGCCACCAAGAAATAATTCTCGAGGCAGTCGAATACCTCAGGAACTTTCATTATGAGCTGGACCGCGAGAATCTTCAGCTTCTTTCCCTTCGTCTTTCCTGCCTTGCTCACAGCCTTTTCAATGAACTATCACGACAAACGGACTCTCAGCCAGTCTCAACTCAAACTTTGGCTGACGTAGCCTCCATAGTTTCAGCAGTGAAACCCCTAGCCTGTTGGCTCGATCGGCCACCTTTTAGTGGACAACTCGAGTACAATGACAAGAAAACGGAAATGCTCAAACTTTCATTGGAAATGGCAACCTGTGCTCAAAGGGATCGATTTGCTGAAAAGCCGATTGAAGAAATTCGAACTACTTGTGGCCAAATGGCGAAACTGGCGGACTACATTATTCAGGACATCGCTGATCCGATGATTTTACAACCAGCTAGTTTGGATCTGGCGACTTTGAAGAAAAGACCTGGCGACGACTTGGTACGTTCTCTTATTTTCAGGGGTTTCTTTTCTTTTTTATTCCTCATCCGACAAAGTCTCGACTTCGTCGAGGATTGGAAAGTACTTTTCAAAATGAATACAACGAGGCGATAAAGTCCACATTATTTATTTTCTTTTCCAATTTAGTCAGGGTGGCCACTCACCCGGGAGAACCGGGAGAAAAATATTACACCGGGAGATTTCCCGTATTTCTTAATTCGCGCGTTTTGTAAGTTTTTATTAGAAATGATTTTTTTTGTTGAGAGAGAGAGAAATCACATTTAATTCATGGAATTCACGAAATTCATGGTATTCACGGAATTCATGGAATTCGTGGAATTCATGAGATGCACGGAATTCCTGGAATTCACGGATTTCATGAAATTCACGGAATTCAAGGCATTCATGGAATTCACAGAATTCATGAAATTCACGGACTTCATGGAATTCACGAAATTCATGGAATTCATGCAATTAACGGGTTTCACGGACTTCACGAAATTCATGATATTCACGGAAATCATGGAATTCATGGATTTCATGGATTTCACGGAATTCGTAGAATTCATGGAATTCACAGAGTTCATGGAATTCACAGAATTCATGAAATTAACGGAAGTCATAGAATTCACGGACATCATGGGACTCACGGAATTCATGTTATTCAATGGATTCAGAAAATTTACGAAATTTATGGAATTCCCGGAATTTACGGAATTCATGGATTTCACGGAATATACGGAATTTACGGAATTCATGGAATTCACGGATCCAACAGAATTCACGGAATTCACGGAATTCACGGAATTCATAAACTTCACGAAATTCATAGTATTCACGGAATTCATAGAATTTGTGGATTCATGAAATTCACAGAATTCACGGAATTCACGGAATTCATGAAATTCATGGAATTCACGGGATTCATAGAATTCGCGCATATCCCGGAATTCGTGGAATTCATGGAATGCACAGAATTCCTGGAATTCACGGAATTCATGAAATTCATGGATTTCACGGGATTTGTAGAATTCACGGATTTCACGGAATTTGTAGAATTCACGGAACTCATGGAGTTCACGGGATTAATGGAATTCGCGGGATTCATGGAATTCACCGTATTCAAGGGATTCACAGAATTCACGGAATTCATGGAATTCCCGGAAATTACGGAATTCATGGATTTCACAGAATTTACGGAATTTACGGTATTCATGGTATTCACGGAATTCACGGAATTGACGGAATTCATGGAATTCACGGAATTCATGGAAATAATGGAATTCGCGGGATTCACGGAATTCATGGATTTCGCGGCATTTACGGAATTTACGGAATTCATGGAATTCATGGAATTTACAGAATTCATAGAATTCATGGAATTCACGGATCCCACAGAATTCACGGAATTGATGGAATGTGCGGAATTCATGGACTTCCCGAAATTCATGGAATTCACAAAATTCATGGTATTCACGGAATTCATGGAATTCGTGGAATTCACGGAACCCAAGGAATTCACAGAATTCATGAAATTCATGGAATTCGCGGAATTCACGGGATTCACAAAATTCACAAAATTCCCGGAATGTATGTAATTCACGGAATTCATGGGATTCACAGAATTCACGGAACACATGGTATTCAAGGGATTCACGGAATTCATGGAATTCACGGAACTTAAGGAATTCACGGAATTCATGGAATTCATGAAATTGATGGAATTCACAGAATGCACGGAATTCACGGAATGCACGGAATTCATGAAATTCACGGGATTCATGTAATTCACGTATATCATGGAATTCGTGGAATTAATAGAATTCAAGAATTCATGGACTTCATGAAATTCACGGCATTCACGGAATTCATGGAATTCATGGAATTCATGAAATTCACAGAATTCCTGGAATTCCCGGAATTGACGAAATTCATGAAATTCCCGGAATGGACGAAATTCATGAAATTCATGGAATTCGCGGAATTCCTAGGATTCGTCGAATTCACGGAATTCATGGTATTTATGGGATTCACAGAATTCGCGAAATTCATGGGATTCCTGGAATTTACGGAATTCACGGAATAGATGGAATGCGCGGAATATACGTAATTTACTAAATTCATGGAATTCACGTAATTCACCAAAATCAGAAAATACATGGTTTTCGGGGAATTTATGGAATGAATGGAATTCGTGAAATTTACAGAATTCATGAAATTCACGAAGTTCATGGAAGTCATGGAATCCGAAATGTCATGGTATGAGTATTTACGCTTGAGCGCGAGATCCTGCCAGGTCCATTTTAACAGATCTGTTTGACCTGTCCTGGTAGAATACAATTTTCTTTGTGCTTCGAAGTCGAATCAAAACGTTACACAGTGGGGCGAAATCAATTTACCAGATTCAACATACCTTCAATTCCATAATAACAATTCGGGACCGATTTCGGACTTTGTCATTCATGAAAAATCAGCATTCAATTTTAAAGAGATCTGTGGGCTTTTTGTTTGTTTCAAACTTCACGTTAATGCGAACAGCCAAGAAAATGTTGATTTTTTTCAATTTTCTTTCATTCTTTCTTTAAAAAAAATTTTGTATTTCCGCATTGCTTGGATTTGATACACATGGGTGTGTAGGAGAAGAAAGTTTGTTGACTTGTGAACATAATGTATTTTGCCCGAAACCCGTGCCAGAACTTGCGACTTACACGTTCGTTCAGAAGAATCTAAGTTGGTCTTTACTCCATTGGTGACGTAGTAATTACGCGAAGTAATGTGGAAATTAGTCCTCCAGAGAAATAAGTAATGCCATGCGCATTCTCAATCTACCCCTTCTCCCTGAAACTGCGCATTGTAACTGAGATTCTTCCGAATGAACGTGCTCGCTCGTTCCGGCAGCGTAGCAAACTTCATGCTCGTCGGTAATCGACGTTGTATCCCGCTTGTTGTACAATCTACTATTAACTATATAGTGATTTTGAATAAATTTTCTTTTATGGAAATAATTTTTGATGTAAAGAGAAATTTCCGTACATTTTCATAAATTATCATCATTTTCGTGGACGATTTTCCAATCGCCGATTCTTACCAAAGAAAAACATTTTCTCATTGTGAATTGCGTCTCTGCCAGAAACGATGTTATTTCTTACAAAAATAATAAAATTGTGTTCCGAAACATTGAAACAATTTGATTCATTCAATTCACCTAACCCTAAAGCTAACAACGAATATCAATATTCTCCAAAACAATTATTTCGATTTTTTAAATTTCTCAATGAATAGGTTCAATTTTGTTACGGAATCAATTAGAAATGTCTTTCCGATGGCTCGATGAGATGATGGTTAACAAATTTACAAGAATGAATCATTATTTGAACAAGTTTCATAAACAAATTTAGACTTCGACTATTTTCCAAATAATTCTGAATTTTGTTAGTGAATCGAATTCCAATGTCATTCTGATTACACTCAGCTATGATACTTATGTTTTTGATCAAAATTAATTGAGTATTTTTTTGAAAATTCCAAAATTTTAGTGGAAAATTCAACTATTTGGTCGGAAATGAACTTTTTTGTTAAAAATTTATTAAAAATAATAGACAGATTGGTGACAGGATCAAGTAAAATTTATTTCAAGGAGAATCAGTCGTGTTTGTGGTGAAAAAAAACGTTATTGCCGTTAACTTCATTGTTTTTTTCAACTTGGCTCTAAGGGTTAGGGTGTCCGCCAGCATATCCGTACGCGTAGGTCAAATAATAACAGCTTTTGCACGAGGGTGAAGGCACAATACTATGCGAGGAAAAGTACTTACGCAGTGGATTCAATCAAACTTCGTGAATTATCGATATCTTCTCGGGTGTAATTTTTCAATCACTCTTTATCTCCGATTTTAGAATTACAGATGCTGTGCATCATAACCTCGAAATAATGCAATAGTCCATTTTCAAGAGTTTAACTTTTTTCCGGAATTTGCCAGTTTTCCCAGTCGAAATTTCACGATAATTTGTGCATCACTTGATCTGAATATCGTTTTCACGACAATTCCAATACGCGAAACTATTGGACTGCTAGAATTTGAGCAGATTAGTTTCAATTTTCGTCGAACAATCTGATTCTTTAAATCATCCTGTTTTTCCACAAGTCATATTTTCATAAAAGTATACAATCTTCCTATTCGAATACCAATAAAAAAAGTTATTTTAGGTTGTATACGTCAGATTGATATTATATATAAAGTTAAAGTACCTATCCTGGAACATGTCCCATTTATGAAACAGTTTGACAAATAATTTGATTTATAAATTATTTAAAGGTACATTTTTCAGTATAATTTATTATATTGACAAATATGAAATCTAGGCGTTTCATCTGTACAAAAAACAACTAACTGAAAAATTATTTCAATTATCTAACCTTCAAATTCGGCAAAATTGACTGCCATTTATCCGAGTCAGAAGGCTCGATACCTATAATTTATTTTATCTCGTGTTTTCACAAATTTCGATTACTTCACATGTGTAATAGATTAAATGACAGCTTAAGGTTTATAGATTTGTGATTTTTAAACTTTTTCTTTATTTTGACACAACTTTATTTATTAATTAGTTGTTTCATAATACGTACACCTGTTTTTAACACGGTCCGTATTTATGGAACGAGGAAATATGGGTGTTTCATATCGATGGACACGTTTTCAACACTTGCTCCTATTATATGTTATTATTATATAATAGTTAAACTTGCAGTAAAACAAATTAATTTTCAACAAAAAAAACAACGGATTTTCAATAAAATAGTTCAATTTTCGACCAGTGTGATAAATTTTCAAATAAAATGATCAATCTTCAACTGAAATAATTGAATTTCAAACCAAACAGATAATATTTTAACTACAATGATGAATCTTTAACTGGAATGGTTGAATTTTCAACCAAAAAGATGAATATTCAAACATGAGGATTGATTTTCTAAAAAAAGATACGAATTTACAGCACAAGATATGAATTTGCAACCAAATTGTTGAATTTGCAACTAAAAATGATAAATTTTTAACCAATAGTTTAATTTTACAATAAAAACATGAATTTTCAACGAAAAATGGAATATTTAAAAGGTAAGTTGAACAAATGGATTTTTAACAACAACAAAAACGGACTTTGAACCAAATAGTTCAATTTTCAGCCAATGTGATGAAATTTTAACGAAAATGATGAATCTTCAACTGGAATAATAGTTGAATTGTGTACCAAAAAGGTACGAAAATTTCCAACCAAATAGTTCAATTTTCAAGTAAAAAAGATCAATTATCAACCAAGAAGAATTTTCAACCAAGAAGATTAAGTTTCTACCAAAATCGACGAATATTCAATAAGACATATGATGTTATTATTAAGTACAATAACAGAAAAAAAAACGAAAAAAGACTTAGCCTAATAGTTCATTTAAACTTAACTTTGACCAAAGTTTCTTAAGTTTTGACATCATTTTTCATAGTTTTTCTTCTTTTTTATCCACCTAAATAATAATTAATCCCCGATAACAAGCAGTTTTGAGCAAAAATAAAATTTAATCCACTTTGTTCATGAAAACTACCCTTTATAGGTTAGGTTTGTCAATTTTAAAGAAAACTTGTACCCCATTTATTTATCTCTATGACCGATAGAAATAAAAGTTCATTGTGCTATATAGTTCTATTTGATATAGAAAAGACTATAAAATAAGACAGATTAAAATTTAAAAAAAAACACATTTCTTCGCTTTTCCATAATAGGGATCATGGAATGCATTATGGAACACCGGTACAAGAGTCCAAAAGTTGTTTCATAATAGGTACACCTGTGCAGAAATTTCGGAGTGGCCCTGGTCGGAACCAGATCTGGCAGAACCTGGCCCCGATCAGGCATCCCAGTCAGGGCCAGACTCGAAATGAAACGCCTAATCCGATGAGGACCAGACTGGGGTATTCATAAGGAAGGCCCGATCTGGCCCCGACCAGGCCCCTTCTAATTTTTATTTATGAAAATATTACTAAAATTTTATTTATTCAATGAAAAAGTAAATAATTAATTAGGAATATTAAACTTTATTATTCGAAAACAATTATCGTTAGTTTTACAGAGTTACTTTATATAAATATTTTGAAAAAAGTCCACCGCAATCTTTTGCGTTAGTTCAATTTTTAACCAAAAAAGATGAATCTTCAAATAAAAAAATTAATTTTGAACCAAATAGTTACATTTTTAACAAACAAACAGAATTTTCAACAAAATAAATAAAATTTTAGTTAAAAAAATTGATTTTTAACAACAACAAACGAATGTTCAATAAAATAAATTAATTTTTAACCAAAAAGAAAACGTATCTTCAACTAAAAATAATAAATTTTTAAGCGAAAATGGAGTAGTTAAATTTTTAGTTAAACAATTACATGTCAACCAGTTGAAAACGAATTTGGAACAAAATAGTTAATTTTCAAAAAAAAAATATATATTTTTGAATTAAAGTGATGAAAAAAAAATTAAAGTAATGAACCAAAAAAATGAATTTTCAAAAAAGTAGTTAAATTTTCAACAAAAAATGTAATATTTGATATTTTCATCAAAAAATATTTGAATTTGAAACCAAAAACAGTTGAATTCAAACAAAGAAGACGAATTTTCAACACGTTTCGGACATGAAAAATCAGAACAGAGCACAAAAATTCAGAAATCGGGACAGCGATAAAAAAAATCAGGAAAAATCCAAAAATGGATTAGTTAAATTTCCAGTTAAAAAATTAATTTTAACAACAAAAAAACGATTTTTCAACTATAATGATGATTAAAAAAAATTAATTAAAATTAATTCACCCTCGATTTGGAATGGATGAAACTAAAAAAAAGTTTCCACTTTAGTAATAGGGGAAACCTCCCTAGAGTGGATAACCCAACCTACAGTGGATAATCATTAATTACGAGCACAAATAAAAGTAAAATAATTAATTTTAATTTCGATTTATTATCACATATACTGTCTTAATTTTCAATTAAATCAAAATAATTATTTTACGGAAATTAGTATTTTTAAATAACGATTATCCACTGTAGAAAGGTTGCCCCTAAACGGATCACGAAACTTACCACTTCTGAGTCACCTGAGGGGAATCCCTGGATTGTGAAAGCGAAAAAGCTGAGGATAATCAAACACACTGCCAACTCCAAAGCGTGTAATCTCATTTTAGGAAACTATTCAGTTAAAAAACTGAACTTCCTTGAACTTTTGTCTTTCGATTTTAATTCGCTACCTTTTTTTTTTTTAGGTTTTTGAGACCAAAGTTTGAAGAAATACTGCTTCTGTTTTTTTTTATGAAAATGAGTTTTTTTTGGGGGGAAATTTTAGTTTCAATAACATTAAATGCTTCAACGTTTGCTGTAGAACTGCCTTTGAGGAGGCTCGGTGTGAACTAATATAGTGTAGAACGACCACGCTCCCACCCCCGTATTTCCGTAGTATTCCTTTCAGGATACAAACTTCTTTAGAAGAACATTTGATTGCAGTGATAATGTTTTTGTTGACTTGGATTTCAACTATTAAACTGATTTCGTAACTTTGGTATTTTTAGATGAATTACAAGGGCGTTTTATTTAATAGCAGATTTCACACTCAATCCGTAATCCCCTCGTTTCCCATTTTTTGAAGAATACTTTTTCCTCCTCTTTTCAAGAAACTTCCCCCTTTTTATCTTTTTTTTTTGTTTAAATGCGAACTCAATTACAGGGTGGAGAGCCTTCCCCTTTTTCCTTAATTTTCCCTTTTTTCTTGAAATTCCCCTTTTTCCCCCATTCTCAAAAACTTCCCCTTTTCTCTTTAAATATACGATATTTGAAATTACAATATTTTAATTACGCGGAAAATTCTCTGAAATTAGTAAGTGTACCCAATATTGAATAATAATTAAGGCGATTTAGCACTTAAATAAATTATTTATGGATTTTTCCTATTGGTTCAAAAGGTATTAAATTTAAACATAAATTGTATGCTCAATAACAATATTTTGAAAATGTGCAAAAAGATGTTTTTACATTCTCATCTCAATAAGAAGGTATTGGTTTTATGTGAAAAATGACTTTCGCGGATTCAATCAAATGTCGATTAATTATATCTCTAACTTCAGTGACACAGACTTTCTCAATTGGGTTTTCTAATTCATTATGTTCTATGTCGCAGTTATGTTGCCCTATATCTTCACCTCCTAATAATTCTTGAAAAGAGTCTTTTAAAACGTCTACTGTCCTGTCTGTATCATATAGCATTTCACCATTTCTGTTTCTCATGCTTACAAACTCTGTACTTTTACTTCTGTTCATCTCTTCGGATACTAGTTTCATGATTCCTTGAAAATCGTTTTCTAATTACTTTTCTTCTTCTGTTCTGATTTTATCTTTACTTTCCTTGACTAGTCGTTTGACTTTCCTCTTTTTGTGTCTATTCACATTTTGAAGCCTATTTTTCTCCTCATCGCTAACACCTGTGATGTTTAACGTTCCATCGTACGCTTTTTTCTTTTATTTTTGGGCTGCTTTAATTTCATCATTTCACCATGCACAACCAGTTTTTCTTCCTACAACCGCCGTACCACATACTTCAATCGCAGTTTTAACAATGATATCCCGTAACATAGTCCACGCCCCCTCTATATCTATATAGTTTCTAAGCGCCTTCCAAGTTACTCTATCTATACGTTTGTTTATCTTATTCTCAAAATCTATACGCACATCCGGTTTCTGTAAATTTTCCATCTTCATTCGCCCTTGTTGCGTTTTTGTTTTCTTTCTCCTCCATCCCCGCCCTAAGTTTATTTTGGAGACTAAAAGGTGATGATCAGTACTGCTTTCAGATCCCCTAATGACTCTTGTATCTTTAACTATTTCCCTTAGTCTTTCATCCGCAATAATGAAGTCGATTATACTGCGATTATTTCCTTTACACCAGGTGTACGAGTGGATCATTTTATGTCGAAACCAAGTATTTGTAATGAGTAGGCTCTGTTCTAAGCATAAGTTAACTAATTTTCCCCCGTTGTAATTTTTTCCTGGATCCCCAAATTTACCTAGAACTCTTTCTGTATCTATATCTTGACGTTGGACGCCGACCCATTTGTTCATATCTCCTAGAAAATTATTCTTCCACCTTGATCGCAAGTACTAATTGTATGATTTAAGGTGTCCCATGAGGCGTCTTTGACTTCCCTCGAGTCACTATCAACTGGGGCATAGCACGCTACAATGAATAATCTTCTGATTCCTATCTTCATTCTAGCCCACAACAATCTAGGAGATACAAAATCATAATCTTTGAGATGCTGTCTTGCTTTTTTATTTATAATTAAACAAACCCCTTGAATACCATGTGATGCGCTACTCACTACTGACCAGATTTCAAAACCGCCTTTCAATAACCCATTTTGTATGTTTCTACATTCGCGACCCTTTTTCTTCGTCTCAGCGTTGTATTAGAGAGGAGTTCAAATGTGCCCATCTGCCAATTTCTGGCGTACCTCTAGGCAGGGAACCCAAAACTCTTTTTTTTATTTTATTAATCATTATTGTAACTTTCAGAGAAAATCAATAAATTAATCCCTTTCTCAGTTAATTAATTAATTAATTCCATTCAAACTACTAAAATAAATTGGCAATTTCCTCGAATATTTCAAAACAATTTCAAATCACTATAAATGAGTATTTTGAAACAAGAAATAATAAGAAAAAACAGTAATGAGTTTTAGTGAAAAATATCAGGCCCCCCCCCCCATCGCTTTATGATCATATGAGACGCGTAAAAGTCTCAATTTTCATTAGAAGAAGAAATTCAGAGCTATTTCAAGTTTTTAGCTTTAAACATTTTCTTTTATCGCAAGATTAATATAAATTGATATAATCTACTCATCTGGCAAAGTAGACTGCACATTTTCTATTTTCTCTTCTATTTTCAGGTCACACTTGAGTTACACGGTTAGGAATCATTTATGAAATCTTCGGTATTCAGAGCCACAATTTATGGAAATAATCAAACTTTAGAATTTTATATTTTGTTTCTTTCCCAAATTCTGGGAGAAATTTTTCAGCGCCAGGGCCAGATAAAATCAACAATTTCAGAAAAATTTTTGGAAACAAATTTTATTGAAAAAGTTGGGTAACAAAAATTTTAGAAAAAAATTTTTTTTAGGTTAAAAAAATTTCATTAAATTTTTTTTTGTTTTTCAAATTTTGAAATAATTTCCCTCAAAAAAAAAACTTTCACTTAGTCGATGAAATCTCCCCATCGCAAAGATCCCCCCTCCCACTCCACCTATTTTTTCCTCTCCTCACTTCCCCCCCTAGGAAAAAAGTACGACGGACAAGCGGACGGACACCCGACAGAAACTATAAAGGCGACAACCCGGGGCTACGTAACCCTAATAACAACAAAATTGTTCATTTTCAACGTAAACTCTTTAAACGAAGGTAAATTATTATAATCATAATAATCTGAGCATACGTTGTGGTTAAAATTAATTAAAGACATTCTTCTAAAAATATTTTATTTCATTCTTCACAAAAGAAATCTCTTTCAAATTTGTCTGTATCAAAAGAAAATTCAGGTGAACGTAATTTTCTGATGAAAACTTTTTTATACATTACGAATATGAGTTTTGATCTCCTTTGTATTTTCTTACTATCTTGTGTGTCAAGTAATGGAAAATACACTCTAAATAGTCCTTTGAAGTTCCATTAAAAAAAATCATAGTCCAAATTTCACAAATATTTGGAAACTACCCATATAATAATTAAAAAGTAAGTATAAAACGATAAGCGATGGAGATTATTATCTTTATTTTTTTAGGCCTGGGAACCATATCGGGAAGATTTAAAGAAGGAGGAACCTTGTTAATGATGTTTTTCTTTGTTGGAATTAAGCGTAATACTACAGCAATGGGAAACATGATAATTGAATATTCGACCAGAGAATGCGATTGTGCAAAATTGTCATCTTTACTAAAATAATGAAAACGCATTATTGTGAAATGTGTACATATGCTACATTAGCTCACCCAACAAGTTATATTCCTTCAAAATGAAAAAATTTTAATGGCGGTAATCGCTACAATGGTCAGCCACTTACTCACCCTCCAGGATTGGACACCTCATTTAATTATGCTTCTATAACAGAATACTCAGAAATGAAATTACTAGTAAATAGTAAATTTGCCGAATAATTAGGAGAGATAATTCTAAGAAAATAATTGTTATCATCACAAATCCTTTTAGAATTCTTCAAAAGCGTACGAATCTTTCAAAATCTACATTTCGTTTCAAATTTTTGAAATACTTTCAAATTTTTTATTCTTCTTTAATTTTGTTGGAAAGCTTCCAAGTATCTTTTAAAATTATTCGAATTTTCCCCGAAAATTTATGATAAACCTTTCAAAATTATTAACATGCCTTAAAATTTTGAAGATTGTTTTTTTTTTCAATTTTGGAAATCTTTTGAAGTATTTTTAAATCTGCTTAATATGTAGACTGTACACCCCTTCAAGGAACGCAGAGGTCTTTTTGACCGGGGCGTCCAAATTTTCAATTTTATCCATTCTTAAATTTGATATTGAGTAAAGCATGGGGTACAATTGATGTAGTACACTGAATGGCAATGAAATATTAATTTAGGAGTTAAAAAACACCGGACTTAAAAAAAAAACGCCCCGGTCAAAAGGGCCGGTGTACAGGTTGTACATCCTACAAAATAAAAAACTTTTCGTTCGTAATTTTATATATATATATTTAATAACATTATTATTAATTAATGTATTATCAATATTATTAATATTTAAATTATAGTGCAAACAACTTATATGTTCAATCAAATAGTAAAATTTTAAAACAAAAAATTCTCGTTTGTGGATTTTATAAAAAATTAGAATTTTATGTCAAGTTTCGCGAATTTAGAATGAGCTACTAAGAAAAAAATGCAGTTATCAGATATAATCCTGTTTTTGAGTCATAAATTACATGAATGAGAAAAAATTTCATATTTTAAAGTTTGTACAATGGCAACATTACACGACTCTCCGAAGAAGAACTTGCGGTTCTACCTTTTAACCGTCTGATTGAGTAAAATATTCAGTAATTAACTTAATTTAAGCAAAAAATGTAAATCTTAACGAAATGAAATAAAAATTTAATTCTAGATCCATTTAACCCTTGAAGGGCATACCTCCAAATACACATTTAAACAATACAAAATAGGAATAAAAATGTCTCCAAAGCCTCAGTGATAATTTAACTATTCGAAAAAACATAGTTAAAAAAAGTAGATAATCGGAAAAAAAATCAGAAAGCCCATGGGGTGCGTGACTCCCAGTTCTCCATTTGAGGGTTAATCTTTCAGATTTATTTACAAAGTTAAATTATATTCCTCAGAACAAAATGATATATTTGGCATATCCCTAGAATATCTCGCCAGGATATGGGATATCCTGAATAATGCCCCAAAAATCTTCAGGGATATTTGTTGCTTTATACAAATATAATATAATATAATATAATATATAATTGACAGTAGAAATATTTGAATTTCCAGGAATAAACTAAGTGATAGAATTGGGTTATATTTGGGACATCCTTGGCATATAAAATTAGGACATTGATGGGATACTCCTTTTCCTTCTCCTTGGCAGTGATGTTTTAGTCCGCAGGAGCCGAGAATTTGATCACGAATATAGTTCGTTTTTCGAAGTCTTGGAGAACGATATCAAGCCTCGAGTGTGCAATGGAAACTGCTGTCCGAAAGTTCCAGAAAACTTGGTACTTCTCGTTTTGGACAATTGACTCTTATCTCCCTCGGAGCGATCGGCGCCTGAATTTTAACATAGGAAGTGAAGAAAGTGCATTACTTCGTCTAGATATCTCACTTCTAAAAGCGATTACATTTTTCGCGTTTCCGAATATAAACTCATTTTTTTGTGAATTAATTTCCTTCCTTTCAAGAATAATATCTTTATGCGCAAGAAATTGTATTTATCAAAATATAGTAAAATTTTCAAGCAAAGAGATGAATTTTCAAGCAAGAGGGTTAAGTTTCTACCAATACAGGCAAATTTTTAAAAACCTACATGAATTCTGAATCAAATATGTAGTTGAATTTTTAACTCAAAATATAAGTTTACAATAAAAAATGGAATACTCAAATTTTCACTCTGAAATTAATTTTCAACTATTTTCAACGAAATACATTAGTTTTTAGCCAAATAATAGAATCATCATCAAGGTTAATTTCACAGTTCCACAAAAAAGTAGGTTTTCCAACAGACAAGAGTAAATACATCCTATGTATTTTATATCATTAACTCTGAATTCGAACTCAGAATTCCAAAATTACCTCTTGTTCACTTCCTAACCTCAAAAGGCTTGTTATCGTGTTGCTTTTATGGTTATAAAAAACATGTTATCGAACAATATAATTTTGTTCGGAATTTCTGACAGAAAATAAACATTTAACGGTTCGAAGTACATAGAAATTTTTTATTTCCACAACGCCGACAACCAGCAGCGAGGCTCAGAAGAGAGGGAGGAACTCAGAGGGAAACACACCGTGGGGGCCTAATTCTCCACTGCTTAACATTGTCTCTAAAAGTAGCGGTACAGAGAGTAATCTCGATGTCTTCCTCCGTGACCGAGTTATAAATCGCCGGGGTACTCCCCGTGTTGATAATATCTAAGTCAGTAGTGACAAAAAAATAAAAACTCTTGAGTTAATGTCCGTGCTGCCCCACAGAATACCTTGCAGTGATCTATCCGTGTATGTACATTCACTGGTGGTTTGGTATCGACGTCATATGAAAATTAGGCGGACCCATGACTAGCTTCCCAATTCCTTTTAGATCTATGGCTATCACCATCAGGTCTCTCGAATATAGCTTTAGCAGCGGGACAACCTTGACTCCCTTCGCCGGTATGCAGGCCTTTGTTTTGAACGCCTTGGAGCCCCTGTAAAAAAAGCCAGTTGAAGAAAAAGACAACAAGGCAGAGAAATCAAGATAAAAAAGAATTGATGCAAGAAAATCGAAATAATGATAAATTCAAAGAACTAGAACAAGAACAGAAAATTATATATAAAAAAAGAAAGAAAGAAAATGAATCATTCAAAGAACTAGAACAAGAACAGAAAATTATATATAAAAAAAGAAAGAAAGAAAATGAATCATTTAAAGAGGAAGAACAGTCTGAACAAAGACAATCCAAGAGAAATATAAGCGAGAAGACGAAGAACATAATGCTAAAGAAAAAGAGAAACTAAATGAATATATAGCAAAAAAGTGAAAAGACGAAGAATATAAAGCTAAAGTAAAAGAAAAACTGAAGGAATATTTAGCAAAAAAGAGAAAGGACGAAGAATATAAAGCTGAAGAAAAAGAAAAACTAAAGGAATATATAATGAAAAAAGAGAGGATGAAAAATATAAAGCTGAAGAAAAAGACAAATTAAAGGAATATATAACAACAACAAAAAGAAAGGATGAAAAATATAAAGCTGAAGAAAAACAAAAATTAAAGGAATACATAATAAAAAAAGAAAGGATGAAAAATATAAAGCTGAAGAAAAAGAAAAATTAAAGGAATATATAACAAAAAAAAAAGAAAGGATGAAAAATATAAAGCTGAAGAAAAAGAAAAATTAAAGGAATATATAATAAAAAAAAGAAAGGATGTAAAATATAAACCTAATGAAAGGGAGCTACGGAAAAAATATAAAAGAAGAAAAAGAACAAATCCCGATTTCAAAATGGAAGAACAGAAAAAGCAAAAAAGAAAAAAAGGCTAGATTTGGAATTTAAAAAAGAAGAAAAAAATAAAAATGCGAAACGTCGCTTAAGATTGAATGCTTTGTATAGTTTTAGAGAAAATTATGTAAGGGATTTTAGAAGTAAGAAAGATCCTGCGTCCATTGCGAAATTAAAATTTATAAAAAAGCGAAAAGATACACCCAATAATGTTTGTGCTTGTTGCGAAACTTTGTGTTTTAGTCATTCAGTAGTGAATATATCAAACCATAAAACGTCACTTTAAATTGTCAGATGATGTTTTCGTAGAAAAAATAGTAAATGACAAAAATACTTTAAAAATATGTAGAACATGCGATAGAAACATTAGGGCCGGAAAGATAACGAAATTGGCGACTAGTAATGGTTTGAAATTTCCTTGCGTAGCAGAATGCGTGAAACAGTTGTCAGATTTAGAAGCCATCTCAGTATCCCCATTAACAGCATTTAAACAAATTAGAGCTTTAAAGCCACACGCATTAAACTCACAACTGTCATTGAAAGAAGCGTTGTACATGTTCCATCTGATATAAATGAAGTGGTTAGTACACTGCCAAGACCATTTAATCAAATGGATATTGTACAATTAATATTTAAGAGAAAACTTTTACGTAAGTCTGACTATATGAATGAAATTCTAAGACCAGCTGCTATTTGCGAAGCATGAAATTACTTATTATCCACTCCTCTATATCAAAAATATGAAATTAAAATAGATCAATCGTTTTTCAATCAGTACGAAAGGAATTATGATGTGAAGCTTAATTTTGTAGTAGAAGATGAAGACAAGGATGAGAAAGATAACGTTAATGATTGTAAAATCAAAATTTTAGACGATGGGGACGGTAAAATAAGTTATGCAGTTGATTACGAATCTGACGATGATCGTAGTGATATTGCAGAGGAGATTGTCCATGAAGTTTTACTTTTAGATAGGAATTCAGAATCTGCGAAAATTGCTCAAATTATAGCGCCCGGACAAGATAAAAAACCAGTTCCTTGGTCAACACTTCATTTAGACGCATTATGTCATCCTAGAATTTTCGGAGGATATGATCTTACAACAGACGTATCGGACACTGCAAGAATCAAATCCGAAGTTAGACGAAGTGATAGAAGAGCATGCGAAACCAAATATCTGCTATATTCCTTCTTTTCAGCAACTGCCCATTTCTACTTTTAGAACTACCCATTTTTTTTTAGAGTTGCAAAATTCGGCAGAATTACCCGTTAGAATATGCCCTGAAGATTATACCTTACTCCTATATACCTATCTACCCTATGCCTATATACCCATCCACACATTACTACTGTCCAACCGAGCGATTCACGCCTACCCTGAAAGGAAAATGGCTTAATGATATAATAATAATAATAATAATAATATACAAGAATTATTACACGAAGAAGCGAGAATATGGCGGGCGTCCGATTCCTCAAGAAAATAGAGAGACAGCAATTCAAACAATCATAATAACTGCGTCCTGTTTGACCGTAGATTTTCTGAACTGGTCTTTGCTTTTTGTAAAACCTTCATTTGTCTTCTGACTGCTTTCTTTTGGTCACGGGCTACATTGCACCTCTGTTGTTTTCTGTCACAAAAAAAGTCATGAAAATTATTAAACTTTGAAGCTGAAAAATAAATTTTGTGTACAGCAGTTGAATTTTCAACAGGAGAATATGCATTTTCTACGAGATAGTTTATCTGCAACCATACGGTTGCATTTTCAATGAAGAAGAGGACATGACAAGCCAAGAAGAATTATTTTCTACCAAGAAAGACAAATTTCTAACTAAAAAATATCAATTTTCAACACGTAATTGAAAAAATACGTTTTCAAATTAAAAAAATTAATTCTAAATAAAAAAACGAATTTCCAATCAAATAGATGAACTTTCAACCAAAAAAATAGAATATTTCACAAAGTGCTTTAACTTCCAACCAAGTAGTTTAATTTTTTACAAAATACTTAAATTTTCAAACAAAGGCATACATTTTCAACTAAAATATTGAATTTAAAAAAAGGCGAATTTCCAGCAAATAAAGATTGTACAGTCACAAAGGAAAACCCCCCATCAAAATCATTGCGCTTTGAAGCTGAAAAACAAATGTTGTGTGCAGCAGTTGAATTTTCAACACGAGAATATGCATTTTCTGCAATAAAATTTATTTACAACCACACAGTTGCATTTTCAATAAAAAATAGGGCACTTCAAACCAAGAATATTAGTTTTCTACAGAAAAAAAAATTAACTGATAAAGGTGGAAAGACAAATGAAGCTTCTACAAGAAAAATATTCACAAAGTGGTTAAACTTGCAACCAAATAGTTTAATTTTCAACAACAAAAAAACACGAATTTTCAACAAAATAGTTGAATTATTAATCGAAGAAATAAATTTTAAATAGAACAATTTCTTTTTATTCATTCAATAAAATAAATAATAATTAGGAGCACGCTTGAAGCCTTCGAGAGCCAGGACGAGGGAAGATGCGGCTCCGAAATTGAACTTCTTCCTTTCTTCAATGCATGCTCTCGAATTAAAAATACATCAAAGGATTTTATGTTCTTATCTACGATATCAAAGTATTCTTTATATGGATTAAAAATTAATTTGGCATTCGTTTACGCCAGCGGAGAAAATAGCGTGTTCCGGATGGCTATGAATGAAGATGCTTGCTTACAAAATGCAATAACGTAGCAACGTAACACTAATGTTGTACGTACATTACAGTTATATTAAAACTATTGTATGAATAAAAAATTCACTTACCGTGGGATGAGTACTGCTGCTTATCCTTTTTTTACTGCTTCGAGCACTGCACTTGATAAATTTTAACAAACAAACGACTCAACACTATTTTCTTGCACTGCACTTGCGATAATATTTTTCAATTACATAGAAGATATGATTAGGTTATGTTTCACTCCGTTCTCCTTCAATAAACATGGTTATACCGCATGCGCACTTACGCACTTTTCACTGTATTCACGGAATTGGAGGAATTCTCGAAATTTAAGAAATTTATTAAGAGGAAAGTCGTGTCTCCCAGAATTTGGGAAACAAACAAAATTTAAAATACTAAAGTTTGATTTTTTGTAACGGTAAGACTCTAAAGATTCCATATTTTCGAGGAGTCTTTATGCGAAATGAATTACCTGCTAGAGGACCTCATCGAAAGGATTCGGCCATAGTCAACCTTGACAATAAAGATGGTCCAGGTACACATCATGGATGAATCGTTCAGTCTGACTATTTCGGGCAACTCATCTGTGCTTGAGGCAGAACACTTTTCACCAATAGAACTCTCGCCAAATAAAAATTATGCTCTTGGTCTAGTTGAGCTACTCACATTTGATTCAATTCCTAACGCTCATGTTAAAAAGAATAAATTTTTGGCTTAAGGCGATGTCAGGATACCGTGCCATACGTGACGGCTCACCTGACCCTTCCTATTCTAAGGCGCTCGAACTCGAGCTCGCTGCCCAGTGGGCCGATGTGATGCTAAATCGGAGGCTGCTGTGTTACATTACCTAATGAACTTTGTTCCGCACCACCACGGAGGTCGAGTCGCAGGCGCGTTTTTTTACGTGGGGCTCCTCTGATGTTTGAAATTATACTAATTGAAAAATAATTGAATTTTAAGGCTTAAGAATATTTTGAATTTATAATATCTGAGAAGCTACTTTGAAACATAGTCGATTGCAAACAATTTTCTTCTTGAAAAAAAGTATAAAAATGATTACAAATTTTTTAAATTAAAAAAAAAATAAACAGAAAAAGCGCATCTTTCCATGAAAAATAAAAAGGCTGTTTCAATTTTCAACAGTTGAAATACTCAATAGCTGGACATTCAACGATTGTAAATTAAAGAAAATTGTAAATTTAATTTTCTACAGTTTAATAATTAACTGTGGAAAACTGAAGAAAATTAAATTTTTAATTTATTTCAATTTTTAGTAGTTGAATTTTCAACTGTTTGATAATTTAATTTTCTTCAATTTCATACAATTGAAGGTGTAACTGTCAGAAATTATTTGAAATTAGAAAATTGAAACTTCCACAGCTGGATTTTGAATAATCGGAAAATAAATTTGAAATATTCTTCAATTTTCAACAGTTGAAAATGGCAGTTATATTTTAAATTGCCTTTAAGTTTATACAGTTGAGAATTGAATTTCAAATTTATTTCAATATTCAACAGCTGAGAATTGAAATCTGAATTTTCAATTTATTTCCATTTTCAACCACTGAAAATGAAATTTCCAGCAGTTGAAAATGAAATTCTAAATTATCTTAAATTTAAATTTCCTCAAACTTTCCAAGACTTAAAAAAGCTTCAAATTTGTATTTCAAAATCTTCAGAATTTCCAAAATTTTGAAAAACTGCTGAATACATTTGTAAATTATTTAAATTTGTCCGAAAGCTTAGAAAAAATTCTGCAAACTTACAAAAATTTCCTAAAAATCTTCCATATTCTTTTTTGACCCTGATCTTGAAAAGAAATGTGCATTTTTTAAGACACTTTTCAGTATACTAGGTGCTGAGATATCTACGCAGTAGTATACGTTATAAAATTAGCAAAAAATTGTATACAGAATTACATACAAAGTTGTAGTGTTGGCTGGTTTGAATGGGAGACTTGATTTAAAGGTACCAACGCAACATAATGCAGTAGCCTCCGGTTGAACAACACAACGCCCCGCCGAGTTTCTTGCTCGAGTTCGAGCTGCTTACAATAGGAAGGGTCAGTTGAGCCGTCAGGTATGGCACGGTACCCTGACGTCGTCTTAAGTGAAATTTTTTATTGGCAATCAGGTGGTTACCATATCCCCTGGCAGTTATGAAATTGAAAATATTGAAAATTATATACAGAGATCTCTGAAGAATAGAGACTTTTCTGTTATAACTGTATCAGCGAATGGGGATGATATTGAAAAATATGTGTAAAATTATATGGATAATAATAATAATAATGCTATAGTAAATCTTAGACCAAACAACAATACGTTGCGTAGTGAAATCAAGAGCAACCGTGAAGTTAATTTCAAACCAAAAGATTCTATTATATATAATATATAAAATAAATATATGTATATATATAAATAAATATATAAAATATATAATATAATATAATATAAGAAATAATATAAGATAACTCCTAAAATAACAGAAGTTCTCAACGTCATTTCAGACCAGATGAGTTTTTAAAATTTATGAATTGAAAATTTTTTATTTCTGAAAATAGATCTTTCTTCTTCTCTCCGGTGGGAATCGAACCTTACATCTTCCGATTGCCGGTCGGTTGCTTTAACCACTAAGCTACTAGAGAGATCGAAGGCAGATCTTTTTTCAGATATACGCTTTTCATAGCAAGGAGTTATATTTTGAATACAAGTTAAATTACAAGAAATCTGTATTATTATCGAAGTTGGTAACGATCGATCATATATAGATAACTTTCACGAACAGTGCATCTGGAAATCATCAATATCGGTCCAAGGTAATTCCTTCAATAACAGAAAATCTTAACGTCATTTCAAACTATATGGAGTTTGAAAATTGATAAATTAAACATTTTTCATTTGTCAAAAAAGATCTTTCTCTATCTTCATCTCTTTCTTTATCGGCATTCAATCTCTCTAGTAGCTTAGTGGTTACAGCACCCGACCGGCAATCGGACGACGTGACGTTCGATTCCCACCGGAGCGAAGGAGAATGATCTTCTTGCAGAAATTCAAAAAAATTTACTTCTTGTTTACTTCTACTTGTGCTATTCTATTGTCCAAAGTTTTGTTTAAAATAAAATCTGGATTTTATGATATTTTCCACCCAAAGCATCCCCACTCACCCATCCGCTTGGGTACCGCTGTTTCTCTCTATTGCGTTTATTCGAAGTTCGATTTCTGAATTCAGCCAGAAGTTATAGTAACAATATCAAACTTCAAATCGAGAAATACTCAAGCTTTGCATGAACCTTAATATTAGTACTTTTATGCTTTGAAAAATAAAATTCCTAATATTACATCGAGCTAACTTATTTCTACATTTTTAGTTTTATTCTCGGGTTAACTGGCCAATTAATGTTTTACACGACAAAGACAGCCAAACAATGCACAAGGCGTCATAATTATGTGATTGAAAATAGTAACCTGTTCCTTTTTCATCATCTCATATGCAAATTACAGTGGATAACACACAGCAAAAAAAAAAGATAAGCTGTATTAGATCCAATAGTATGTATTTTCCATAGATTTTTGGTCGCGGAATCCGAATCTGAAAGCCAAATGTTCCTATCATGTCAGGTTTTTAAGAAAATTGCCGTTTTTGGAAAATCTTTTAACACAACGTAGGGCGTGAACCTGACGCTGTAAAGACTTTTCATAGAGCTTAAATTAAAGCTTATACCTTCTACCTTATGATGCTTGCGTTGAAAAAATGCTTCCACCGCCTACCTTGAGCAGTGACAGGTTTTTTTACGCACGCGAAGTCTGTAGAACGTAAGGTTCGTGCCCTATATTGTTTTGTGAAAAATTCTAATAATCCATTTCACCTCAATTTTCTAAAACAATCATGTAATGGAAATATTTCGCTAACGTTTTCGAATTCAGCGACCGAAATACTACGGGCAATACCTGCTGCTGGTTGCAGTACGATCAACAATTTTCTTTGTTTTGTCCTGTGTAATCACATTTAAATGAATTATTTTACATATATTTGTGCTTTTAATCCATCATTAGACACTCAAACCCATCCTCTAAGAATCATTGTTTCGAGATATTGTACCTTGAAGTTTCAAGTGACACTATGCTGATTTTCTATGACTGAAAATCAATTTCTTAAAGGTACTTCTAGAATCTCATGCAGAAAAGTATTTAAAGGTTACTGCAATAATTTCTCGTATTGTATAACTGATCATTGCAAGATTTACGATTATAAAAAATATACCACTTATATATATATAATTAAAAACTAAAGGTTAACAACCACCGCAGGGTCTCACTGGGAGCAACTGTCATCTAAAAAATGGACATAAAGCTTATAGCAGAATTTACTACTCCTCAAAATCATTCAATATTATGTTTAATTCATAAAATATGATTTTTAAAATATTCTTGGGAAAAAAGAATTGTTTAAGCTAATTCAGCTTGTTTAAAAATTTAAAAAATTGTTAATATATTCTTTCTACACACTATACAATCAGAAAAATAATTGTATGTGTACCATTTTATTCTATTTTTTAAAAGCTTTCGAAAGAAAACTGCCTAGGCCAATAAAAAATGTTTCAACAAATAGAAATTTGTGAAACATTAGAATGAATGTATCACAATGATGTAATTATTCAACAAAAAGTAGCGTAGGATACCAATTTGAGAAAAAAGTGGACATCTCTGGCTCGGTTTTGAGATATTTTGCAAATAAACAATAATTAATTTTTAATACGTAAAAATGTAGTTTTTTTATTTTTGGGCCATATTTGGGGCGCTGTGGAGGGGGTGGAGAGTGGGCTTAAAATAAAAGTTATTAATATGGCTTGACCGTAGAGGAAACCTATTTTCCCTGTACGGTTTTACTTCGTAGACACTCCCCTTCATCCCTAAGAAACTTGGCACGTTTCGATCATTAAGTATGAGTTTCATTTTTCGAAAATATAAAATTTCCCCATGTTAATTAAATGGAATTTTGAAGTGCCCGGAGGCACGTGTTAATATTTGAATTTTGAAAAGAAACATAACGAATTTTCTTTCATCGGAAATGGAAACATTTTTTTGTGGCCCTGCGTAGCTCGACAAGCGTTTTTTAGATCACACTATTATTTATACCTTATACTTTTTCCTGTTTTTATTTTTATCGGACATTAATCCAAAGTCCGTATTCATGAATGACATAATATTATTGGCATAATATTAATATCAATAATTATTTAACTTACACACATGCTACACGAGTTTTATTCATTTTGCTCTTTTCAATTATTATGAAGTATGGAAACTCATGTAGGACCTTCATAATGATTTTAATTTTATAATTTATATTAATTTTGTAATTATAATATCCATTAGTCATTTTTACGATTTCACACCACTTTTTTATCTGCAGAAAAATTATTTTTTACAAATATGTAGCCTTTAAAGGTTCCAATATGTATTTCACAATTCTAATGTATTCGCATTGTTAGGATATTAAATTATTATATTCTTCACTTGTATAGACTTCAATGTTTTATTGTACCTTTCGTTATAAAAAAAAAATATTCTAAGCTACGTGCTTACAAAATATGCATTCCACCAATTTTAAATGTCATCAGCTTGCCTTTTTTTTTTGTACCCTTTGATTATTTTTATTAACGCAATCACTTTCTATTAAATTTTATTAAGCTTGCAGATTTATTCCATTCACTCAATAACAATAAACTAAATTTTACATGACTTTTAATAATATCTTCAAGTTCTCTTTCATACCACATTTGAATCTCCCGCATATCCCGAACTGTCCCGAGTGGTCCCGAACCAAAACATCCATAAAAATGGCGGCTCGCAGTAAAATCAACGTAAGTGGCCATGTAAATTACATCAGGTATTGAACTTTCCCATCCCTGCTTAGAATTTTCTGTTCGAAATTTTCCGTTGGAAACTTTGCATTGTCATAACTGGTAGACTACTATTTATCTCAAAAGACCGTGGCGATGTTTAAGAGTTGTTAAATTCGCTTGGTAAAACAGCTGTATTTGCAAAGTTGGTGATGAAATTGCTCGTCCGAGCCATCTATTATAGATTTGCAAACGAACAACGAGAGAAATCAATCGGTAATTTTATTTTGAGTGACGCTTTTTGGATGTAAAGATGCGACGTGTTGCTGGTTGCAAGCAAACCATATGAAGTTTACAAGGCCTTCGAGGTAAACGTATAAAGTCAACAACCGCCGCAGGGTCCCACTGGGAGCAACTGTCATCTAAAAAATGACATCGGCTCCCAGTAGGACCGCGGTAAAGGATCTTCTTAACATCATCAAGGTCTTTTTATTTGGTCTGAAGTATGTCATCTTATACTTTTTACGTTATTTATAAATTATTATTTCATGATATTTTAAAAGTTGCAAGGGATTTTATAAAATTTTCAAAGATTTCTCTGTTTTTAGAGGATTTTAAAAGCTCTCAAGGTTTTTGAATAAATGTCAAGGATATTAAAAAGTATCGGCAGATTTAATGTAATTTCACAAGATTTCATTTCGAATTCTTATAAATTCTTTTGAATCCTGCAGAATTTTCGGTATTTTTCTTTTTAATTCACGTGAATTCTCCAAAATTTAGTTAATTCTACGTAATTCAATGTATGTTTTTATGTCTTTTTAGTTTTTGTTTAATCCATCTTGAAGTCGGCACTTCATCAAATTCTTTTAAATTTCCTAGAATTTTTCTAAATTCATTTAAAATTTACTGAATTTAATGCATATTTTCATATTTTTCATTTCTCTCAAATTTCTTACATTTCATTTATTGAATTGAAATTTATATACTCATATACATGTTATAACGAACAAATAACAATTTCCTTCAGAAATCACATTTCTTGTAAATTACAAAATAAAAAAATTTATTACGGGAATATAATTTACAAATAAGTTAAGAGTTAAACAAATTTAAGAGCCAATTATAATAAATTGAATTATAATTATAATCACAATTTTTCGATATGATAACAATGGCAGATTTTACCTACAAATAAGATACAAAAAATCCATTATGTACTCCTTTAACAGAGAAAAAAAATGAAACGGAGCTTCTTATTGGAGGCTACAGGCATCATCCTGTGGTGCCTTCTAATTATTTTACACAAATATTTTGTAACATTAATTAAATATAAATAACATAGAAAAAAAAGTGTTTGGTTTATTCTGTTGCATCAAAAAATGAATAGGCGCGCGCAAGACTACTAGTGGAAAAAAATATCGGTGATCTACCTTACTAGCATCTACGTGGTACTCTGCGCATGCGCAATCCAATACTGTAGCTTGCATCAACCTACATTTGATCAATTTGAATTTCGCGCGCTCAGACTATATGGCTATTGTGAAGGGATTAATTCATCAAAACAAATAAATTTAAAAAAAGTGAGGTTTAGTGTATGTCAGCTATCTTGGAAAGTACCTAACTCGGTTTTCAATGCAAAAACTCGAGAATTATGCGTAACTGGCAAACTCCGTGGTGTACGCATCAGTCTTATCGCTCAGTGCATGGTCATTTGCGCATGCGCAGTATGAAGTTTCTGCCATATTCGTAAGTTACTAATGAAGGTTATGTAAAAGTTATTAAAAAATAACTTCTAACCAAATAGAATAACTTATAACTAATGTAACTAAGTTAAAAATAATGAAGCCAAGATAAATGTAGTTAAATTAAGGAAAAAACTAATTTAGGTAAAAAGGTAAAACAGTTAGGTAAAAAGGTAAAACAGTGAGGTTGGTAATGGAGATTCTTGCAAAGTAAGCATTATGAGGTTTTGTTCCAAGCTAAGTTTAAGGTTCTGTTCCAGGCTGAGTTACCAACGTCAGGTAATTACCATCGGCCGTTAATAGTACACACCCCCAGTTATAGATTGAGCCTCAGTCACTACATCAGGAGCCTACCTTACCAATCGCGTATAAATAACTGATGACGTCACTCAGTACTCCAATGCTCACTGGGACTCCTCCAACGGCCACAGGTATTCCCTGCAAGTGTCATGCGTCTACTTTATACGCAGGATTCCCCTATTTCTACATGTTCTGCGCTGAGACTACCTAGTCATTTTTTATCATTCTTATGGACTAAGATATAACTACATAGCTACTTATCTTAACATATCAATGCTCTAAAATATATTTAAAAAAAGATGAGAATCTGAATACATATTTTAATGATAAAACATTTAATGTATAAACTATTTAACTATAAGTAAAAAGAATGTCCTACAAATATTTGTTACGATTTTTGATTAGCTGTTGGAGCCCTGCATATATCCCTGACATATTTCGCGCTGTATCATATGACTGACATCGACAATTTTCGATGAGAATTCGCAGAGTTTCCAGCGTAGAAGTTACGACATCATCCATATCTGCAGTTTTGTGGCCTACATTTTGTAAAAATGTCATAAAGCACTATACGGGCATACCGTCTTTCTTCACGTATCGCAGAATGAGACAAAGTTGATCGACGTGTGAAATATCAGGTGTGGAATCGACAATGAGAGAGTAGTATTTTTAATAATCTACTTCTTGAATGATTATACCCAATACTTTACCAGCTAAGATTTCAATGAACTCCTCACAGATCGTTTTTGACAGATAACAAATACTACCGATGCCTTTATTTCCGAATCTAAAAACATGCTCGGCTAAAAATGGATCAAATCCGGCTCTCAATTCTAAAGATATCAAGTAATTTTCGTTGTGAAGAGAACCAAACTTTTCGTCATGCCCTCTAAAAGGCAATACACGTGAAGCTAAAGACTTGATTACGGCGGCGACTCGTTTCAAAACATTTTGCCAGTAGACTACTTCTTTATCATATTCAGCTGTTAAAGTTTTATCAATCCTGCCCAAAGCACTCGCTCTATATTTTTAAGATTTTAAGCAACTTTGATGTTTCTCAGAATTTTCGTGTTCACACATTCTCATGACCGCGTTTTTCCAATCGCTAAATCCATCTTTGTCTGCAAAAGATGATTCGCCGCCAAAAAGAAGACATGGAGCACAATATACTGATCCTTTAATTTAAGAATATACTAGCCAAAGACGTGGAATTTTTTCACTATTTAAAAGTTTCCTTTCAAACAAAGATAAATTTAAATATCGCACGACATCATTATCTACCCTTTTTGATTGCGCAAAATCGAGATGCTTATTTTGTTTATTTTGTTTGATCTCTATCAACCGTCTTGTCAAAAGCACTTGGTCGTCTTTGAAAATTTTCATAGGGATTTTCAGAAGATTCTTATCGTCAATCTCATCTACGATAACATATTCAAGATTACACAGTATAATGTACATCACAAACTATATTATCAGCAAAGAAAGTAAAACAGTCTTTGACTTCAATCGAGAAATTTTAAATATCAAAAATTCCTCAAGACCGGGAAAAAATTTAAAGGAAAATTTAAATGTCATGTATCCTCAGAAATTTAATTCTTATAAGAATTTAAAAAAATCATCCAAGGTTCCCAGATTCCTTGAAAGATTTTTCATTCTTATAAGGGCAGCCTTACATAAACCTTATAAGATTCATGATTCTTATAAGGTTGACCTTATAAAAACCCTATAAGAAAAAAATTTTACATGGTAGGGGAGCGGCGGCGAATGCGGTGCGGCGGCTAACGTGGCGCGTTCGAGTTTTCGTATATTAACGCATTTTCTGCTTGTGGAGGTAGTTTAATTACATATATATATATATATTTTTAAAGCTACATCATTAAAAAATTG
Source organism: Andricus grossulariae (assembly GCA_011634705.1). NCBI lineage: Eukaryota > Metazoa > Arthropoda > Insecta > Hymenoptera > Cynipidae > Andricus > Andricus grossulariae. Next base: position 135,236,699 of record JAABKJ010075445.1, on the reverse strand, counting down.
GGATGATTAAATTAATTGCCTGATTTTTATGACGAAAAGTTAGTTTTGGTTGTTTCGCTTGTATTGTCAGAGTAGCTAAAAACAAGTGAAAAATTACAGAAGTTTCGTGTAAACTGACAACATTTTTTGGAAATATACTGTTTCCAGTTTCTTGAATGCCTTTAAGTTTAACATTTTGAGTAAAATTAATAAACTATTATGTAAAAAATCTTGATTAAATACTATTCACATGCGACTAATATGGCGCATTCGGGACTGAAATCGGCAGGTTATATAAAGAATTATAGGTAAGTTGTTAGTTGTTGATCAGTGCAGTAAATATATACGAAGATGTTAGTTTTTGATCTGCTGATCTGTCTGTTTATTTAAAAACGAGCTATCGCCCCACGACGTGGAGCCTCTTCAGGTAAAAAATATCTCCATCATTTATCTGAAGAATATAGAACGACGTTTCTTATGTCATTTTTTAGATGACAGTTGCTCCCAGTGGGACCCTGCGGTGGTTGTTAACCTTTAGTTTTTAATTCTATATATATATATATATATATATATATGTATATGTATATGTATACGTATATGTATATAGTCTGTTGGAACATATCAATTAAAATATTTAAAAATATTATCTTGAGAATTATCTCAGGGCGTGTACTAGAATTCTGTAAAAAAAATTCCCTGACAATTCCGGTTTTTTTTCCAGGCATCTGTAAATTTTTCCGTTGTATAATTTTTCTGAATAAGGAGCAATTCACGTATTAAGTATCGTATTTTTTAGAGGTCCATCAAGCTAACACCTCCACAATCGAAATTCTCAAATTTCTTTGGATCAAAATGTTGGGCTTTTTTTCGGCTTCTTTTGTGCTGTATTGCCGATTTTTGGGCTCCACTACTTTTTTTGAAAATTCCAATTTGGAGTGGAGGTGCTGACTTGACTCAAGCAAGCACCTCCAATATATAAAAATTAAAAACAATTAAAAATCAAGCACGTCAGAATTTTGGGCTTTTTTGGGGCTTTTGAATGCGCTAACAATTAATTTTCAAAAACAACCCCTACTGAAAATAAAACTACCCCCAATGTACAAACCCAAAGTCGAAAAAAACAAAGTACACCATAATTTTTGGCTTATTTTGGGCTCTCCAGTGCGATAAGAAAAAATTCAAATAACCACCCTTTATGAACAGAAAAACCACCCTCTTGCAAAAAATAAAATCTGAAAAAAAAACAAAGTGGTTCAGAATTTTAAGCATACTTTGGGCTCTCGAATGCACAAAACAAATTTTTATAAAACCACTCCTATGTACAAAAAAACCAACCCCTTAATAAAAACTGAAACCTGGAAAATACAAAATCGAAAGTAGTGTAAGGCTTTTCTTGGAATGTCGAATGCCTCAATTTCTTTCTCGTAAAAACTACCCCTACATCTCAAAAATTAAAACAAGCCCCAAACTTCAGAAACTTATTAGTGTTGGTATTTTTGAGGAGTCCAAAAATCAGAGACCCTATTTACACTGTAAAATTCTAAAAAACATTATTTTTTGACAAAGTCATATCTTCGTGGTGTCAAGGGGTTGCTTTTTAACTGTAAGGGTTGGAGCCCAAAAATCAGTGTTTGTATTTTTCAGGAGCCCAAAAATCAGAGACCCTATTTACACTACAAAATTCTGAAAAACATTATTTTTTTACAAAGTCATATTTACTTGGTGTCAACGGGTTGCTTTTCAAATGTAAGGGTTAGAGCCCAAAAATCAGTTTTTGGTATTTTTCAGGAGCCCAAAAATCAGAGACTCTATTTACACTGTAAAATTCTCAAAAACTTTAGTTTTTGACAAAGTCATATCTACTTGGTGTCAAGGGGTGGCATTTCAACTGTAAGAATTGGAGCCCAAGAATCGGTGTTGGTATTTTGCTGGAGCCGAAAAATCAGAGACCCTATTTACACTGTAAAATTCTGCAAAACATTTTTTTTCGACAATGTCATATCCTCGTCGTGTCAAGGGGTTGCTTTTCAACTGTGAGGGTTGAAGCCAAAAAATCGGGATTGGTATTTTTCAGGAGCCCAAAAATCAGAGACCCTATTTACACTGTAAAATTCTGAAAAACATTATTTTTTTACAAAGTCATATTTACTTGGTCTCAACGGGTTGCTTTTAAAATGTAAGGGTTGGAGCCCAAAAATCAGTGTTGGTATTTTTCAGGAGCCCAAAAATCAAGAGACTCTATTTACACTGTAAAATTCTAAAAATGTTTAGTTTTTGACGAAGTCATATCTTCGTGGTGTCAAGGGGTTACATTTCAACTGTAAGGGTTTGAGCCCAAAAATCGGTGTTGCTATTCTTCAGGAGCCCAAAAATCAGAGACCCTATTTACACTGTAAAATTCTGAAAAACATTATTTTTTGACAAAGTCATATTTACTTGTTCTGATCTCGATTCTAAAGCATAGGCGGCGAATTTAAATCCAACCAATAGGTGAAGAGAGAATGTGGCTTCAGTTTGCGAGATATAATCGCAACCTCTCTTTTATGATAGGATACAGATTTATGTAAGTCGAATTAGTATTCGGCGTACTCGGTTTCTAATAAAGGATGCTTTAGTTCAAATGTACAAGGGATTTATTCAAATTAGTAGTACAGTGTGACATTATTTAGTTTCGTTTGATCTTCCTCCTTTTCAGCTTCAATAATAAGAATGTCTCAATTGGTCGAAAATTTGGATTTCTTTTTAAACTGACTCATTTATAGAGGACTGTGAAAAAAATATATATATATATATATGTGTACATCCAAATGAAAAGGGACCCGTTTGTCGATTTTATTTTAGGAACAATGAGCATTTTTGTGATTCAGGGTCGAAATCGACGATTTTAGGTTTTTATGCAGGGGTGATGCATGGACCTTAGCTCTATCTTTTTACACTATGCTCATGGTCTGAAAGAAATCCGAAGTGGGTTTATTTTGCGTTTCAAGAAAAAATGCAACGCATGCACTTATGAAATCCACCAACTTTAACTGCGATTATCTTGAAATGCTATTTTTTGGAGTTCAGACTTCGGCGGGCGGACGTGCTCGTCACATGATCTATCGGGACCAATACTTTTTTTATGTCAGTCTCTTTTCATCTGGACGTACACATATATTTATTAAATAGGCATTCAATTAGTACCTCCAAATAGTTTAAATATTCTGTGTAATTTTCAGATTGCAAGAGGACCATCCTGTAATGTCTTTTAGTGTGAATAAGGCAGATCGGCAAGCCCTGCTTAATGTAGCCAACCAGGGCGTGCATCTTTGGGACTTACAGGACAGATGCTTAATTAGACGCTTCCGAGGAGTTATACAAGGACACTTTACAATTCATAGTTGCTTCGGAGGTGTTAATCAAGATTTCATTGCATCGGGCAGTGAAGGTTCGTTTGAAAAATGTATTATTGACAGGGTTTCCAGGGACCTTGAAAACCTGGAATTCTCCTTGAATTTTTTTGAACCTTGAAAATCTGTAAATTTCCTTGAATTTTTCACGAGAACCTTTAATTACATTTTTTTCTTTTAAAACATTATATATATGAAAGAAACATCTCGTTTAGAAGAAATCTTGCTACTGAAAAGTGTTTTATTTATCAAGATATAATTTATCTTTTACTCGTAACACGAATTAATAAAGAGATATATAGACATTTTTTTTAGACTTTACCAATTATTTTATAAATTGCAATGAAGAGACTTTAATACTCGTATTGTGAATAATTCTATACATTTTTTTTATTTCGTCTTGGCTAATATAGAATGTTAAAGTATACATTTTTTGTGAGATTCAACTGACAAATTATAAAAATTATTTGTTGAAAATTCCAATGTTAATTCAGTTCCAGAATTAGAATGAGCCATGGCCATATAACAGATTTTTCAAGTGTTTCACAACTCGGGGTTTCAGTGTTCACCAGATTACAAAACATTACTAAAGATTTCAAAATATTTAAAAGATTTGTCAAAGATTTCACAAAAATTGTCCAAAGATTTCGAACACTTCATAAAGATTGCAAGGATTTCACCGATATGAAAAAGGCGTGCACATCAGATTTCAAAGATTTTACACAGATTAAAAATATTTGAATGATTTCAAATGAATACAAAAGATTTCAGAAATATTTCAAAGATTTCATACAAAGTTCATAAAGATTTCAAAAGAATATAAGAATCCCAAAGATTTAAAAAAGGGTACAGTACACCAGATTTCAAAGAGTTCAAAACATTTCAAAGATTTTAAACTATTACTATTATTATATCACTAAGCCGTTTAGATTGATCTAGAATTCTCGTGTTACTTATTCAAATAACACGTTCATTCCGCAACACTGCTTCGACCCAGGCTGCTGATCAATCTGGCTGATACCAATTGGTACCGAACCAAATCCTGCTCTGATCAGCCAGGGTAATTTCGGGCTCCAGGAGGTGATCAAACGGGTGAATTGGAGAGTAAGGACAAAGAAATAACAACACTAGATCAATTCTGGCGACAATGGACAGAAGGAAGGATGCAAACAGAAAATAACAGGGTACCGAGCTCCATTTATTCATATGGCCCTAGAATGTAAACCTAGCACCCCGTCAACGCAACGGCCTTACCACCAATAGGAACGGCGGAGAGAAGGAGAAGAAGGAACGCCGAGACACAGTCCCTGACCGTCGAAACAACGCTCGCTCTTCTCTACCGACTACAGCCGTGACGAGTCTATTAGTATAATTTTGACATTTTCACGCGTTTGCAAAGTGCTCATGGTCGAGCAGTTTCTTGAAGACCTATTCAAGACGCATTCAACGTTTCCTCAACCCAAGGAAATTCATCAGCTACATTCTGGAATTCTATGGGTAAGGCCAATTCTTAATAATTAAGAAAAAGGGAACTACACTCGACACGTGGCCACAATAGATCAATTTGAATCTCCAAATTTTGTATAGCTGTCGAGAAAATGTTGTCACACGTGGTCGAGGCGCAGACTTTCTAACTGGGCCTCCTTATTCATTTTTAAATATAATTAAGTAAAGTGGTTATAAAAATTATTTCTAAAATTACTCCCCAAATGTGATATATATTATGTGCAATTCTTGAACATAGCCCCCAGTCAAGTGTTGCCCTATCATGTATGACCTTTGAACTCTGCCCCCGACGAGCATTTCGAATAATCCTATTTGGCCATGTAGTGGAGTCCCGAGTTGTGCTTTATCCCGAAACCCAAATTTTAATCATGAGTGATTCCCCTTTCATGCGTTAACCTGAAAAGGTGTAATTTGATTTAATTGAGCCCCCAGTCGAGTTTTGCACAAAATGAGTGTTAACGACAAAAAGATGTAGCCCAATTTTGTTGTATCAAAGACTCATAATTCGAATTCCTTAGAGATGTCATTCAGTCAAGGACTTTCGCCTTACCCCACCCCTTTTTATGTTTGAAATTGACGGAAACGTTGAGCGTCGAGAATTGTGTATAAATTTTGAGTGTGTTATTGAACTATGTTGAGATCATTACTTTCTTATTTTTGGATTGATTTTGTCAGATTAATTTAAGTCATGTTTATTGAAAAGTCCATTCGGCAAAGTCTGAGTGTACTATTGACCTATGTTAAGGTTACCAATTTTATTGAGATAATTATGCCACGTGATTCTTAATTATTAGATTGAATTTAGGGTGAGTAGGGTTAGGCGAGCTAGACGTAATTTCTCTAGAAACTAAAATTGTCAAGGTTTCGAACATTAGGATGTGGATTATTGAGATTATTGTTGAGAGTCAGAGGTCTAGACTATTTAATATTTTGTGGTGATCTTGAGTTTAGCCAGAAAGTTGAGTTTGTCTATTACTAACCGAATAAATTAGGTTGTGACTAGTCATGGGTGATTACTAATTTAGTGAGGTTAGGCTATAGTCAATTTTGAGGTTAGGTTTTGCTGATGATCAGACTTCTGAAATTAACATGGTAAATTGTTCTTTTTTAATTTGATTTTGTTAAAGAATTTAGGTTTCAATCATTACGGAAATTTGTGAATGATTATTTTGAGTGTTGTTGAAACATTTAAATGGAGTTTTCTGGAAGTTTGTTTAGCTCGGTCCAAGGTTAGTATTAGGAATTTTAAGTTTTGTTTTGTAATTGCCTAGCATGGAGTTTCGGGCAGGGAAGCATAACTTTTTGAAGTTAGCTTAGTACTAAAGAATTAGGTTAGGATTTAAGATTTACTCTGTTATAAATGAGTCGAGATTATTATTATCAGAGCCTTGGTTGATTTTAGGATTATGAATCATTGAGATATGTCGAGACTCGAAGTGTAGTAAAATACTAACTGTTAAACCAGGCTACACATCCTATCAAAAAGTGACCAATAACAAATTTGTAGATCTTTTTGAAGTGCACAGTTTTTGTTGAATCATTATTAGTCTTATCTTGCATAGTTTGACCGTGGAATTGAATTTTTTATTTTTCATTACTTTTTGTACAATAAAAATGGGAATTTTCGCTTTTTCAATAAAATTCAAAAAGTCCTTTTAGTAATCCTATAGGGCGTGCAAAAAATAAAAACACTTTTTTTGCCCCGACTTTTTTTCGTGTGGTGCGTTGTTTGGCTGAAAATGTTAATTTTCGTTTCCTTCTTTGGATTTTGAAAATGCTGTAAGTCTGAAAATTTTCATTTTATCGGAAAATGTCATTGGAATAAATTACTTGAATTCTTTAGTACTATGGACAGACGCACATATAGTTTCCAAATTGTGAAAAAAATTGCCTCAAAAATTTTAAAAATGCACTCACTTTTTGAATTTTCATCCAAAATAGCTGGCTAACGAACTTGACCTTTTGTTTGCGAGACTCACAGAGTATACCAAAGGCCAATCTAATAGGTCAATTCTCTCGAAAGTCATCGTGCTCACAGCAGTCATGCATACATACATATATACATACACAGACAGACAGACAGATACATACGTGAAAACCTGTTTTTTGGGTTCAGGGGGTCTCAAAACGTGGACTTTTGACAAAAATCGGCGGGGAATTTTCAAGTACCATGAGCATTAATGAGGGTTATTGTATTGTTTTATTCGTTACAAATAGTATTGAGGACAGGGAAAAAATCAAATATTTTGAAAGCCCACACGCAAGATGAAAAAAAAATGAAATAGTCAAAGTTTTGATGAGAATGTGCCCACTACACGGGCCGATTTTGTCACTAATAATGTTATTTTTTACGTATAAAACAGAAACTACACATCCTATCAAAAAGTGAGCGATAACAAATTTGTAGATCTTTTTGAAGTGCACAGTTTTTGTTTAGTAATTTTGTCGTATCTTGCATCGTTTGACCGGGGAATTGAATTTTTGAGTTTTTATTACTTTTTGTGCAATAAAAATGGGAATTTTCGATTTTGCAAGAAAATTCAGAAAGTCGTTATGCTAATCCTGTAGGGCGTGCAAAATGAATCACTTTTTTCCATGACTTTTTTGCGTGTGGTGCGTTGTTTGGCTGATAACGTTAATTTTCGTTTCCTCTTTTGGATTTTGAAAATGCTGTAAGTCTGAAAATTTTCATTTCATTGAAAAATGTCAGAAGAATAAATTATTTGAATTTTTTAGTACTATGAACAGACGCACATATAGTTTCCAAATTGTGAAAAAAATTGCCTCAAAAATTATCAAAATGCGCTCACTTTTTCAAATTTCATCCAAATTGGCGGGATAACTAACTTGACCTTTGGTTTGTGAGACTTAAAGAGTATACCAAAGGACAATCTAATAGGTCAATTTTTTCGAAAGTCATCGTGCTCACAGACAGACATACATACATGCATACAGACAGACACATTCGTACAAGCCTGTTTTTTGGGTTTCAGGGGGTCTCAAAACGTGGACATTTGACAAAAACCGGGGGGGGGGGGGTAAAATTTTATACAAATCTAATACCTTCTCTGGATGAGTATGTAGAAATTTAATATTCATACGATTTTCCGTATACCATATAAAATGGATTCAATAATAACTTTTTGTAAAGTTCCTTTAGATACATTTCAAAAAGGTGGTGTTGTTTACAAGATTACTTGCAAGATCAGTAAGATGACTTATGTGGGACAGACTGGCAGACTTCTTAATACTTGTTTGGAGGAACACAAAAGTGATGTTCGTTTGGTACGCTGTTATAAGAGTGTTGTTGCTAGACATACGAAAGGTTTTGTTGAGATTGACCGTGAGTTTGTCTGGGATAATGTTGAAATTTTACATAGTGAAAGTAATGAGAGAAAGCGAGAATTCATGGAAATGCTTTATATTAAAATGCCGAAAAGCGCGAGCCTATTTGAAATCAATAAAGACTATGAATAATCATACAGATAAATATTGACAAACATTTTTATTCTTTTTTAAAACAAATTTAATTGAATAATAAGAATACCTAACTTCTTTCAAAAATGTAATATGAACGTATTATTGCAAGTGTATATTGTATAATTTTAAATAGCACCACACTTTTTTGGTACATGCGCAGATGAAAATGTCGGATTTTCAACATAACCTTAAAAACTGTCATATTTCATGTGCAGTATCTTTCTTTCAAGAATGACTAATATCTATAATTGTAGTTTCTTCATTAAATTTTTCCCAACGCAATATTATTTAATTCGAATTACAAAGTAAAATGTACACCATAAACTTGTGAAATCTCCGTAGTGACTTAAGGCTGAAGTGGAAAAAGGGCTCTATTGGAACCGTTTCAAACCATGCTTTGGGTTCAGTTAGAAACCATTTATCATTTTGGGTTCCTTTTCAGCAAGGGAGGTTCCTTTTTGTTGCAGCTCCTTGGGATCCAAAAATTGGTTCTAATAGAAACCCCAGTTTTTTCTGTGTATCGGAGGGCGCAGCGCGAAGTACTCACACCAGTACTCAAACGAGTACTGACACCAGCACTCACACTAGTACTCACACCAGTACTCACGCCAGTACTCACACCAGTACTCATACCAGTACTCATCCCAGTACTCATCCCAGTACTCGCAAGCACTTAATGCGCGAAATTAGCACTGGAATCTGTGTACTCATGCCAGTACTCACTTGAGTACACGTTTTTTCCAGTACTACTTTTTCGTAAGGGTTAATATTGAAATTTTTTTTTTTTTTTCAAATTCCAAATGGAATGGAATAAAAGTGGTATATTTTATACTGAAACAAAACTTGAATAAGATTTCGAAATTAAATTAAGGCGATTATTTGTGAATCTATTAATTTAAAGTGATTTTTAAAATGAACATTGTTAATGAAGACTCAATTGGACGTTTACATTTGTGTAACTACTAAGACATTCGAATTCAATTAGTTCACATTTTACGTTAAATTATGTAAATTATATAATTTTCAACAGAAGCGAGTCGGTTTGAATTACGTACCTGTCATTTGCAGATTGAAAGAATGAAAATCCAATTGGTTGGCCACACTTTTAATCTGTCACCTGTACGCGGTGCTTTAAATCTGCCATTCCGCATTCGTCAAAATGCTGACTGAAGAGAGTTGAATGAGACTGACTTACCTGAAATAATTTCTATGGGCATTCTACGATTCAATAATGTGCGCATGAATGGGTTGAAATTCAAAATGAAATGGTGGTCTTAAAAGATCACATCCAATGGTAAAAATACGATGCACACATATCAACTTTGAATGAGCGTGAATATGCCAAGTTTAGGTTACCTCAGGTGATGTTGAACTGAGTGGAATATGCAGATTACAATTTTAAACAATTAATTGAACCGCTGGATCGTATAAGGGCATATAAAGTCTGATAGCTGGTGGCGGGAGGGCCCCTTGGAATTTTTAAAAACATTTACAAATTCTAGTTTCTCAAACATATATTCTTATTTGAAATTTAAATGCGCATCCTTTTTTCCTCTTAAAAAAAGTTGTAGCTCTGTTCATTCTTGAAATAATGGCAAAAAACACCAATTTTGAAAACTGAAAAAATTCCGTCTTTTCTCACTTCAACTCGCTCTTATTCACAGCATATTGAAGATTTTTACTTCAAATTTGGAGAAATTATGTTTCAAAGTATACTCTAAACCGTATAGAGGTTTAAATTTATTTGTTTTGTTATGAAAAATTGTTAATAATGTTTTTCTAGGTAAGTATCCGAAAATGGTTCCAATATATTCAATCGCAAAGTCTATCGAGGCAAGTTCAAGCTATCAAAAACTTCCAGCAGATGAAATGTTCATTAGAATATTTAGAAGTTTTCTGTAAAGTTTCACTTCGGTCCAATAAGCATCATAAAGAAATTTCAACAGGAGCCTCTCCAGAGTTGATTGGAGATATAATGACCGAAAATTCTGACATAATGGATCTTAAAGAAGAAACGCCTAAGAAAAAACGAAAAATTGTATCGTACGAAGAAAAAAAATCAATTTTGAAAGAACTAAATTCTATTCCAGCAGAACTTTTTCGAGAGAAACATGGCATTTGTGAGCGGACCCTTCGAAAGTGGAAAAAAGAAAAAGACAAAATTTATGAAGCGTGCAAGTCCTCAGCAGGAAAAGCAAAAACATTAAGACCAGTCAAAGAATTAGATGACCAAGTTCTCAGCTACTTTTTGAATTCAAACGTTAACGGAACTCGAGTTACGGGGACCATGGTACGAAAGGAAGCGTTGCAAATCAACAAAGCTCTTGGAGGACCACAACAATTTCGTGCTAGCGAAGGCTGGCTGGGCAAATGGAAAATTAGAAAACAAGTACGTTGTTTAAAAATTACAGGTGAGCTTACAAAAAAGTATTAACGTTTAATTGCACCCAGGAAAATAATCTTGAATGAAAACAGATTAATTTTTAACCAAACAGTTGCATTTCTAATCAAAAAAAGATCACATTTCTACCAAAAGAGAAGAATTTTCAAACCAAAAAGGGGCATTTGCTGCAAAAAGAGTTGAATTTTTCGGCCGCAAATATTATTTAACATAAAACGTAATTTTTAACCAAGTAATTAAATGTGAAATTTATAATAAAGAAAAAAAAATTTATTACAAAAATAAGACGATTTTTCAAAAGAATTTTCCAATTTTCCACGAAAGAGATGGATCTTCAACTAATGAAATGTATTTTTAATAAATTAGTTCAACCTTCAATTATGCAGTTAAATTTTCAATTAAGATTTTTAATCAAGTTTATGGCACTTTCAAAATAGAAATTATTGCTTTAGAAAAAATTACATTAATGTACTCAAGTATGGAAAAGACGAAAAATCCCCAAAAATTACTTGGAAAATTTTTATGTGCATAAATGTGAATTGTCCGAGGACATTAATTTTTTGCTCCGATGATACGTGTTATATATTTTTAAATTACATAATTCAGAATTATATCACATTCCAAAATATTCTCTGGATATTTTTATTCTTCATGACTTTACAGGAGAAAAATTATCAGCGAATCTCCCAGCCGCTGCACAATACAACGAAGAATTCCGACAAATTATCGTTACAAAACAGCTTCAAAGAGCTCTGATATTTAACATGGACGAATCAAATTTGCCATTCAAAGAAACTCCTAGCCGAACTCTTGTTCCGAAAACTTCAAGCTGCGTATCAGGAACAAAGAAAGACTGACTGTTGCCGCATGTTGTAATGCGGACGGCTCTTTCTGTTTGCCATTGATAATAATCGGCAAATCGAAAAATCCGCGATGCTTGAAGAACCTTGACAAAACTAAATTACCTGTTTGGTATCGTCACCAAAAAAACGCCTGGATGCATAAGGCAATATTCGAAGAATGGTTCAAAAATGAATTTGTCCCACGTGTGAAAGCTTTTTTGAAGTCGAAAAACCTTCCAGAAAGAGTGCTGCTACTTGTGGACAACTGTAAATCTCACAAGTTTCTCAAGGTTGAAGATATTGAAGTGTCATTTTTGCCTCCAAATGTCACTTCTCTTATTCAGCCCATGGACCAAGGCATTTTGCAATCTTTAAAACTCAATTATCAGAAATTTTTGGTTGACTCTATTTTGCAAGCTCAAAAAAACAACATTTCGATCATCTATCATTTAAAAACAATCAATGTCAAAATAGTCATGAAATGGGCCACTGATGCTTGGGTGCAAATTGAACCTTACACGATGTACAAGTCGTGGAACAAAATTTGGCCGGTCGAGAAAAAAGATGCTGAAACGCAAACTGATAAGAATTTTCCTATTATGATGTCTCTGGATTCTTCAGCGGGCTATGAGTTTGAAATTTTAGAAAAAACAGCAACTTTCTAACATTATTCAAAGAGAATATTATTAAAAACAATAACAAATTGTTCAAACAATTTTGTTCGTTAACTTTAATATTATGTCATTTTATTTTTCGGATACCCTTTCTTGCCCTTCTTCACTAAGTTCAGCCCCCCCTGCCCCGAAAAAAATTCCCGGCTGCGCCTCTGGAAGCTGGCGCGAGTATAATAATTGCCTTGTATATGCTTGCTCGAATAGAGAGATCTTTGTATGTAGTAGGCAGCACGGAATGGAATTACTGGTCTCCTATAATGCCTTAAAATATCTAGATTGTATTTTTTAGTCATCAACTTACAGTAAAACATGATCGTATGGAATATATAAATTAAATTTATTCGTAGTTTTTATATTTTGATTTTAATTTTATTATCGATTTCACTTTTCTGGATTACTTTATCTTTGGCATGGTGTTAGATATAAGTTCGATATGGTCGATATTTCTACGTAAATTTCGAAACATAATGCTGCCGAGTTAACAATGTTTTCGTCCAACGTGCACGATAAACGCGACTTGCGTGCCTGTAGAGCCGGCGGAAAGTGTGAAATGGCCGCTCGACGACGGTGACGCCTGTGGACTTCGAGAATGCCCTTAACAAACAATATCAGTGGGCGGGAATGTGTTATTCCCGCCCGCTGATACGGGTGGGAATGCGTTTACCGACCGCTTACCGTTGCAGTATTCATTGCTCTAAAAGCCCATAACAGACATTTGTACCCGTTCATTTTGTACTTGTCTTACTAATCGTGGACTGAGACAAAAATATCGTGTGTGGCAAGGGCGACAAGTTTTCCAATCCCGTACGAGTGTCGCCCTTGCCACACAATATACTATTTTACTACAAACTACAATGTTCTTTCGTCGTCCAATCGAGCATCCATTTCTCCTCGGTACGTATTTCCGGGTTACACGTTAGCGATTGTTTTGCAATATGTAGACCGTAGAAATTGCATGCGAAGTAATAAGATGAGTGTGATATTGATTAACGGGAGTGCAATATTGTCAAAAATATTCATCAATCTCCTGAATTTGTGTAACACTAATGAAATTTTTACGTAACTTTTCAGGACGAGAAGAACCAGTTGCTTATCACCAACCTGTGGCTAAAGCTGGTGAGTCCTCTTCAATGTTAATAATATTGAGTATCACACAAGTGTGCACAATAACCACAAAAAGTCTTGAGAACTGTCTAGTAATGTTTTTAAATTTCCTATGCCCTATGGATCTTATATGTCCTACAGATATAAGGCGTCCATATAATTGCATAGACACTGACCTGGCACATTACAGGATTAATAAAGGGTCCAAATACCCAAGTTAGCTCGTATTTGTCCAAAAAACGCAAAAATAGACGTAAAATCGACGAAAACAGGGATTTTTCTTGTATATTTTTTACAAAAAACAAAGTATTTTCATGCCCGGTAAATTAAACAAGCATATCTATATGTTTTTGGGGTTGCTGAATCCAAATCCGTGGTCAAAATGACCCAGTTGACTCATATCTTTCCGAAAAACGCAAAAATGGACGCAAAATCGACGAAAACAGCGATTTTCCTTGCATATTTTTGCAAAAAAAAAATCTTCATGCCCGGTGGACTTTACCAGCATATCTATATGTTTTTGGGGTCGCTGAATCCGAATCCAGCGTCCAAATAACCCAGTTGACTCTTATTTTTCCGAAAAACTTAAAAGTAGACGTAAAATTGAACAAACCAAATGACTGTGAACAAAACAAATGACGGATCGCGCTCGAACTTCACGTCAAAACAAATGACTGTGAACAGAACAGATGACAGAGTGCACTCGAGCTTCACGTCAGTAAAGAGGACATTGGTGCCAAGTTAGCTTCATAAAGGTTTTTGACCATCTCTTTAAGCGGGCTCTTTAATGTGACTGTAGTCAGTGGCTTCCTTATTTTTGCCAACACAGATGTTAACGATTAGGGTAAAATTTTCCACTCAAGTTTGGCCAGAGAACTTGAGCTGGGGAATTGTTCTTTCCTTTCGTTAAATCAGTGGTTGTCAAATAATTTTAGGCTCACTGGCCTATAACATACCTGCATAAGCAGTCCTGGACCGAGGAATATTCAAAAGATTCGTAAACTTTAGATTTATCAAGATTCCTGAGAGAGACCAAAGTTTTTTACGAATATGATTTATCAAGCTTTTAATATCGACTTATTTTTCAAATATAGTTTTCTATGAATAAAACAAACACTGTTTGACCATAAATGGAATTTTCGATTTTTTAGTAGCATTTTCAGTAAGTTAAACCAAAACTGTTTCTTAAGCAATTAGGCGTTTTTTATACTTTAACAAAGTGAGCGGGTATTGTAATGAGAATGGGTTCCTTAAGGCCGATTAAGCCTCAAGTAGATAAACTTCCTTTTCAATCTAAAATTAAAACAAATTTAACAATCACTTAAAACGTAACGATTTTGTCAATTTTATAATATTTGCAAGTAAATTTCTTCTTTTTATCTAAACGGAGACGGTAAGGCTGTAGTTTATTTAAATCGGAATTTAACATTCTTATGTGGATAATATTGAAAAAATTTGAAATATCGAAAATAATATGAAAAATTTACAAAATACAAATGAGGCTCGAAATGTATGATGAAAATTTTCAAGGTGATGACAAATGTCTACTTGTACTATTAAAGTAATACCTCCAAAGTGTACTCCACTAGTGCAACCTCGTGGTGTTCACTTTTACAGACAAGTTAACAATTTAATTAAAAAAAATACAAAAATTTTTGCAATTAATTGAAGAAAATCGGGAAATTAGATCTCAGGTGGATTGTATTAAAATGCAGTCAATCATTCATCACCAGCTCTCTTTTCCAATTTTTACAGAAATGATTAAGTATGCCTGGTATGCATCAAAACTATCTGAACATAAAATAATATTTATGAATGTAAATACAGTTTGTTCTCCAGAAGAAATTCAAAAGACACCTTGCTCTTGTAAAAAAGCTGAATTTATTTTTTGTGCAACTCGTCTATAAAATTTGAGTTTTCCTTGTTTTTATGATAATTATCATTCAGGTTTTTGTATTGTTCAAGTTGAATGATCAAAATAATAATTTCTAATGCTATACAAATTACATAGCATGCATTCATTGTACTTAAAAATATACTTCTTTATGAAAAGTAAATGGTAATGTTTAATAAAACTTTGTATTTTGTATGTGTTCTATTTAAATTCCTTCGTCTTTTATACGTTCTAATTATCAAAAATTTATTAATTATTCAATTTGTTGTTCAATAATGTAAAGAAATGAAAACCATTGTTCATAACGGATTATAAAATTATAATGAAAATAAAGAATATTTTGTTCAAACTGTAGAATATTTTTTTCTCTACAATGACTGATTAGTGCGCGCTACGGCCTTAGCAAATAAGTACTCTTACTGAGTACGGATCACACACAAAAACTCACTTTCATTTGAATACCCTACAGCCTTACGTGATGCAAGGTAGTTATATTAGCGAGCGCGAAGCGCGAGATACAACAAACGCGCGCCCTAGGTGCGCTGAAACTCGCGAGCTGCGCGCGAAGCGCATGATGAGAATATATCCGCGAGGTAGGCAGATTTCGTATCAATCACTTTTGGACAGAATGCGTATTTTTCTTCAATTTATCAAAAACAACATTAAAAATAAACAGTTTAATTTTTCCAAAAAATGACACAGGGTGCAATCCAATTTAAATTAACGACATTTTTTTTGAGTATGCGCACTTTTTTCAATTATAGAAACAAGACCGTAAAAACACATTTGTTTCAATATCAATGCATTTATTATATCATTAAGCCGTTTCCCTTTTGGGGTAGGCGTGAATTGCTCGGTGGTAAAGTAGTGATGTGTGGATGGGATCAGGCAGCATATTGTTGACAGAATACGAGTACTATCTAACGCTAGGAGAAGTCTAGAGCGGAGAGAGAGGTGGGTAAGAGAAAATCAACAGTTTTTGTCTGACCCATCTCGACTCTTCCAAGACCCTCCAATTACTGTCGTCCACCCGACCACACCAGAGGAGGTCGAGGTATTTTGGAGAGAAGTCTACGAAGTTTAGCATCCACTGAAAGAACACTTAAAGAATATAAATAGCTTTAAGGAGCTTTGCAGTTCCCTCATAACACCTGAGGAGGAATGCCCACCTATCACTGCCGAGGATGTGAAAAACGTATTAAGAGGCATGAAGAACTATTCCGCTCCGGGACCAGATGGTATCAAGACCTGCTAGTGGAAGAAGTTTCCTTCAACCCACAAGCATCTGACCCGAATTTTCACCTCATATCTGAAGTCGGAAGAGCTCATTCTAGAGTGTTTGGTTGAAGGGCGCACAGTGCTCCTGCCGAAGACGGGCAAATTAGCTGACCCCAAAAATTACGGGTCAATAACTTGTCTGAACACACTGTATAAGATCTTCACAGCTATCCTAAATGACAGAATTGTTCGGACAATTGGACCTGTGTGGCGAGAGATCTACGAACAACGGGGCTCAAAGAAAGGCGTAGCAGGAAGTCGGGAGAACCTGTTCATCGATAGATGTGTCTGTAAATACGCAGCATTCTATCAGCATTACCAATCGATGGCCTGAATTGATTACAGGAAAGCTTTTGATTCAACCGCCAATAGAATTATCATCTGTCTGTTGGAAAGCTTAAAGGTTCATCCACACATCGTGAGGCGCATAGCGAGATTAATGCCGCTTTGGAAAACCAGATTTACAATCTCCTCTGGAAAGAGGTGTGTTTCAGGGCGACACCATGAGCCCTCTCCTCTTTTGCCTCACATTATTGCCACTATATCTCGCACTGCGCCATTCCGAAGGGTACCTCTGCGGCAAACCTCGTAATCGAAAGCATAAGGTCACTTATGTATTTTACATGGATGATCTGGAGATCTATGCTAAAAATCAAGAGAAACTACATCTAGCTCTAGACATTGTCAAAGAGTTCACTCAAGAGATTGGAATGGAGTTCGGGTTAAAAAAATGCGCCAAGGTTTATTTGAGAAAGGGAAACTTAATGGCGTCCCTGAAGACCCTGAGCTCGTCGACAGAAGCGCTATACGACAACTTGGCGCTGGAGAGCTATACATACCTGGGCGTGCCACAGAGCCGAATTCAGGACGTGACATCTATAAAGGATACCAATGCAGATACAAACGTTTCGTCCGACGGATTTGGTCTTCCGAACTGTCGCGTCGGCGCGAAACAAAGTATCAGCGACGAACATGCTTGCCGTCCCGGTAGTACTCTATTTATTTAGAGTGGTTCCATGGACGAAGGATGAGCTCAGATCCCTTGACATCGGGTGCCGAAAGGTTATGCACATGAACAAAAGCATGCACCTGAAATCTTCTGTTCTCCGACTTCAGATCTCACGCCGTCAAGGAGTCGCGGAATACTAAATCTTGAATGTCTTTATCACAGGATTATTCTGGGTACAGCACATATAGTCGCAAATAGACAAGACTCACTTTTTAAAATGGCCAGGAAACACGAAGAAGTGGGTAAAGGAGCGTTTCTGTACAAAACAGCGGAGGAGGCTGCTGAAACACTCGACCTTGACTTCAATATCAGGGATGAGCAAAATGCATTGAATCTTATCCATCTCGAGTACTCACTTCTGAAGGCCAGGATTAAGAAAGCGCAGGAAGACAACTTCCACGAACTGCTCCTCGACAATATATGCACGGCATCTTCCACAGAAGTGTAGAGGATCTGTCGATGTCGTATGAGCTAACATTTTCTTTCCTTAAATCACCCGGATTGAAGTCGGGCACGGAGGGTTTCATTTTGGCATGTCAAGACGGTGTCATTTCCACTTCCGATCTAGAGAACTATGATGACACCAAGGAAGGACACAATCCGACTACTCGATTGGAGAAGGTAATCAAGAGCCTCTACTTGGGCCATCTTAATGACCCTGATAAGGAATTGGAGTCGGCATGGGCTGACGACTTTTTGGATATATTCCACATCAACGGAGAAAGGCTTACCGTAACGAATAGGGTGCAGCATAGGATTCCTACCGTTAGTGATGCTGCAATCACAAGAAAACAGTTCCGTCATGCGCCGGACGCTCAAAAGCAGATAAACACACAGATTTAAAAACTCAAGAGTGGGGGTTATGTTTATGTTTATGTTTATGTTTATGTTTATGTTTATGTTTATGTTCATGTTTATGTTTATGTTTATGTTTATGTTTATGTTTATCCTATAGCTAAATATCCATACAGCTCACCTGTCATGATCATTCCAAAAAAATTGGATGCGTCAGGAGAACGAAAATACCATGTGGTCATCGACTACCGCGCATTAAATGATCAAGTTATAGGAAATGCGTATGCCCCACCCAATATTACCGACATCTTAGACCGATTGGGAAAAGCACAATATTTTTCGGTTTTTGAACTCGCTAGCGGGTATCATCAAGTAGAAACTGACCCAGTCAACAGGGCTAAAACTGCGTTCTCGACAGCGAGAGGGCATTTTGAATATAACCGGATGCCCATGGGGATAAAGAATGCTCCCGCAACATTTCAACGATTAATAGACTCTGTCCTAAAAGGGATGTTGGGGTCAGAAGCATTCGTTTATCTCGATGATATTGTCATCTATTCTGAAACATTAGAAGAGCATGCCAAGAAGGCTCGAAGACTGTTCAAGCAGCTTCGAGATGCTAACTTAAAGCTTCAACCAGACAAGTGCGTATCTGGGACACATCATTGGATGCAATGGTGTGAAGCCCAACCCAGCAAAAATCTCGGCGATTAAGGAGTTCCCTAGACCAAAAACGGTGCGGGCCGTAAGGCAGTTTCTTGGCTTGTCGGGATACTATCGGCGATTCATAGAGAACTATGCTAAATTGGCCAAACCCTTAGCAGATCTAGTAAAAAAGGAATCGAAGTTTGTCTGGACACCGGAACAAAAGGAAAGTTTTTTTAGACTACGTGACTACCTTTTCCAAGAGCCGATACTCATATACCTGGATTACACGAAGAAGTTTAAATTGACTACGGATGCTTCCGAGTATGCCGTGGGTGCCGTGCTCACCCAAGAGATAGATAAGGTAGATATGGCAGTTGCCTGCTACTCTAAAATACTAACAAGTATTGAACAGCGATACGAAATGACTGATAAGGAGTGTCTCGCGGTTACTCACGCAGTACTAAACTTTAGATGGAAGTACCATTCGATGGAAGTACAGACTCAAGGACTATCAATACGTCTTTGAGTATAAGAAGGGAAAACTTAATAGAGTTGTGGAAGCCCTGTCGGGAAACCCCGTGAGGCTCGAGAGATATTCACATACAAATGATTCCAGGGACCTAAAGATGGTCCCTATTTCCGACTCCTCTAATGGCCCCGACTTCTTCAGATCGCTCGACTGCAGCGGCGGAAGAGGAACAAATTGTCAACACCCTGGCGAGGATAAGAAAAAATCTGCGTGAAAGGAATCTTAGGGACATGCCTGCTAAAGACGAAGTAATATCAACAGCTAATTCCTTTAACGTAGCTCCAACTTCAACTCCAATTGGAGCATCCTTTTTGCTTTCTTCATCAATAGACTGAACCATTAACGTATGTGCGACATCACTACGCTCAATTCATCGCAGAAGATTGCGAACCAACGATTCCAATCTTTAAACTACTGATTGCCATTGATCGTGTGAACCCTCACGATTTGTGGGAAAAGCGACCTCAGAAGGGACAAGTATTGGTAACTCCATCCAGTAAGTATAACACTTACTCGATTGTTATCCAGAAAAGGCATTTTGATGATGTATGCTATCTATCATAATCCCTATATCAACGAAACTGCACGCAACATAAATTTCATTCTTCCTCAAATAGCGTGCGGCTTTCTGATTGATTAAAATTTTCCGGTATTATGCAGTTCATGAGAATGCCGGAAGCTATGTTTCAGGAAAAAAAATGTATGTCACATACAGTTTCGATGATATGGGAATTATGACAGATTGCATTTCATGCAAATGAATTGTGGGTTGTATGCTGATTTGAAAGAATAAAAGTATGTCACATAGTAATTCAGAAATATACAAAATAGATTTAATAATAATTTGTTTTTGCAAAAATGGTTTTAAAATTTAATTCGGTTAAACGGAAATTATATCACATAGTAATTTAAAAACATAAAAATTATTTTACATGGTGATTGGGAGAAATAAAAATGACAACAAAAAGTAATTCGGAAAAATAAAAATTAGGTATATTTGGCGCAAAGAATACAAATATAATATTATATTATTGTTTTTTTTGCCCGGTTGGCATTATTTAATTTCTTCCGCAAAACGGCATAAAATAATTTGTCATTGTCTCTAGTTTTCCCGAAGAGCTTGTGCATCCGATCTGTAAAAGTAAGGATAACTATAAATTTTTACTTTCAATTTTTTGTTAATGAAAATTTAAAATTTCTACTTTGGTTAAACTTACGAAGCATTCCGGCAACTTTCATTTGGTTCAGTTTGGGTTTTGCTAGGATGTTCATTTTCTTGTGTACGTTAGCCACACCTCCGGTTAAACTGTGCGTCCTCAATTCATCAGTGCTGAACATCAATGTAGTCAAATCTGCAGTGAATTCTGATACAGAAGCTCTTCTACATCGATTGAGCTTCTGCTCAAAAACTAGCTTTTCGCCTATTTTGTAAAATATTTTCTGAAAAAGAAAGAACATAAAATTTAAAAATATATTGAATATTGATTGGTAGACATACAAATTAAATTGTCACTGTTAATGATTTACGTTGCCGTTCGTTTCCGATATAACCTCGGAATTGTTCTCTTCGTTTATCGTGCCTTCTTCATCCTCTAGTCCATCGCAGTCGATGGTCTTGCACGCTGACGAAGTCGAAATTATCCTCGGCGTGTTTGTCTGCAAAATATCAACGATGGCATGAAACTGCATACTCTGAGGGGCATACCCCTTCACCAAGTTTTTATGCCGAGATTTATTATTGTTTCCCTTATTATACTCACCAAATCACACCTTTGGGCTATTTCATTGAAGTTGCTGTCATTATTGGGCATTTCCACGTCGTTTCCCCTTTCTTCCTCGGATGATTGTGTTGCTGGTATGGCATGTTGTTTCTCAACAGGAAACGTGTGCGATTTGGAATTTGATGGGTCCATAACCTCAGTTTCTTTACTTTGGTTGTTTATTAAAGTGGATTCTTCCGAGACTTTCCTCTTTAAATGGCCCATTACCACCGATGTCATGTTTTGGACCACTCTTAAATCGCCTGTAAATATTTACTATACAATTCTAAAGATTTTGTGCTAAATATAATTAATATGCATTTTATCATCCTACAAATTACTTTAAAAACAATTGAAAAGCCAATATCACCTTCTGCTTGCTGATGTGAAGCGTTTAACGTAAAATTTTCTTTTTTCAATTCCTCTTTTTCTGCTGTTACATGCAGCAACTTGGCTTGAATTCCGGCAAAATCTTGATTTATGGTTTTCAACCGCAGATTCTCCGCTTTGACCTGATTTTTTTCCGCGATTACGGCCTCTAATTGATATTCAATTTTAGCAATTTCTTCTAGGTTGTATTGCCCTCCTCCATGGACCTTACTAGCCTAAAGGAAACATTATTACATAAAAGAATATATATTATTTAACAGTTATGATAGGTTTGAACTTTATCAATAGAAAATTACGACTCCAACTTACACGATGGCTTTTTCTGTCCTTCAATTGCTGGAGAAGGTTTTCCTGCACTCTTATATCTGTCATGCCTGAGAGCCTGTCTGGAGGCGTTCGCCATGCTGCAAACAATCCACCAGCATTGTGCTTCTCATACCTGAGAGCCTGTCTCGAGACGTTTGCAATGTTGAGAACAATCACACATTCACCAAGTAAGTTTGTCATGTATGAGAGCCTGTCTCAAGACGTTCGCAATGTTGCAAACAATCTATGAGCAGTATGGTTGTCATGCCTGAGAGCCTGTCTCGAGAAGTTAGCCATGTTGCAAACAATTACACAGTCAGTGAGTTTGTCATGCCTGAGAGCCTGTCGCGAGGCGTTTGCAATGTTGAGAACAATCACACAGCCAGTGAGGCAGTTTGTCATGCCTTTGAGCCTGTTTCTAAGCGTCCGCAATGTTGCAAACAATGTATTAGCAGTATGGTTATCATGCCTGAGAGCCTGTCTCGCAAAGTTCGCCATGTTGCATGCAATATATCAGCAGTATGCTTCATGCCTGAAAGCCTGTTTCAAGACGTTTGCAATTTTAAAAACAATCACACAGTCAGTGAGTCAGTGGGCCATGACTGAGAGCCTGTCTCGAGGAGTTTGCAATGCTGAGAACAATCACACAGCCAGTGAGGCAGTTTGTCATGCCTGAGAGCCTGTTTCAAAGCGTCCGCAATGTGGCAAACAATCCATCAGCAGTATGGTTGTCATTCCTGAGAACCTGTCTCGAGACGTTTGCAATATTTAGAAAAATCACACAGTCAGTTACTCAATTTCTCAAACCTGAGAGCCTGTCTTGAAGCGTTTGCAATGTTGCAATCAATCTATCATAAATATGTCTGTCATGCCTGAGTGCCTGTCTCGAGGCCTTTGCAATGTTGAAAACAATCACACAGCCAGTAAGTTAGATTGTCAAGCCTGGGAGCTTGTCTCGAGGCGTTCGCAATGTTGCAAACAATCCATCAGCAGTATGGTTGCCATGCCTGAGTGTCTGTCTCGTGACGCTAGCCATGTTGCAAACAATCACACCGTCAGTGAGTTTCTCATGCCTAAGAGCCTGTTTCGAGGCGTTCGCAATGTTGAGAACAATCATACAGTCAGTGAGGCAGTTTGTCATGCCTTTGAGCCTGCTTCAAAGCGTCAGCAATGTTGCAAACAATCTATCAGCAGTGTGGTTATCATGCCTAAGAGCCTGTCTCGAGACGTTCGCCATGTCGCATGCAATATATCAGCAGTATGCTTCATGCCTGAGAGCCTGTTTCAAGACGTTTGAAATGCTGAAAACAATCACACAGCCAGTGCGTCAGTTTTTCATGCCTGAGAATCTGTTTCGAGGCATCTGTAATGTTGCAAGCATTCCATCAGCGGTATGGTTGTCATGCCTGAGAACCTCTCTCGAGACGTTCGCAATATTAAAAACAACCCATCAGCAGTATGGTTGTAAATGCCTGAGAGCCTATCTCGTGACGTTTGCAATATTGAGAACAATCTATCAGCAGTGTATCTGTCATGCCTGTCCCGAGGCTTTTGCAATTTTGGGAACAATCACACAGTCAGTGGGATAGTTTGTCATGCCTGGTAGCCTGTCTTGAGGCGCTCGCAATGTTGCAAGCAATATATCAGCAGTATGGTTGTCATGCCTGTGAGCCCGTCTCGAGATGTTTGCAATGTTAAAACAATCACACAGCCAGTGAGTCAGTTTGTCATGCCTGAGAGCCTGTTTCAAGGCATCCGTAAGGTTGCAAACATTCCATCAGCAGTATGGTTGTCATGCCTAAGGACCTCCCTCGAGACTTTTTCAATGTTGCAAACAACCCATCAGCAGTATGGTTGTCATCCCAGAGATCCTGTCTCAGAGCGTTTTTGATTTTTCAAACAACCCATCAGCAGTATGGTTGTCATCCCAGAGAGCCTGTCTAGAGACGTTTGCAATATTGAGAACAATCACACAGTCAGTGAGTCAGCTTTCGATGCATGAGAGCCTATCTCGAGCAAGAAATATTATTCATCTCAAAAAGATGTAAAATTTTTATTAAAAAAACATCTTTTTTATATATCCGAATCCAGGTCCGATGCACAGAAATAAATGTGTGTGATGAGAATGTGTTCAATAAAGCCGAAGGAGCTTCAACAAAAAGGAATTAAAAATTACCAAATAACAGTTGTTAATGCTTTGACCTTCTGTTTAAAAAGTTGTATGTATACATGTAGAAGAATTATAAAGACCGAGCGTGAAGCGCCAAACCCGACAGACGCGCCCGATAAGAATGTATCCGTAGCAGGCGCGTACTTTTTAAATCGTACGAATGGTGTAAAGAATTGTGAATTACACACGTTCTACTCTAAAACATTTTGTGACAGTGTCTACAACCTTCTGGGGGGCTTGGCTGCAATTTTCACAAACCTCTCATCACTTTGCAGGGTTGAGGCTGTTACTGTGGCAGTGCGGGTCCTCAATTTCTTCGGTTTGGGTTTAGTGGCGTTTGTCTCAGTGGGACAAGTTGTGGGCTCCTTTGCTCTCTTCCGGTAATGGGGTGTGGGGGTGAGCGCGGAATCTTCGTCCGTTTGAACCCATTTTCCCGGCACCATTTCACGTCCTGCCACCCTGTTTACCTTCTTGACCCTGCCTTTGAGTTGGTCTTCTAAGTACCACCCGAGGATGTCGAATCGCTACCGCATTATATATATTCTTTTCTCCATCTGCCAATGCACGTTCTTCGCTTCCACAATTACCGTGCTAATTGGAAGCAATATATTCCTTTCCCAGTTACTGAAGGTCTGCATATCATTTAGGAATATCTTCATTTCTGCCAACAAAGTGTCCATATGGTCATTATCTTCATTAAACGCATACATTGCCTTTCGGCTAAATGACTTGTTTTACCGTCAGAACTAAATCGCCTTTATATATTTCGCTAAGATTCTTGTTTTGGTTTGATTTTTGCTCTATTTTCATCACACGAAAACGGCTCCTCGCCCCAGCGCAGCTTCGAATGGAAGGGTAAGTTTTGAGTACTTTAGGAGGCGACCTGGTATGCCAGAGACATCATAAGTAACACTACAACCTGGTGCCATACAGTCATCGATACGGTTGTTCACGCCTTGACTGGGGGGTTTGTTCCTTTGGGACCATCCCTGGTAATTTGGTCAAAGATATTATAAGCCTAGATGCGGCACGGGGTTAGGAAACTTTGACATTAATCGCTTCAGAAACACTGCACTTCCGAAAATAATAATAGTTAGCGCAAAGTCTAGGCACACCGTAAATACATATTTGGAGAAAATAATGAAAAATTAATAATGACAGAAACACTGATATGATGGTAATAAATAAACTGAATTGCGAGAGTAATACTGCCAAAAGATAATGATGTTTATAATTCATAAAGAATTTTCAAATAATAATTTTTTGTAGTTGGAAGTTTAATTTTTTTACTAGACTGAACCGAAATTTAAGTGCATTTAAGAATATATAGAATTTTTGCAGATTTGAAGCTTGAGACATATTTTTTGTACATAGTTTTTTTAGAAAATTATAAAAAACGTTTTCTCGAAAATCGAAATTTTATTTTAAAATAACAAAAAGAAATTTTGTGATAAACCATAAACCAGTGCTGAAAAAAATTTTCTTAAATATTTTTTAAAATTAAATTACTCAAATATTCATACCAAAGAAAAAACATTCGTATTGTTTTTTAACAATTACAAAAAATTTCCTCAAAAATCGAACTGTTGATGAAAAAAAAATTAAAAATAAACTTCGATATAAATTTGTGCCGATTTGAATAAAAAAATTTTTATAATTATGGATTATTCTAGTTCGGATATTTCATAATTTGGTAATTTTATGTTGTAAATTTTATTGTTTGCGAATTTCCAAATTCAGTAATATTATGAACTGTTCGGGAATTTTATTTTATATTTTTAAATTTTATTATTCGGGAGTTTTACAGAATTTTAAACTTAAAAAGATAAATTTTCAACCAAAAATGGAATAGTTAAATTTTCCACAAAACTGATGAATTTTCAACGGGAATAGTTGAATTGTAAATCAAAAAGATTAATTTTTCAACTAAAAAGAAGACTTTCAACAAAATAAATGACTTTTCAAGAAAGTAGTTAAATTTTCAACTGAAAAAGATTACTTTTCAACTTAAAATGGAACAGTTAAATTTTCTGTTGAGAAAATTAATTTTTCACGAAACTGGTGAATTTTTAACTAGAATGATGAATCTTCAACTGGAATCGTTGAAATTTAAAGAAAACAAAAAAATAATTTTTAACTAAAATTATCAATTTTTAACTAGAGTTGTTGAATTTTCAACCAAAAATGAACCAAATTTACAAAAAAAGACGACTTCCAAGACAATAAATGCATTTACAACGACATAGTTAAATTTTCACCTGAAAAATACAAATTTTCAATCAAACAGTTGAATTTTGAACTCAAAAAGATCAATTTTCAACAAAAAATGGAATAGTTCAATTTTCCACAAAACTGATGAATTTTCAGCTGGAATAGTTGAATTTTAAACCAAAAAGATTAGTTTTTTAACTAAAAAGAAGACTTTCAACAAAATAAAAGACTTTTAAAGAAGTTAGTTAAATTTTCAACTAAAAAAGATTACTTTTCAACCAAAACAAAAAATTAATTTTCCACCAAAAAAACTTTGTCATAATTTTTGAGCCAATAGGGAAAATTCATAAATAATTTATTTAAGTACTTACTAATTTCAGAGATTTAGTAGAATCCATTTAGTATAAATTTGACTATTTGGTTGAAAATGTATGTATTTTTGTTGAAAATTCGCCTTTTTGGGTACAAAATCATTTCCTTTTTGTTAAAAACGCAACTGTTGGGTTGAAAATTAATCTGTTTTAGGTGAGGATTCAAGTATGCGTTGCTGAAAAATTGGTTTTCAGCTGTTAATACCAGCTTTTATTTATTTAAATTAAGATCTTTTTGACTGATATATAAATTATTTCTCTTTGTTTCTTTTTTTGGATAAAAATTAGTTTTGTTAACAGAAAATTTAACTACGTCGTTGAAAATGCACTGATTGGCTGGAAATTATCTTTTTTCTGGAAAATTAATTTCTTTTTGTAGAAATCTTTTTGTTATTCTGTCGAAAATTTCTTTCGTTCTTAGCTATTACATTTTTGGTTGAGAAATAATCTTTTTGTTGAAAATTCCACTTTGCAGGTAGAAAATTGAAGGATTTGATTAAAAATTCAACTATTTTGTGGAAAATTGAAGTATTTTGTTAAAAATTCATTTTTTCGGGTCGAAAATGTACACCATTACCACATGACCTGAATACTTTCGACTTTTAGGTGGTATGCACGATAAAAATAAATTTTTAATAAAATAGTTTAACTTTCAACTAAATAGTTGAATTTTGGATCAAAAAATTTGAATCCTCGACTAAATGAAAAAGTTTAAATCAACAAAAAAAGACGAATTCTCGATTATTAATGTAATAGTTGATATTTTATAAAAAAAAAAATTACTTCAAAACCCGTTGCATTCGAGCAACAACATAATAGTTGAATTTTCAACCCGAAAATATAATTTTTCAACCAAAAAGTTCATTTTCAACCAAACAATTGGATTTTCTATTAAAAGAATAAAATTCTAAACTAAAAAGACGAATTTTCAACAAAACAATTGCATTTTTAAGCCAAAGACATGAATTTTCTGCAATCAGTTGAATTCTCAATCAAAAAGTTAATTTTCAACCAAAAATGTTAAATTTTAAACAAAATAGTTAAATTTTCTATCAAAGTAATAGAATTTTCAAGACAAACGACAAATTTTTAAGAAAAAAAAATGGAATCTCCAATCCAAAAAGACGAATTTTCTACAAAACGGTAGAAGTAGTAGAATTTTTAACCAAAAGAGATTAACTCTGAACCAATTATATTTTTTGGGATTTTTCAGTCGTCCTATTAAATTATAATTTTTTATGTAATAATAATTTGAAATTCTAGAATATTAGAAGCTTTGACTTTGAAGTATTCAACTTATTTTGTAGTTTCAAATTGCCAAATTTTAATCACTTCCAATTGAAAATTGTTTAACTCTCAAAGTTTTTAATGTTCATTTATTTAATTTGAACAACTTTAAATAGAAATTAAGCGATTTCAATACCTTTGAATTATAACTGATCCAATTTTCAGAATTCTGGTCTGAAAATGTTCAATTTTTATTCTCTTGAAATTGTTCAATTTTACAACTCTTCAAATTAGATACAATTTCCACTATTTCGCAGTGTAATTGTTTAATTTTCAAAATTATAGTCTAAAATTTGTATAGAAATGAAAACAGTATATTAATAAGTTTATTTAATCAATTAGAAGGAATAATGAAAAAAGTTTCGATTTTAAATATTTTTAGTTTCAGTGAAAGAAGTCCAATTCTTTCTTTATTCCATTTGAAATATTTGTTTTTCAAAATGTTACCTAAAATATTCTTGTTGATTTTGTAGATTTTTAATTAAAAGTCGTTCAATATCTTTTTTTTCAGTTTTCAACTTTTTCAATTAGAAATTATTAATTTAAGGGTAGCAGTACAAATTGGATAACAAACATTAGTTTGAAAATGGATTTATTGAATGAAAAAGTCATAAAAGATCGAATACATTTTTTGTAAAAATGATTTGTTCAAACTCACATTTTTCAAGATAAAAAAAAAATTTTATTGAAATTTCAATTGAAATTTTAGATTAGTATTTATAGCGTTGTTCTGTACTGCAACCATTCAGGTATTAATTATCGTTTCAAAAAATTATAAAACCTAACATTGAAAATTTTATTTAATAATTAATCTCAATTTTTTGTACATTTCCGGAGGCCTTAAATGCCTTATTTAATTTTTACAAATTTTTATTTTCAGCTTCATCAGAGATTATTGATGTTAAGTACACCCATGT
The DNA here is from genome assembly GCA_011634705.1 of Andricus grossulariae. NCBI lineage: Eukaryota > Metazoa > Arthropoda > Insecta > Hymenoptera > Cynipidae > Andricus > Andricus grossulariae. The sequence continues at coordinate 135,207,759 of JAABKJ010075445.1, read as the reverse complement.
TTTCAAAAAATAATTTTAAAAACTCCAGATTTTTTTTCAAATTATGATTTCCTAGACTAATTAATTTTTTAGCGTTTTTTTACCATTAAAAAGGTTCTGAATACCTAAAAAAAATGCTCGCTACATTTCTGTAGTTTTCAACATCATTTGTTGAAAACTGTTTAATTAGGCCTAAAGATACACATTTTCAACAGAAGAATTACATTTTCAACCCAGAAAGATTTTTCAATCAATGAAGAAAAAAAGTCACATCCAAAATGTTGAGATTTTGAGTTATAAAGTAGAATTTTTGTGAAACAGTTGAATTTACATCTCGAAAATATGCATTTTCTACAAAAATAATTTAATTTTCGATTAAAAAAAAAGAGTTTTCAACCAAATGAGTGAATTCTTAAATGAAAAATATTGTTAACCAAATAGTTAAATTTTCATCCAAAAAGATTATATTGTTACCAAGAAAAGATAAATTTCCAACAAAAAATATAATTGTTTGATTTAATGTTAGAGTAATAAGTTTTTAACCAATTAAAATAAATTTCAAATGAAATAGTCAAATTTTCAACTAAACAGATGAATTTTCAATAAAATTTCCAACCTAATAGTTGAATTTACAAACAAAAAGGATATATTTCTACCAACAAAAAACAAATTTTTAACAAAATAGATGAATTTTCAACTAAAAAAGATAAATTTTTGACAAAAATAGAATAGTTTAATTTTAAGTTAAAGAATTTTCAATCAAAAAAGATAAATTTTCAGCAAAAAATAGAATAGTTCAATTTTTAGTTAGATAAATAAATTTTTAAACAAATAAAATAAATTCACAGCGAAATGATTCGATTTTTAATCAAACAAATGAATTTCCTGCCAAAAAGATTAAATGTCTTCCAAAAAAAATTGTTGATAAAAAATTAGGTTGAATTTTTAGTTGAAAAAATTGATGTTCAACGTGTTTTTCCTGATCCAGTTGGGCCCAATACCATCAGCCCATGACGTACAAGTGAAGTTTCATACAACTAAAATTTATATTTAAAAATAAAATAATTTTTAGAAGAATTTAATTGAAAAATTAATATTGAAAAAATATTGATTGAAAGGGTTGCTACAGGTCAGGGAAATTTTCAAAGCCAGGAAAAGTTAGGGAATTGAAAACTGGTCAGGGAAAGATTTCCGCTTTTTTTAAGAATTCCTGTTTTACCCCTGTTTTTAAGAAACTTCCCCTTTTTCGCGTTTTTTCGTCTAAATGCAAACTAAAATAAATTAATTATTATATCAATTATTTTGTTACAAATTGAATGTTTTTATTAAAAAGTTATCCTTTTTGGTCGAAACTTCAACTACTTGGTTGATAGTTTTACTACTTTGTTGAAAATTCATTTTATTTGTTGAAAATTTTGTTGTTGTTAAAAATTAATTTTTTCAACTAAAACTTAACTATTTAAGTTTTGGTTAAAAATTGATTGGTTTTGCTTTCGAAAATTCAACTGCTTGTTTGAAAGTTGAATTAATTTGTTAAAAATTATTTTCATGTGTTGAAGATTTTACTATTTTGCTGAAAAAATTTGTTGTTGAAAATTAACTTTTTAGCTGGAAATTTAACTATACCATTTTTGTTTAACAATTTTTATTTCGTTTCAAATTCGTATTCTTTTATAAGAAATTGTTGACAAACTATTTTGTTTAAGATCTGTTTCTTTTTTTAAACATGAAACTGGATAAAAATTAATCTGTTCAGATGAAGATTCAACTATTTTGATGACAATTCATCTTTCTTGGTTAAAAATTCATAATTTCAGTTGAAAATTTATCACTTTGCTTGAAAATGTAAATTTTGTTAAAAATTATTTTTCAACTAAAAATGTCACTAGTTCATTTTCGGTTGAAAAATTATCTTCTTTATTTGCAAGAAGAAACTATTTGGTTGAAAATTGATCTACTTGGTTAAAAATTCATCATTTTGGTTGATAACTCATCTATTTGGTTGAAAATTTAAGTATTCTGTTCAAAATTAAGTTTTAAACTGAAAATTTCACTATTTCATATTCGCTTGAAAATTTATCTTCTTTATTTTAAAAATCAAACTATATACTTAAAAATTTATATTTTTCTCATTAAAATTCAAGTATTTTGTTGAAAATTTCATCTTTTTGGATAGAAAATCATCCTTTTAGGTTAAAAATTAATCTTTTTTGGAAAAACGTTCTTGGTTGAAAAATTATCTTTTTTATGGAAAATTCATCTACTTGGTCGAAAAATGAGCTCCCTTGTAAAAAAAAAAAATAATTTTTTGTTGAAGATTTATCATTTTCGTTGAAAATTCTTATTTTCTGATAAAAATTAAACGACTTAGTTTAAAATTAATTTCATTGGTTAAAGATTCAACTTTTTGATTGAAAATTTATTTTTTCGCCTCAAATGAATTTTTTAACTGTAAAGTTAACTGTCCCATTTTTGGTTGATAATTGATCATTTTTCGTTGAAAATATAACTATTTGGTTCAAAATTTGGAATAATTTGTTGAAAATTATTTTTTTTGTTAAAGATTTAACTCTTTTGTTGAAAAATGTTTTTCTTCTTGTTGAAAAATAACTTTTTTAGCTGAAAATTCATATTTTCGGGTTAAAAAATTAAATTATTTTGTAGAAAATTCGTCCTCTTCTGGCAAAATTTCATCTCTTTTGTCAAATACGCAACTGGGTAAAAATTAATCTCTTTTAGTTGAGGATTCAACTATTTTGTTGAAAAATCTTTCTGGGTTCTAAATTCATAATTTTAGTTAAAAATTCATCTATTTTGTTAAAAATGTATTTTTAATTGAAAATTTAACAATTCCCTTTTTAATTAAATTTTATTCAGAAAAAAGATCTTCTCCTTTCACCCCGCTGGGATTCGAACACCAGGTCAACTGATTGACTTTCCTCTCCGGCACAACCTCCTCTTCCTAACCTTACTTTCTCGTACTGTGGTGCCCCAGGCCCGAGTACTCTCTCTCTCTTCCTTGTACGGTGGTGCCCTAGGCCCCCGTACTCTCTCTCTATCTCGTGCTGTGGTGCCCCAGGCCCAGGTACCCTCTTTCTCTCTTAATCTCTTCCGTACTGTGGTGCACCAGGCCCCAGTACCCTCTCTCTCTTTATATCCTCTTGTCCTCTTCCTCCCCTCAGGTACCTCCAACGTTCCGTATGCCTGAAGGACGACAAAACAAATGTTCCCGTCACAACCAAAAAGAACGGTTCCGCCGCTTCTTAACATTCCAAGGCCTCCCAACGCCGAGCACTCCCGCTCCTTCTCCTTCCTCCTCTTCTCCGCAACCCCATCCCATCCTCCTTGTGAGCACCACTCGCGTCTTATCGCCTCGCTCACGAGTCCGGTTCCTCCGGGTCCCTCCTTCCTCTCAGTCAACCTCCTCATCGTCGGGTCGTCTCGATTTCTCGGAGCGTTATGACGATTCGGAGCCTCTCGCTCTCCAACACATCGTCGCGACGTCGATCATCAGAGCGGTACCTCCGATCCCCTTAGAGCACCGACCCCGATCTGCTCCGGTCTGCGAAACCGCTGACGACTACGTCCTTCCTGCAACTCCTGTCAGGCCTTTTCCCATGCCTGGCAAATAGTACCCTCACACCCTTCCTCCTACCCTGCTCCTAGATCTCTCCCTCCCTCTCCCAACAACGACGACATCCTCGTAATTCATGAGGACGAATTCCTTATCTTGCCTCCCGCAGTCGACACAGTAACCTCCACGAGGAACGGGTGAAAATCCCGGCAGGACTTCGCAAACCCGGCTGCCTTTCCTGCGCCCGACCAGCGCCCGCTTTCATCTAGGTCACTGCCCATGTCCGGCCTGCGAGCCTACCGCTACCTTCTGTCGCACCAAGGAGCGGTAAGGATTTACCAGTCCCGGCTGAGTAGCCGGAAGTACGAGGAGAAGTCCTTGCTCAAACTCGAGATCTTCCTGTGGGTAACAACAAAACTCTGCCCGTCCGAGCCACCATTCCGGACGACAAATCGGCCACTAGGCACACGAGCGGAAAGTAGAGACCTGATTTCCCTCTTTCTCCATTGATGATTTGCCCCTCTCCTAACCTCAAAAGGGGCTCACATCAAAATATAAAAAAACGTGGGGAAGTATACATTTTTTTTCTAATTATGTCACATCTCTTGATGTTGAAATACGAAAACAATTACTACTTTTCGAAGATTTTAGCAGAGAAAGCATCACAAACGTGCATTTATATTGACATCTTCCTTGATGACCGTTATCTGGTGGAATACATTGGTGAATTTCAATGCGTAAACAAAGGCCTAGAATTATCCCTTTGTTGTATTTTATACATTATATACAAACACGGGTTTTGTGCAGGTTTAGTGAACAGGGTAAATTCATAACAGGGTAAAATGTTGAATTGTCTGTAGAGCTGCTCGAAATCCCACGCAAAATGCTATCAAAAAGGCCGTGTTTTCATCTTAATGAAACGCTCTGTCGCAAAATCGTTTCTGTGGTTTGTGAGCCACATTGAAAGGAAGAATCCTACGTAGTTTGATTTCATTCGATTAGGGACCGTGGGAGGGAAAAATCTTCCTGAGTGGGTCATAGACGGCGAGAGGGGTAAGGGCTTTCATAAGATGGGTCCCAGTGGCGGGGTTGCTCGCCACGCTTTGAGAGGGAGTGAATGAATGGCCCTTCAAAATTAACCCGCGAGTGTCGCGTCGGGTGCGTGTCGTCCCTGGCTAAGTGTGCATCACGGGGGTAGGGGTTTTTAGATTTGTGATACAAACGACGAGGGGAAGGGATGTCTTAGGGGCGGTATTTGAGGGGGGCAAGGGGAGCATATCGTCACCAGCTGTGCGTGCACGACGTGGGTATGGGTCCTCAATTAATGTAAATTTTCAAAATTGGAAGCACTTCAATTTTAAAGATTTACAATTGAAAACTATTCAACTTTTAAAGATTTACGATCAAAATCTCTTCACTTTCAAAGTTACAAAAATACAAATTCTCAAACTTTCTATTCGAAATCTTCCAATTGAAAGAATTTAAAAACTGTTAATCAAATTTAGAGAATTTCCAATTTTAAAACTTGATACTTGCAAAATCTTCGAAATTTCAAATGTAAATCATCAAACCTAGAGTATTCATCATTTTTGAACCTAATACTTGCAAATTTTCAAAGTTAAAAGCAGTTTCAAATTTTTGTAATTCAAAATCGAGAACTCTACGATTTTTGAATATTTAGAATTGAAATGTCTTCAATTTAAAGTTGCATGAATAACAATTATTAAAAATTGAAAATCAAATGTTGAGTTTTTCATTCTAAATTATCGGAATTGAAGAAATTTCTAATATTACTGATGAAAATTACAGAATTTTCCATTCATCTTCTACATGAAAGACGCAAAAATAAAAATTCTTCAACTTTAAAGATGCGAAAATAAAAATTCTCAAAGTTCTAATTCCAAACACTCAAAATTGAAGAAATTTAAAATGTATATCATCAAATTTAGCGAATTTTCAACTAAAAAACTTGCAACTTGCATAAATTTTAATTTTTAATTTTCAGAATTAAGAACTATTCAATTTCAAAGATTCACAATTCAAAGTTCCTAATTTTAGAGAGTTGAAGTGAAAAATTCTTGAATTTTGTAAATAGAATTGAAAATGCAATTTTGCATTCTTTTTCTTGTAATAGTTTAATTTTTGAGATTCAAAATTGAAAATTATTCAATTTTGAAAACTTAAAATTGAAATTTATTCAATCTCAATTTTGGATTATTTAATAATTTTTAGGATTCTGTAGGACCGGGCCTAAACCCTCATCGTTTTTGTCGGGTATTAAATTAATACATATTGAATTAATTTGATTTAATAATTAAAAATATTACTTTCCTATAAAATTCATTATTTATAATTTCATTTAAATTTTATAATTATAATAAATAGTGATGAAGATTCAAATTCAATTCAGTTCTCCGACGTACTTTTTTCCGAAGGAGGGAAAAAGAGGGGAGGAAAAGTAGATGAAGTAGGGGAAATAAGGTGAAATAATGGAAGGGGTGCACGGGAAAAGAGAAGAGCGGTCGTAAGGGGAAGTAGGAAGAAATGAGGTGAGGGGAAATAGTGGAATTGAGGGATAAAAAGGGAAGAGGAAGTTACAGAAAATGGGGAATAGGTAAGTAGGGGCGGAATGATGAGAAATGAGAACTGGCGAAGTGAGCGGAAATGAGGAAGGGGAACTAGAGGAAGTGAGTGCAAGTAAGGAAAAATTATTATAAATAATTAGCAATAAAGGTGAGTAGAAAAAGAGAAACGGAGAAAGTGAGTGCAAGTGAAAGAAAATTATTAGGAATTATTAGCAATGAAGGTGAGTAGGGGAAGGGAACTGAAAGAAGTAAGAGGACATGATTAAGGATTATTAGCAATAAAGGTGAGTACGGGAGGGAAACTGGAGAAAGTGAGTGTAAGTGAAAGAAAATTATAAGAAATTATCAGCAATGAAGGTGAGTAGGGGAGGGGAAGTGGAGGAAGTTAGTGCAACTGAGGGAAAATGATTAGAAAGTGTTAGCAGTGAATATGAGTAGGGGAGGGGAACTGGAAGAAGTAAGGGAAAATTATTAGAAATTATTAGCAATGAAGGTGAGTAGAGAAAGAAAACTGGAGAAAGTGAGTGCGATTGAGGGAAAATTATTAGAAAACATTAGCAATAAAGGCGAGTAGAAAAAGGGAACTGGAGAAAGTGAGTGCGAGTGAAAGAAAATTATTAGAAATTATTAGCAATGAAGGTGAGTAGGGGAAGGGAACTGAAAGAAGTAAGAGGACATGATTAAGGATTATTAGCAATAGCTAACACTCTTGGATTTTTAATTTGATTCAAGTGAATGAGTGGACTAACAATGAAGGTAATCTAGCAGATTTAATGCTCAGAAATATTAAACAGCTGGATACTCAGGTCGCTGTAGATCCTTCAGTTTAATGCGACGTGTCTCACCCGCCTCTAAATACTAACATTAGGCAATCAGAATCACTCTTTAGAGTACCTCATTTTCTATTCTTGATTCTGAGAATTGAAATTACACAGCGATTCACGAATATTTAGCTACGGTGAACTGGCACTCCGAACTGAGTGATGAGGACATTGAGACGTCTATTACACATTTCTACCATCACCTAAATTTTGCGATCCAAAAGCATGTTTCTAGGGAAAAAGTTGTCGTCTGTGCGTATCTGAGATGGTTCAACTTAGAATTGAAACAATTGGTTTCCCAGGATAAAAATTGCACAAAAAAAAATCCAAGCGGAGCCAAACTTTCATAGATTATGAATCCTTCAGTTTGTTAAGATCCGAATGTACACGCTTAAACGTTATTCTCCACGCTTACTACATAAGTGAAATAGACAATAGTGTCGAACAGGATATTAAGGTCTTCCGGCTCTTCGTAAATAATGAACGTAGTGGGGCAATCGTTCACAATAATCTAATTCATAACGACACGAGTGTGGACAATAGCACAGAAATTTTCAATACCTTTGCTAGATTCTTCGAATCTGTTCACGTCGAAAACGCACTTCTGAAACCAGTAATTATTGTCATGCATAATGATGTAATATCTTATTCAGAAATAACTTCGCAGTGAGTATACGATAAAATCGCGAATCTTGACCCTCATGAGGGCGCAGAAGCAGATGGAATACCTTCTCGGCTTTTTATCCAATGCAATCCTGTTCTTCCGGAACCACTGACTTTACTGTATGATGAATCCCTAAAATCTCAAGTTTTCCCTAAACGTTGGAAGTCCTCCATTATAATTTCTGTACACAGAGCAATGCTAAAATGGTTTTGGAGCTTCTTGAAGGACAAATCTGAGTATGTGAAGCATTGGAACTTTGAAATTTAACCATTATTATCCAGTCTAGGTCATCCCTTAGGGTTTTCATCTGGGATCAGTATTATTTCTCATCTACATTAATTATATCAAACGCGTGATGGAATTTTCCAAATTGTTGTTATACGCTGACGACCTAAAACTGTTCCGTCGAATAGGATCGATCAAAGATGCCAGGCTTTTGCAGCGATGCTTGGATTGCATTATCTAATGGTGTTACGATAATGGAATGTTGATGGATGTAAAGAAGTGTCAAGCTATCACCTTCTCGCACAAAGATCGAAATATAAATTACTGTTATCAGATTAATGGAACTGTCCTCCAAGTTGTCACGAACATTAGCGACAAGTTTCCAGTATTTTTCTCAAAGCACAGAAACTACTCGGTTTGATTCTCGGAGTATCTAGCGAATTTCGAGAAATTTCCACTTTGAGAATGTTATTCACATCCTTAGAGCGTCCAACCTTGGAATATGCGTCGATTATCTGGGCTTCTTATCAAAAGAATCACAAAGAGAAAATCGAATCTATTCAAAATCGTTTTGTGCGCGCGGTAGCTTTTTAATTGATACAAAAGGAGTCAGGTTACTTAATTATTGTTTTAGAGTTTTTACACCTTGAAGCACTATAGAGTAGAAGGAAACCGGCAGTTCCTATATTTCTGTACGAATTAATGAACAGAATAATCGATAGTCCTGCGTTACTGCGAAATATTTCATGCAGGTTATCACCGAGAACTTTGAGGCATAATATTGTATTGTTTGAAATACCAGACCATAAAACTGATTATGGCTTCCACTTAGCGCTTTCAGAAATTTGTAGATCGTTTAACAGTATCAATAACATATTATTTGATGATGATATCTTTAGTCAATCTTTGACGTCATAGGATTTGAAATAATTTCAAATATTTCCTGGTACCTATACCCTAAAATATTTCAAATCCCTTGAAATCTTTTGAACCCCTTGAAACTTTTTAAAGCTCTTGAAAATTCCTTGGGATTTTTAAAAATACCCGAAACTCTTTAAAGTCCTTTGAAATCCTTTCAAATTATTGAAATTTATTCAGAGTGCCTTGAAATATTTTAAAATACCCTAAAATATTGGAATTCCTTTGAAATCTTTTGAAATCCCTTGAAACTTTTTAAAGCTCTAGAAAATTCCTTGGAATTTTTAAAAATACCCTAAACTCTTTAAAATCATTCGTAATCCCTTCAAATTATTGAAATTTATTAAAAATTCCTTGATATTTTTAAAAATGCCCTACACTCTTTAAAATCCTTTGAAATCCCTTCAAATGATTCAAATTTCTTTTGAATGCCTTGAAATCTTTAAAATACCCTAAAATATTTCAAATCCCTTGAAATCTTTTGAACCCCTTGAAACTTTTTAAAGCTCTTGAAAATTCCTTGGAATTTTTAAAAATACCAGAAACTCTTTAAAGTCCTTTGAAATCCATTGAAATTATTGAAATTTATTCAGAGTGCCTTGAAATCTTTTAAAATACCCTAAAATATTGGAATTCCTGTGAAATCTTTTGAAACCCCTTGAAACTTTTTAAAGCTCTTGAAAATTCCTTGGAGTTTTTAAAAATACCCTAAACTCTTTAAAATCCTTCGAAATCCCTTCAAATTATTGAAATTTATTAAAAATTCCTTGATATTTTTAAAAATGCCCTACACTTTTTGAAATCCTTTGAAATCCCTTCAAATGATTCAAATTTCTTTTGAATGTCTTGAAATATTTTAAAATACCATAAAATATTTCAAATCCCTTGAAATCTTTTGAACCCCTTGAAACTTTTTAAAGCTCTTGAAAATTCATTGGAATTTAAAAAAATACCCTAAACTCTTTAAAGTCCTTTGAAATCCTTTCAAATTATTGAAATTTATTCAGAGTACTTTGAAATCTTTAAAAATACCCTAAAATATTGGAATTCCTTTGAAATCTTTTGCAACCCTTTGCAACTTTTTAAAGCTCTTGAAAATTTTTCTGATATGTTAAAAATACCCTAAAATTCTATTGAATTCCTTCAAATTATTAAAATCAATTGAAAATTCATTCGAATTTTTCAAAATGCCCTGAACAAAAATTAAGAATAAAAATACCCTCTTAAAAATCCTTTGTAACCCCTTTTAATTTTTTTTAACACCCTAAAATATTTCAAATCCTTTTCAATCTTTTGAAAACTCTCGAAACTTTTTGAAGCTCTTGAGAACTCCTCGGAGTGCCTTGAAATCTTTTAAAATGCCTTAAAATATTGGAATTCCCTTGAAATCTTTTGAAATCCCCTGAAAATTTGTAAAGCTCTTAAAAATTCTTCTGATATTTTTAAAATGCCCTAAAATCCTTTAAAATTCCTTCAAATTATTGAAATCTATTGAAAATTCGTTTTAATTTCTCAAAATGTCCAAAATTAAAAATACCCTATTTAAAATCCCTTGAAACCCTTTAAATTTTGTAAAACCCCTAAAATATTCCAAATCCCTTGAAATCTTTTGAAACCATTTGAAACTTTTCAAAGATCTTGAAAATTCCTTGAAATCTTTTTAAAAATACTCTAAACTCTTAAAAATTCTTTGGAATCCCTTCAAATTATTGAAATTTATTTAGAGTGCCTTGAAATATTTTAAAATATCCTAAAATATTGGAATTCCTTTGAAATCTTTGGAAAACCCTTGAAACTTTTTAAAGCTCTAGAAAATTCTTCTGATATTTTAAAAATACCCTAAAATCCTTTGAAATCCTTTCAAAGTATTGAAATCTATTGAAAATTCATTGGAATTTTTAAAAATATCTTAAACTCTTAAAAATCCTTTGAAATCCCTTTAAATTCTTGAAATCTATTGAAAATTCCTTGGAATCTTTTTAAAAAAAGCCTAAACTTTTAGTTCAAGATCTTTCACGATCATTATTATAATGTCCTTTGTTTCGGGATCCGAATTTTCTATATATTCTTACATTCATTTTGTAAAAATGATTCATTTCTAACGACTTAGATTCAAAATCTTCATTTTAGTTTTAATTCAAGATCATTCAAGATCCTTATTATAATTTTCTTAGTTTCAAGATCGTAAATTTCAATATATTCATTCAGTGAAAATTTGAAAATGATCTATTTTTAATTACTTAATTTCAAGATCTTAATTTTAGTTTAGTTTAAGATCTTTCAAGATCATTATTATAATTTTCTCAGTTTCAAGATCCTAATTTTCAACATATTCATTATTCATTCATTCATTCATTCATTCATTCCGTGAAAATTTGCAAATGGTCCACATTTAATGTCTTATTTACAAGATCCTAATTTCATTTTAGTTCAAGATCTTTCAAGATCATTATTATAATGTCCTTTTGTTTCGGGATCCGAATTTTCTATATATTCTTACATTCATTTTGTAAAAATGATTAATTTTTAACGAGTTAGTTTCGAGATCTTAATTTTAGTTTTAATTCAAGATCATTCGAGATCCTTATTATAATTTTCTTAGTTTCAAGATCGTAAATTCCAATATATTTATTTATTCATTCATTCATTCATGCAGTGAAAATTTGAAAATGATCCATTTTTAATGACTTAATTTCAAGATCTTAATTTTAATTTAGTTTGAAATCTTTTAAGATCATTATTATAATTTTCTTAATTTCAAGATCCTAATTTTCAACATATTCGTTATTCAAACATTCATTCAGTGAAAATTTATAAAGGGTCCACTTTTAATGTCTTATTTTCCAGATCCTAATTTCAGTTTAGTTCAAGATCTTTCAAGATCATTATTATAATGACCTTTGTTTCAGGATCCTAATTTTTAATATATTCTTTCATTCATTTTGTAAAAATGATTCATTTTTAACGACCTAGTTTCAAGATCTTAATGTTAGTTTCAATTCCAGATCATTCAAGATCCCTGTTATAATTTTCTTAGTTTCAAGATCGTAAATTTCAATACATTCATTTATTCATTCATTCATTCAGTGAAAATTTGAAAATGATCCATTTTTAACGACTTAATTTCAAGATCTTAATTCTTGTTTAGTTTGAGATCTCTCAAGATCATTATTATAATTTTCATAATTTCACTATCTTAATGTTCAACATATTCATTATTCATTCATTCATTCAGTGAAGATTTAAAAATGGTCCACATTTAATGTCTTATATACAAGACCTTAATTTTAGTTTTAATTCAAGATCATTTAAGATCCTTATTACAATTTTCTTAGTTTCAAGATCGTAAATTTCAATATATTTATTCATTCATTCATTCAGTGAAAATTTGAAAATGATCCATTTTTAATGACTTAATATCAAGATCTTAATTTTAGTTTAGTTTGAGATCTTTCAAGATCATTATTATAATGTCCTTTGTTTCAAGATCTTAATTTTAAATATATTCTTTCGTTCATTTTGTGAAAATGATTCATTTTTAATGACTTAGTTTCAAGATCTTAATTTTAGTTTTAATTCAAGATCATTTAAGATCTTTATTATAATTTTCTTAGTTTCAAGAGCCTAATTTTCAATATATTAATTTATTCATTCAGTTAAAATTTGAAAATGATTCATTTCTAACGACTTAGTTTCAAGATCCTAATCTTAGTTTAGTTCAGGATCATTAAAGGTCATCATTATAATGTCCTTAGTTTCAAGATCATCACATTATTAAAATATATTAAAATATATTCATTCATTCATTCATTCATTCATTCGTTCATTCATTTTGTGAAAGTGGATAATTTTTGATGACTTAGTTCCAAGATCCTAATTTCATTTTAGTTCAAGATCTTTCACGATCATTATTATAATGTCCTTTGTTTCGGGATCCGAATTTTCTATATATTCTTACATGCACAGTCTTTAGGCCCGTCATACATTCGTTTCTCCATTTGCTGACTTCATCCAACTGTATGATGGGAACAAGTTTTCCACACTCGTTGAGCAGCATCTTAAGGCCTGCTCTAGAAGTTATCATTCAAGTTTTTCGTCTTTCCTGCTCAAAATTTAGATTTCTTTGTAAGTAAATCACCACTTCAGCTGCAAATTCATTTCTTTGGCCGAAAAGTTAATTATTCCGCTCAATAATTTAATTTTTGTTGGTTGAAAACGAGTCAATTTGTTCAATACGTCATCTCTTTTGGATGAAGATTCACCTGTCTTGTTTAAAATTCGTCTTTTCGATTTGAAAATTCAAAATGTTCGAATAATTTTTTTTCTTTGGTTAAAAATTTTAACAGGTAAAATTTTAACAACTTTCTGTGATACATTTTTTTGTGAAGAACTATAGTTCAAGTTGAAAATTAATGTTACTGGAATAAAAATTGGATCACAATCTTGAAAAATCGTTTTTTTGTTGTTGTGCGAAACCGATCTTTCCGCTGAAAATTGAACTACTTTGATGTTTTTATCTTTCTTGACTACAACACTTTTCTCGATAGAAGTTTGATCTGTTATTATTTAAAAATAAAACTATTCAATAAAAGGTTAACTCTTTTATTGACAATTCGTGCCCCTTTGTAGAAGTAAGCTGTTTGTCGTTCAGAAGAAAATGTTTTTTGTTCGAAATATCAGATGTATTATTTTTTGTTGAAAATTCATCTTGTTTAGTTGAAGAATGAACAATTTAGTTGAAGGTTGAGCTTCTTTATTGATCGAAAAATCTTCCCATTTTGGAAATTTAACTCTCTTTATCAAATTAATTATTTCGGTTTCAAAATGTATCTCTTTTAGCAGAAATTTGATCTAGTTTAGGTAGAAATGCAACGCTTAATTAAAAATCAATCTGCCTTAGTAGACGATTCAACTATTTCAAACAAAATTCAACGAATTTTTTCAAATTTATTAATTTTGTAGCACGATAAATTCCAATCCTTACTTTAACGTTTCTCTTTTTGTGTGGAAATGAACTTTTAGGATTAAAAATTGAACTGTTTGATTGGAAATTAATCTGATTTATATGAAAATTTATCTTTTAGCTGATAATTCAACTACTTTGTTGAAAGTTGCATTAACTTTATTTTGTTTAGTGCAACTATTTGGTTTAAAATTCACACCTTTTATTTGAAAATTCTACTGTTTTTTTAATATTTGTCTTTTTGGTTTGAAAATTCAAAAAATTAGTCGATATAAGGAGTATAACTAGGCCGGTTGGGTGACAGTGGTACTGTTCCGTGCTTGATGACATTCAATCAGGGACTGGTAATTTATCTTCAGACGATACTCGTACGTGCCTACGACAATATACCATCAGTCGGTAAGGTAGATCCTTTAGCAAACAACATCAATCGTATACGTAGAAAGAATCTGAATTACCGACTGACGATATGTGAAGTTTCTACATCACCGATCGACAAAAAGATCAAAATTTGCATTGAAAGGTCTTTTGGGTCACTACCAGGCTATAAATATTAAGAATAATGAATAATAATACCCCATAAATACTCCTTTAGGGCTCCTTTCGCAGGTGCTAGAATCGATTCGCTGATTTAGGTGTGATAAAAACGGTATTTTCTAAAGTTTTCAAAATCAGGAGCCCCAAATTTGTAAGAAAATTTTTGGTAATGACTATAAAGCAGGTGCTAATATAAAAAGCGACAAGTTTGGAAAAGTTTTTTGCTGCAAATTCATTCTGGGATAAAATCTTTTTTTAAATAAAACTTAACATATACGGATACCCTATGAAAATAATAATCAATTGTATTAAAGCTGATGGACCTGCTTACATTTATGACTACTAGTTGTGTATTAGTTATAACGATAATCCCAGCCTAATAAAATTCGGAGACCTAGAGTGCCATTTAGTTTTGGCTTCAAATTATTAATTAATGAATTATCATAGATAATATTGTACGTTTTTTATTCACATCGTTCGAAATACGAAAATACGCCATTTACATGATAGGGTTGTAAAAATTTAATTTTTAAATTTCTTAACTCATTATTTACGAATAAACGTGGTTTTTTTAATTATGATAACTATTGAATAAATTTTATTATCAATTTTAATATTACAAAAATTGTCGATCCGAACAACTTTTGTCTGTGAATTTTCGTTCGTACCTTGTGTTGTTTTTCAACAAATCAAATTTTTTATTTTCAGTGTCATTTTTAGGCTTAAAAAACTATGCTTTCTATCAAAAAATTATTAATTACAAATTTGTATCTCTTTTTTTAATTAGAAACTTTTGTTCATTTATTTTTTTCATAGCTGATGTGGTTTGTCCAAAAATTTCATTTCCTCCTTTTGAATGATGTTTTTTTGCGAATAAAACAAATACCTCGTGTCCTATAAAAAAGTAATTAATGACAAATTTGCAGATATTTTTCAGATGCATAATTTTTGTAGAATCATCTTTTTTTATATCTTGCATACTTTAACGGCAAAATTAAATTTTTGCTTTTTCGTTTCTTTTGTGCGTTTAAAACTTCAATTTTAGATTTTTGACGAAAAATTAAAAAGTTATCATGATATCCTTGTGGGTAGAAAAAAAACGTTTTTGTTTTTTAAAGTTTTATCATATCGTGCGTTGTTTGGCTCAAAATGATCATTTTTTTCTTTTATTTTTTTGGATATTGAAAATTCTATGAACATGTTCATTTTTTTTATCAAAAAAGCCATCAAGATTAATTGTTCAAGTTTCTGATTACTACGAACAGCCGTGCATGAAACTTTTAGGTCTTGAAAAGAATGCTCTCAAAAATGTGGAAATCGTCTGAATTGTTTAATTTTCATTCAAAATAGGTGGTTAAGGAACACGACCTTAATCATGATAAGAATGTTAGAAGTTCTGTTTCATTTTCGCGAGAAAATATATTCCGAAGACAATCATTATTATATGTTTATAATGATTTAACTATAATAATTTTCTTATGTCACAAGATCCCAAAAAAAGAATCATCCCTCTAGTGCATGTGGAACCCTATTCAAATCAACCTCTAAAGAGCTTATCAAAATGTATAATACCTTTCTACATATAGATTATTAAATTTGATAGGTTCAATAATATTTTTTATTTTTAAATTATTATTGAAACGTCAGAATTATCTCAACTGTCACTTTCTGAAAGAACAACAAAATAAAATGATGAAAAACAAAAGCATCACTACAAATCAACTTGATGCTGCAACCAACTACGAACCAACTTTTTGAATGTATTAGATAGGTATACTTGTAGATTATTATGAGTAATACAAATAAATTCGCTGATCAAGAAATGTAATCGTCTGATTATTCTTTCAGAGTTGAGTTCACAGTTCAAATGGTTGCCTAATGATGCTCCTATTCCTAGTCAGCCTTGTGACGGCCCATATTCTTTTTCTTCTGACAAACAAAATTCTCCTGCCAGTTTTTATCCTCCTACCGGACCCCATCCTCCGATCAGATTTTCTTCTCCTGCCGAACTTCTTCTTCATCCAAGGTCCAGGTCTCCTCCTGCCAGGTATAGTCTTGGATCCCCCCCCCCCGTCCTGTAGTCCACTGAACTCAATGGAGCTTTTTCGAATCTTTAACTTTTTTTATTCTCCCTGAAGACTTTTAAAGTAACAAGAATTTTTGTGGGCTTTCTCTGATTCCTTTTTACTAATTCTTATCACTTCCATTTATCTAAATTCTATGTAATTTTTTTATTACTAGTTAACTCGCATCGCTGATGTGAACGAAAATTCACCGCACAATAAATTCAAGTGCCGTGGCATATTTTTGACACGCGGGAATGGCTTTAAGGTTACAAACCAGTGATAGTTCCGCACCTCCGAGAGCACCTATCACAAGGACAATTATATATATATATATATATACATATGTTTATATTTTATGTAATTTTAGGTACAGGCATAATACTATTTCCAGTACCGCCCCAGTACCGACAGACAACTCTCAGCCGAGTGACATTTTGTACTAATGCCAGTACCGCGCCAGTACCGATATCCGACCGGCGTTACTGGCGCGGTACCAAGCCAGTTGTAAATTTCCACTTGGGTAGTGATTCAAATTTCAATTTTTTGCAAAAATAAAATTTTGCTTCCGAGACATGGGGATGCTGAATTAGAATGAAAGCGGTTTGATACAAAAAAAATATTCGGTTCCGAGAAATTAAAAATTAAAGCTCTCCATATCACACTAATATGGTACATTTTTTTGTGACTCTAAATTTGAAAAAATATTGTTTTTTTCATGAAATGATAGTAATTTCTACAAATATTAATGTGAAAACGTAAAAATTATTACTACGTTAAAATTGGAAACCAATTTTAACTAAAATTTCATTAAAAATTATTTTTCAATTCATACGTTCCTTCTTATTTGGTCTTACGATACACTTCTTAGAGTTTATTTATTATTTTTCATTTATTGTATCAAAAAATTATATTTCGAAAGCAGAGCATTATTCTACTAAAAAAAAAATTCTCCCAAATATATAATATTTGAACCAGGGTGGCTTAATCAAGTACGATCCTATTCATTTTTAGTGTTAGAAGAAATAGCAGATTAGAAATAGCAGGAAATTCCATAGTAGAAACAATGTAAAAAAAAAAGTATTTTTCATATGAATAATTCTTCAGAATATTTTTAAATTCTGAAAATTTTGTACCAAACAAAAAGACAGTACTGAAGTATAAAAAAGAAAACATTATAAAATAACTTCCGACAATTTCATTTCGTAAAATGTCAGTGGCGTAACTACTGTAAAGCGAAACCCCGCTTTGTCGCCTGGGGGGGGGGGGGGTGTCTGCCTTCTAGATTAAGAAGAGAAAATCTGTTGTCTTACTGATAAGCAAGTTATAAATCGGCCTTCCTTTTTATCTTTAAATGGACCGCCTACAAATTTTTGCGAAGGGGGCCTACACGTTTCTAATTATTCCACTGAACTTACTTACTTACGATTTCAAATAGTAAGGCTGATGATCTCGCGCAGTGCTTATTGCAATGCGAAAAAGGAGATCGAACTCACTTGCAAAAGTCAAACTCACAATTCTTTACTTACTATGCTAACCAGTTATTATAACAGCTTACACAACAATGCACGAAGGTGAATCTGACTATCCACTTTTTTCCGTGTAGTTCTGGCAATAATGAAGCATCCGAATCCGTTTTATAGATGTCTTTCGATACAGAGAACGTATTTTGGCAAAAATAAAACTTCTTTTTTGTGATAAAAAACTATAATTTTTATTGAGGCTCATTCCTAAGAGCAGAATCGTCATCAAAATCAAGGATGACGAAAAGCAGGTATCATATACATATTTTAGATAACGAATGTAAAAAGGCGATATAGATGATACAATTACTATTATTGTTATTACTATGTTAAAATTTATTAAAATTTGTTAATAAATTTTAGATGTGACTATTTGTTTTTTTTCACAAATTGAGATTTTTTGAAGCTGACATAACGTTAGTTATGTGACATTTGCATCTAATTATTTCTACGCAAACTGTTGGTATGACATTAGGAATTTTATTCAACATTTCTTTGTCGGCATTTACCTCTTTTATCAGTGCAATATCGCTAGCAATTACTATAGATAATTTCCTGCCTTGAACCAGAATCTAAACTTGAAGCAAAACGAAGATTTACTTTAGTTGTGAAAAGCTGTTAGAGTCTGCCGTGAAAACTTAGTTCTGTAGTACAATGTCTCTAAAGTAGCGGAAACCAAATCGAAATCAATCAATTAGCTGTATTAAACATTTTTATTAGACCTGGTCAAGGGTGCGATTTTGACACCTCTGTCCATCAATAGCCACTACCGTATCCCCCCCTCCAAGCTTACCTACAAGATGCTGCAAAAAGACCAGCAGAAGCCAGCGGATACACCCAGAGCTCAACAGGCTCACCTAGACCTGTCTCACCAAACCCTTCTTTAATCTACAAGGAGACCTGCCGTTTGGACGTAACGACGAGTCCGAATATCAGGGAGCGTCCAAGAATAGTACAATTCCTAACGGACCACTGCGGGTCCTTAGAGCCGGGAGAGAAAAAGAAGACTCCCCAGTTGTTGGACTTGCTGTTCCAGGGCTTAGGTACCCGAAAGCCCATCTACTAGTAGATCCAGGTTCGGACGTCAACTTGTGAAAACTTCAAGCCTTGAAAGACACAATGATCGTAGGGAACGATCCAATCAACATTTCCGGTATCACGACCGATTTAGTCGAAACGCTTGGCACGGTGTAACTCACCATACTCGGTAAGCTGATCGAGTTCCATGTGGTAGAAGAATCTTTCCCTATCTCGGCTGACAGGATTATCGATCTACCATATCTAAGAGAAGAACAAGCACAGATATCGTTTCGACATAATACCCTCGTTGCCATATCTGACTCAATAAAACCTATACCTTTTGTTGATACTGAATCTGTAGAAGCAAAAAAAGAAATTAAGGAATGACATTAAACCTTTCCATTGAATCCCAGAAATTGGAGCCCGGACTGAACAGCCAGTAGAAATACCGGTGGCGAATCGGGACCTAACGGCGGGATACCTCCCCAGAGTTGATGCACCAGAAGGCATATATATAGGTGAAGTTGTAGTGAAAATCACAAATGGTTTTTGCTATGCATATGCCTATAAAACCACTGACGGAGAAGTTGAGATGACCCTATCACCACAGGAGATAATTCCTTTTGAATACTGTGAATTCTCCGGAGAAGAGTCATCCCGTTCGGATGCGGAACATTTATCAGAAAATGGAGCATTACAGGCAATCAAGCTCCAGAATCCAGTACATTCTAGAAAGAACAGGGTGCCACTACACCTACTGACAATACAGAACCTATAGTTTATGTCAGTCTCCCTGCTGATAGCAATGCTGATAGCGACGACAGCGACGACGGCGATGACGGCCAGAGTGACAAAGGTACAGAAACAAAACCATTCAAACCTATAATGCAAAGGACAGAGATAAACGGTCCGTCTCCAAATTTGACCGATCGTTAGAAGATCACCAGTCTTATTTTTGGGACAAAGAAGGACTTGACGAAGCTCCCTCAGATGAAATCCTTCAAATAGAACGCACCGCGGTATCGGAAGGAGAAGATGACCATGAATTGCTAATCTCCTTACAGAACATGGATCCATGTACCCACGCTGAGGACCCCCTTTCTGCTACAGTTAACGCATTTCTGAAATCCTTTCGTAGACACCTTCATGCGAAGGACGATTCGAAATCCGAGGACACGGCATTAGACACGGAAAGCCCGCCCGAAACAAATATTCATCGGTACACGAATCTACCAACTTCACCCCCTTCGAACTAATATACGGAAACATCGCATGCCTACCCAGCTCCTTCCCATCGGAGGAGAGACTGGAGACCTACGAATCTTACTTGCGCCAAAGAGAAGTCAAAGACACACTATGATGAAAAGACTAGGCACTAAACGCAAAGATCGGTGACAAAGTTATATTCAAATATGTGAGAAAAAAGAAATTTGATAAACGTGCTACTGGAACTTATACGTTCGTGGTCTTCACTGAAAACCGCAATGTAATTCTGGAAGCCGACGATGGTACAAGGTTCACGAAGCACGCGGACAAGCTCTCGGTCACCTACGGCTAATTGTCGATTAGAACAATACGATGCCAAACTCTAACCATTTATGTCATTCATGTCTCGATTATCCATCCTCGCCCTTGTTATAGAAAAAAAAAAAAAAAAAAAAAAACAAGGGGCAAGACGATCATGTACGTACCCAAACAACAGGTTGTTGGGAAAAAATTTTTTCTTCAGAAAATTTTTCCTCAGAAAATTTACTATCGAAATTTTTAATGTTATTGTTGTTATAGAGGCCTATAGCGCTTTTGACATTTTTGGGGAAAAATTTTTCGTCCGAAAATTTATCCTCAGAAGATTTACTATCGTAATTTTGAATGTTATTGTGGTTATTGAAGCCGTTAGTGCTTTTGTCATTTTTGGGCAAAAAATTTTTCTTCAGAAAATTTTTCCTCAGAAAATTCACCATCGAAATTTTTAATGACATTGTTGTTATTGAGGCACAAAGCGCTTTTGACATTATTGGAGAAAAAAATTGTTTTCCACTAAATTTTTCCTCTGAAAATTTACTATTGAAATTTTGAATTTTATTGTTGTTATTGAAGCCTATAGCGCTTTTGACATTTTTGGGATAAAATTTTTTCTTTTCAAAATGTTTGTTTGAAAATTTACCATTGAAATTTTTAATGTTATTGTTGTTATTGAAGCCTACAGTTTTTTTGACATTTTTGGGAAAACATTTTTTCTTCAATAAATTTTTCCTCAGAGAATTTACGATCGACATTTTTAATGTGATTGTTGTTATTGAGGCGCTTTTGACAATTTTGGGAAAAAATTTTTTCTCCAGAAAATTTTTCTTCAGAAAATTTACTATCGAAATTTTAAATGTTATTGTTTTTATTGTCGCCGATAGTGCTTTTGAAATTCTTGGGAAAAATTTTCTTCTCTGAAAGTTTTTCCTTAGAAAATTTACCATCGAAATTGTTAATGTTATGGTCGTTAGTGAAGCCTATAGCGCTTTTGACATTTTTGGGAAAAAATATTTCTTCAGAAAATTTTTCCTCAGAAAATTTACCATTGAAATTTTCAATGTTATTGTTGTTATTGTGGCCTATTGCGCTTTTGACGTTTTCGGGAAAAAATTTGTTCTCCAGAACATTTTTACTCATAAAATTCACTATCGAAATTTTTAATGTCATTGTTGTTATTGATGCCTATAGCGCTTTTGACATTTTTGGTAAAGAAATCTTTCTTACCAAAATTTTTCCTCAGAAAATTTACCATTGAAATTTTGAATGTTATTTTTGTTATTGAGGCCTATAGCGCTTTTGAAATTTTTGGGAAAAAATTTGTTCTTCAGAAAATTTTTCCTCAGAAAATTTGCCATCGAAATTTTTAATGTTATTGTTGTTATTGAGGCCCATAGCGCTTTCGACATTTTTGGTAAAAAAATTTTGCTTCAGGAAATTTTTCCTCAGAAGATTTGCCATCGAAATTTTTAATGTTATTGTTGTTATTGAGGCCTATTGCGCTTTTGACATTTTTGGGAAAAAATTTTTTCTTCAAAAAATTTTCCCTCAGAAAATTTACCATCAGAATGTTTAATGTTATTGTTGTTATTGAGGCCCATAGCGCTTTTGAAATTTTTGGGACAACATTTTTTGTCCAGAAAATTTTTCCTCAGAAAAATTTATTATCGAAATTTTAAATGTTATTGTTGTTATTGACGCCGGTAGTGCTTTTGACATTTTTGGGAAAAAATTTTTTCTCGAGAAAATTTTTCCGAATAAAATTTACTAACGAAATTTTGAATGTTATTGTTGTTATTGAAGCCATAGCGCTTTTGACATTTTTAGGACATTTTTTTTCAGAAAATTTTCCTCAGAAAATTTTTCCTCATAAAATTTACTATTGAAATTTGGAATGTTATTGTTGTTATTCAGGCATATAGCGCTTTTGACATTTTTAGGAAAAAAATTTTTTTCAGAAAATTTTTCCTCAGAAAATTTACCCTTGAAATTTTTAATGGTATTGTTGATATTGAGGCCCATTGCGCTTTTGAAATTTTTGGAAAAAAATTTTTTCTCTAGAAAATTTTCTCTCATAAAATTTACTAACGAAATTTTGAATGTTATTGTTGTTATTGAGGCCTATAGCGCTTTTGACATTTTTGGGAAAGAAAATTTTTCCTCAGAAAATTTACTATCGAATTTTTTAATGTTATTGTTGTTATTGAAGCCGATAGTGCTTTTGATATTTTCGGGAAAAAATTTTTTATTCACAAAATTTTTCCTCAGAAAATTTACTATCGAATCTTTCAATGATATTGTTGTTATTGAAGCCGATAGTGCTTTTGACAATTTTGGGAAAAAAATTTTCTTCAGAAAAGTTTTCCTCAAAAAATTTACTATCGAATTTTATAATCTTATTGTTGTTATTGAAGCCGATAGTGCTTTTGACATTTTTGGGAAAAAACTGTTTCTTCACAAAATCTTTCCTGAGAAAATTTACTATGGAATTTTATAATGTTATTGTTGTTATTGAAGACGATAGTGCTTTTGATGTTTTCGGGGAAAAATTTTTTCTCCAAAAGATTTTTCCTCAGAAAATTTACTATCGTATTTTTTAATGTTATTGGTGTTATTGAAGCCGACAGTGCTTTTGACGTTTTTGGGAAAAAAGTTTTCTTCAGAAAGTATTTCCTCATATAATTTACTATCGAATTTTATAATGTTTTTTTGTTGTTATTGAAGACGATATTGCTTTTGACATTTTTGGGAAAAAATTTTGTCTTTAGAAAATCTTTCCTTCAGAAAATTTACTATCGAATTTTTTAATGTTATTGTTGTTATTGAAGCCGATAGTGATTTTGACATTTTTGGGAAAAAATTTTTTCTGCAGAAAATTTTTACTTAGAAAATTTACTATCGAATATTTTAATGTTACTGTTGTTATTGAAGCCGATATTTCCTTTGTCATTTTCGGGAAAAAATTTTTTCTTCAGAAAATTTTTCCTCAGAAAACTTACTATCGAATTTTTTAGTGTTATTGTCGTTATTGAAGCCGATAGTGCTTTTCACATTTTTGGAAAAAAATTTTTTCCTTAGAAAATTTTTCCTCAGAAAATTTACTATCGTATTTTTTAACGTTATTGGTGTTATTGAAGCCGATAGTGCGGTTGACATTTTTGGGAAAAATTTTTTTTTCAGAAAATTTTTCCTTAGAAAATTTACTATCGAATTTATTAATGCTATTGTTGTTATTGAAGCAGATAGTGCTTCTGACATTTTTGGGAAAAAATTTTTCCTTCAGAAAATTTTTCCCCAGAAAATTTACTATCGAATTTTTCAATGTTATCGTTGTTATTGAAGCCGATAGTGCTTCTGACATTTTTGGGAAAACATTTTTTCTTCATAAAATTTTTCGTCAGAAAATTTACTATCGAATTTTTCAATGTTAGTGCTGTTACTGAAGCCGATAGTGCTATTGACATTTTTGGGAAAAAAATTTTTTTCCAGAAAATTTGTCGTCAGAAAATTTACTATCGTATTTTTTAACGTTATTTGTGTTATTGAAGCCGATAGTGCTTTTGAAATTTTTGGGAAAAACTTTTTTCTCTAGAAAATTTATCCTCAGAAAATTTACCAGCGGATTTTTTAATGTTACTGTTGTTATTGAAGCCGATAGTGCTTTTGACATTTTTGGGAAAAAAGTTTATCTTCAGAAAATTTTTCCTCAGAAAATTTACAATCGAATTTTTTAATGTTATTGTCGTTATTGAAGCCGATAGTGCTTCTGACATTTTCGGGAAAAAATTTTTTCTGCAGAAAATTTTTCCTCAGAAAATTTACTATCGAATTTTTTAGTGTTATTGTCGTTATTGAAGCCGATAGTGCTTCTGACATTTTCGGGAAAAAATTTATTCTTCAGAAAATTTTTCCTCAGAGAATTTACTATAGAATTTTTCAATGTTATTGTTGTTACTGAAGCAGATAGTGCTATTGACATTTTTGGGAAAAAATGTTTTTTCAGAAAATTTTTCCGCAGAAAATTTACTATGGAATTTATTAATGCTATTGTTGTTATTGAAGCAGATAGTGCTTTTGACATTTTTGGAAAAAAATTTTTTCCTCAGAAAATAAAATAAGTTTACAATTAAAAAAAGTGTCGGTAAGGTAGGAAGCCGGTCACGTGACCCACTCGTCACATGGCCTTAAAAATTAAACTATTCCATTTTTGGTTTAAAATTAAGCTCTTTTAATTGAAAATTCATATATTTTGTTAAAAATTCGTTTTTTGTTGTGTTAGAAAGTTCATCTTCTTGGTTGAAAATTCACTTTTTTTTATTAAAAATTCAACTATGTGGCTACAAATTCATCTGTTTTGTTGAAAATGCAATACTTTTACTTTAAATGTTACATATTTTAAAAATTGAATTTTATATAGTACCCACATTAATTTAATTTAAAATAGAACTGTGTTTAAACAGTTATAAACAAATAAGATAAGAATTTTTAAACTCTTTTATAAGAACAAGTTCATTTCTTAAATTTTTTAACATTATTAAAAAACATATATCGCAATAAATTACGTATTTTCTTAAAAAGAAAATTAATTTTTGGTCTAACAGATCGAATTTCTGTTGTGCTTTACTCTTAACTTTTAATATCTTTGGATTCATTATTTTTGTTTACGGTAATTGCGTAATTGTGATAAACGAGTTTTTCATTAAAAAACTTTAGTTATTTATCTTTTCAATAATGCATTTCGACCAAACATTATTATTTGTCCTTGAAATTTCAACTGTGCAGTATTTGGTGACGCAATAAACAACATTCCAGAAACTTAGCACGGACACGAACCACTTGAGCTGCTGTCCGCTCACGGTGTCGGTAAAGTAGGAATCTAACAGCCACTCGTTCGCAGCCTCAATTACCGTTATTTTCCGCAGCCATAATAGTATTCATAATCTCCATTCTCACTTTCAACTTATTAGAAACTTTTCTCAAAGCTGGGAGAATACTCATAACAAAATGGTAGTCTTCATCTTCCTCGACAGTGATGAAATTTTTCCTGCTTTTCGAACTATCCTCATTGTCCAAATCCAAACCCGCTTCTTTCGAGCTCCTCTTTTTGCCGCTGTTTTCAAAATCCAAAGGATCTGATACGACTCTCTGTGTGAGTGTGTAAGGCCCAAAAGCAAACGGTATTTCTGCTGGCTTTATTGTCTTCATGTCTAGTTTTTCTGTAAAATTCTCCTCGAAAACGATGCTATTCTCAGCACTATTTTCTACATCCTCCCCTTCTGTTTCGTCAATGAAGCTTTTTCTTGCGTCCATTGTGTCTTTGAGGAATATCATTTTTTCGAAATAAGGCCATTTTGAAACGTAAGGCACGGTTTCAGTCGACCACTTTAGAATCTTTCTCAACTCTCTTCGGAAGGTATCTCTTACACATGCCCATCTTTTTTTCAGGTCTTCATCTGAAAACCAATTTTTTGATTCTAAAATTCAATCTGCATCTACTTTCTACATTTTGAAAAGTTGGGGGAAATGAAAGAATTTTTTTACTGTAAAAATTCAGAGAGCAGAGTTTAAAAATGAAAATTCGATTTTTACGAAAAATTCAAAAATTTAAAACAATCAGAATTAGAATTTTAAAACCATGTGACGAGTGGGTAACGTGACCGGCTTCCTACCTTACCGACACTTTTTTTATTTGCAAACTTTTTCATAATTATAAAAATTTAGAACCAGAGCCGCGTTTCTTAGTGCTACTTATTTATTATCCCAAATTTCCAACTCGATGTGGCTATTCGTGTGAAAATAAGTTTACAAGTAAAAAAAGTGTCGGTAAGGTAGGAAGCAGGTCACGTGACCCACTCGTTACATGGCCTTAAAGGGTGGTTCAAAAATAAGTTGGAAATTTTTTTTCTCGAATTTTTATGAATAAAGCCCGGAAATTTGTTCGAATACAAACAAAAATAAATCCATTGAAAAAAATACATATTTAGAGGTGCCGCAAGCCCCATGCAGTTTAACATGTATTTCCCATAAGAAAAAAAGACGTTTTTGTAAATCTTATTCAGAATCCTCAATATTATCAATTAGTTGCATTTTCTAACAAATTGTGAATTTTTCAAGTCAAAAGGACGATTTTTCTGTAAAAACAGTTGAATTTTACCCGAAAATTTGAATCTTCAACAAAAAAGTTATTTTACAACCAATCGGTTGAATTTTCAACAAAATAGTTAAACTTTTAGTTAAATAAAAATCATTTTCAACCAAAAAAACAAATTTTTTAAAATAAAATTATAAATCTTCGACCAAAAAAAAAAAAAAAATTTTAAGAAAGAAGTTCAAATTTCAACAAAATAGTTTAATGTTCAATAAAATAGTTAAATTTTCAATGTAAAAAAATTTATTCAAGAAAGAAAGAAAATTTTTATCAAACTGTTGAATTTTCAATCAAATAATTCAATTTTGAACCAAATAATACCATTTTTAAATAAAAATATGAAATATTAACGAAAAATGTAATAAACCAAAAATAGTTGGATTATCTTATTAGGTTCTATTAATTAAGTTCGCATTTAAGTGGACAAATAAGAAAAAGGGGAAAGACTGTGAAGCTTGCGATAAATAAATAGGAATTTTCATAATTTATAGTCTAAAGAAAAACATTTTAAATAAACATTGAACTTCATTTTTAATACTCGACAAATTTTATGACACTATTTTGACACTTTTTTTAAATTTTTGACACTATTTACACTATTTTTTATCTATAAAGTGAGTCCGAGGCCTGCAATTAAGGAAATACAATTTTCACAAATTTAAGAAAACTATTAGAGCTGCACGTTTCAACCAATTAATCGTTTAACAAATTCCAAGCAATAAAAAACGGTGAAATAAGTCAAAGCTTTATCGAGTTATTTCAGCTCAAATGGATAAAACAAATAAATAATTGGATGAAGGATTAATCACCTGAAGTGCTGTAATGATCGTAAAATATTTAATCATTTCCGATCAGGTGATTAAATATTTAACTGATGATTTATTTTGATAGTTTATTTGTTTTAGCCTTTTTTAGCTGAATGTTTTCGATTCAGCTTCGGTTTCTGTTTGCTTGGCATTTGTGAAATGATAAATGGTTGAACCACACATCATTAAAAGCTAACCATCTCATAAAGTGTGAAGCTGTCTCTAAAATAAAAGAAAACACTTTTTTACTTTAGTAATGTTTTGTAAATGATTGAAGTAATCTACTGGTTAGGCACCTTTTTTTCGTGTAACTTTAAAATGAATGCTTCATTGACAGTAAGGAGTAATAATAATTAATTGAAGTCTGATTATAAAAGAATAGAAAAGAATGAATTAAAAGAGAGGTAGTGAAAAAATAAAAGGAATGATTTACCTTTTGCTTTTACCGTGAAGGAAGTGAAGGAAGATACGTTAGTGGCACTGATACTATCCTACCTCTGGGACCCCTACCTCGCGGGGAGGGTGAACGACAAATGTGGTATTCTGAACGCGTATAGGGCCCATATATACTCATGGGACCCCGCGACCCGCGTCGAAATCTTCGACGTTCCTTGTCCCGGCTACAACTCGTCCTTTACTTTACTTTCTTTCATTCGCCGTGCCAATGATAAAACAAACATGTGTTAGAATTTTCGTTAACAACAATATGAATCACTCAGCAACATATTTCTCTTCAATTAAAGAACCCGTTTCTTGAATGAAGAAAATCTAGTTTCTTCAGTCTAGTTTCATCATCTTCATTTTCTTGAGACAAAAACATTTTCTTGGATCAAGGAAATATTGTATGGTCGGTATGCGTAACGATATTTGCTTGATTCAATATTAATTCTTTTTACGTATAGTTGTTGACCAAATATATCGACTGCTCCATACAATATCAGGCCTCGGACTCACTTCCGAGATAAAAAATAGTGTACTCTCTAAATCCGAATTAGTAGAAATTTTGCTAATGCAATTAGTAGCATTGTATCTGACTGTTAAATTAGTAATTTTATCAGTTTCTACTAAATGAAATGGTAAGATTGGGCCATGAAATTAGCCCTACCCGGGCCAGATCATGCCAGCCCGATCGGGGCCAGATGGGTAATAGGGAAAATATACGGCGATTTCTGCGAGGGGAGAGATTTCGATGAATTTTAATGATTTTGATAGATTTTAATGGATTCTAATATATTCTAAGGGATTTTAAGATTCGGAAAGATTCCCATGAACTTGAAAGATTTCAATGAATTTTAAAGGGATCTCGTAAGATTTTGAAATATTTCATAAAATTTCAAAGATTTTAATCGATTTTTAAAGATTTTAAGGGATTGTCACGGATTTTAAAATAGAGAAGAAATTTTGAAGATTTGAATCGATGTCAAAGAATAGTTTAACTCCTCAATTCTATATTGAATAGACGTGTGCAATGTAAAATATTACATTATATGAAAAAGAAATAATAGAAATAATGATATAATATCTTAACAGCATAAAGGGTAATTTCAACAGCCAGAGTAAGGTTCTAACCAGTTCGCCCTACTTTTGGTGTGACCCGGGTCAGGTAAACTGACATGGCCCACATACGGAAAACATGTTAGGGCCTTCCTAGTTTTTCCCAAGAAGTATCTAAAATTATAATAATCGTACAGAATAAAGATTACTTTCTCATGAAAAAGTACTTTTACTACTTTTTAATAAAAAATACACTCATTTCTCAGAGTCCTTTGAAGGCTGAAGGTTCAGGAAAAGCCTGTTGCTATCCAGTCCTTATAGGTTGATCGATGAAAAAGCCAATCATCTCTGAGCACGTTGTGGGACTTATTTCCTCAAGGAATAATCAAATTAATATACCTCATTTACTTTTTATCATAAACAATTCAAAATCAAATCAGATTCTATGATTTTTCTTACTTCGTTTAGGCATTCTCTTACGTCTTCACACTTGTGCATGCAACACCAACACCATATAAAGAGCTGAATTCTCTTTATATCATGGTGGCCCTGATGCCGCACGGCGCGCTTGTTAAAAATGCAAAAAATCATAGTATGAATGATATTAAATAGTAATATATATATTATATAATGATATTATTATTATTTTAAATCAGAAGATTGGAGAGAAATTACTAGGTTTGCTTAAAACTATGGTGTAACAAGGTATCTCTAGTGAAAACCAAATTTGGGGCAAGCCTTGCCAAACACCCATAAAAGAAATTATTATTATCATTCGTGTCTTCGTCTCTAGATGTCATCCAATCATTTTTCAGCCAGAACAAAGAGAGTATGCTTGTACTTAATTAAGATACACCTATTTTAAAGCCCCATTGATGCCCGATTATAATTTAACACCTTTCATTCAAAACAGAAATACAATTCAGACCCTACTCAACGCCTCTTTTTAAATAGGGCTAAGTAGGGCAATTTTCCGGTCCATCTTGCCCCACTCCCAAAAAAGAGAATCACGTGATTAATGGACTTGCTGCCTTGTAGAAAGCTAGGGAGCAAGGGAAAAATATTTCCCTCCTCGTAGTCAATAAGAATCTCCAGTTCATGTGCAGGGTAGTATATAAATATAAATAAGTTATATATTTTCATTTGACGTGTACAGTGAAGTACAATGTACACAAGAGTGGTAATAATATTTCCATCCATCTCGAAGCAGCAGCACCATGTAGACGCGGAAGAGGCGTCGTCGGCATTTGAAATCGAAATGAAACTACATGGCTTGATTTACGCGTGTGCGCGTTACGCTTTTACGACTTTACTGGCAAAGTCAGGGTGACGAGACTACCTCATACACACTTCACTATTGGCTATACGTACGTATGTGAAATGCACATTTGAGCGTGTTTCCTTACCCGATTACGCGTTCTTACGGTTGTCCAGGCGGGTCAACATGCCATTTACACGTATCGCTTATAACACATTCGTAGACAATAATGCACATAACACTATAATATATATATATATTATATATATATACTATATACATATACTATAATATTTTAAATACCCGCTCGACGTTTATTGCGCCGCCTTGCGGTATGTGGTCGAAACAATCCCTTTAAACGAAGCGGCAATACCGAATTTAGCCGAAAAGTACCGAATAAAGCCGAAGCCACAAAAGTGAAGGTAGCGCCGCCCTCGTGGCATGTAGCCTAACTAGACCCAACTAGACCCTTGCCGCATAAATATCTTTGGTAGTACGTACTTTTCCATTTTTTTGAAAATCGAGCTTGTACCATTTAAAACCCCATGATAATTACAAAAGCCAAGAGGCACGGGTTAACGTTAAAAAAAATACGAAATTTCTTTTTCCGAAAACTGAACAATTTGGGGGGGGGGGATCAACAAAAATCGAAAGTCGAATTTTTTGACGCTTGTATATAAAGACGTTTTACTGATAAAGAGCATAAAGAAATCAAATTGTTTGAAGGATTTTTGTACTCGCATTAGGGTCTTAAAATCCTTCAAACAATTTTAATAATTGGGTAAATTAAATCCGAAATGTTTCAAAAAAGCAGTAAAGATGTCACTGAATAAAGAGCATAAAGTCTGCTGGTAGTGCTGGTACTCCTGGATTCGTATTTTGAATATACCAGCGCCATCTATCAGAGTCATCAGCTCTATCCGTGAATGACACTTTTCGTTGGTAAATAACAGTTGTAGCATCAGCCTTCGATTTGACTCTCGACGAATAGATATTTATAACTAACCGTCTTTTTGTACGTTATTTATTAAATGTTTTTTTTTATCTTGATTCATAACAGTTTTTTGTTATGAAATATTATTCAAGCTCTAATATTTTAAAATTAAATATTTTTCCGCTCAATGCAACCTGGTTGATAAAACAGAGTCAGAAATTGCTCCCACGGATCAGGTGGCTCATCGCGGCGCATCGTATTTTTTAACTAATTTTGGACGTTTTATCAGGTAACTTAGTATGTACAATCGTCTAAAAAATATTTTCTATACAAAATCGATCAGTGGCAATTATTCGATCGCGCCGCAAATTCAAAAAGCGTTGAAAATTATTTGGAATTCGAGGCAAACGAAATTACATTATCCTTGACACACATCCCCATGCTTAATCCGGTTCGTAAGCAATTATGTAATTTGTTATTCCTTGAAAAAAAGATTATCATATTCTGTTCAGAAGTCAATTATTTATTACCTTCCCTGGCAAAGATTATCACACTGATTTTTTTTGGTTTGTCGAGGCCGGTGCAATTTCTGATACCGTCTTATCAGAGTCATTCTCTTCAAGTCAATCCACATGGTTAGCTGTTTTGACTAAAAAAAGGATGCTCGTTTATTAATTGATACCTTAGCATAAAACATTGATTATTATGCGTGTGCAGATAAGTGTGGATTTTAAATCTATTTATGAAAAATCAATTTTCCAAATGTCCAAAGAAATTACTTTGTTCTAAATTAATCTCTGAAGTCCGCGATCTGCATAGAAAGGGCCTAAGTAGGGGTAAATAAGCATGTAAGTTGCCGTCTGAAGTTTTACATGGCAGGGTGACTACGCAGCTCGAAAACCTGAAAATGTCAGGGGATTTTGATAGCCAGGGAAAAATGGAAGTTGGATTTTTTCGAGCATGCTTAAATTTTTTTAAAAACAATATATCTCGAATTTATCTGGGAACTATCGTTAATTCCTGAGGGAAAACAATGGACCAAATGCATAGGATTCGGTCCATTTTTGCTCTATTTCAGGGTGCACATTCATCCCCTTTTTTTCTTAGTTTCCCCTTTTTCTTGAAATTCTCCTTTTTCTCCCTATTCTCAAAAAACTTTCCCTTTTTCCCATTTTCTCTTTAAATATATGATATTTCAAAATACAATATTTGAATTACGCGGAAAATTCTCTGAAATTAATAAGTTTACTCATTATTGAATAATAATTAAAGCAATTATAGCACTTAAATAAATTATTTATGAATTTTTCCTATTGGTTCAAAAGGACAACTACTACCAATCTTGCGAATAAAAGTAGTAGCCCCAACCAATTAAATAGCAGCGGCATATACTACAAACTGAAGTAGTTGGCCCTACTACTTTATTAGTTGGCCCAACCAACTATTTTTTTCACTGTAGTTGAATTTTCAATTGAAAAAAATGAATTTTCAACCAAAAACGGAATAGTTACATTTTCAGTTTAAAAGATAAATTTTTAACCAAGAAAAAATCAGTGTTCAACAAAGTAGTTAAACTTTCAACCAACGAGATGAATCTTCAACTAAAATTAATTAATCTTCAACTGGAATAGATAAATTTTCAGTTGAAAAAATTAATTTTCATAAAGAAAAATAAAAAATTTGTAACTAAAAATGTAATTATAAGGAGAAAACATCTAAAGATACAAAAATATAAATATAAGGCCAATAAATAACAAAAAAGAATATTATATGAGATTGTATCAAAGGCCAGAATTTTAATCTTGTAATATTTTTACGACAGGGTGTTTTATAAACAGAATAAAATAATTTCAAAAAAGATGTAAAATTTTTTAATTTATTATTCTTGACGGTTATTTAAAGTGCCTCTTATATAAATTCCTGACTTTCCCTGACCAATAAAATTCCCTGACCAATGGCAAAACTGTCAATGAATTTGTGTGCTTTTTATTAGGAAAAATAATGGTATGCATTGCATTTACTTTGATTTAAAGATGTATTAGTTAACGAAAAACGAATTTAAAAAAATACAAAATCAAAATCATTAGGAAAATTTTATGAAACTAGTCCCCTCAAAAAAGGTTTAACCCCTGACAGGCTATTTCTATAGGGACACGCAAATTGTTTAATTCATGTGTCTTATAAATTGTTTAAGATTAAGTGCTTTCAAAATGAAGACCCATGTACTTCATAAAAAGGTAAATTTGCAAAAAGATCAAGACTACTCCACATTTAAATGCAGATCTACGTTAGGTTCCAATACCACGCAAGAAATGTGAAGGAAGGAATTTGAAAAAAATGTTAAGGAGATATGTCGTGGATGAATGATCATAAACAAAGGTATTTTAATTTGGCTGGCGACTCGGTTCTTGAACGAATTAATCAACGGTAATAATCCGCCCCTGGCTATCTTTCCTTGATGCCCAGATCGGATCGTCTTGCTGCATTTTATCGCTGTTATCCCAGCCTTACGAAGTTCGTATCGAATTTTATCGTGTACCTTGGCTTCGAATTTCATGGTGCAGCAACTGCGTACCCTGCGGTTTCCCTGTCTTCGAACTCAGCATACAAGATCTTTAGTGATACCGCCATACAGACTGTCCCAATGGCGCATACCTGCATTATTCGCGACGCGTTAATGAAGTAAGCACGTGCTTCTACAGTTCTACACACCAAGAGACTGTCTGTACTCATGTGCTGTGCAGCTGCATGCATTTGAGGAAGCAATGTATAGATAATGATATATATGCATGTATACTATAGGGATACATATGCTTGTATCCACTTTCGCGGAGCAAGCACAATGTAATTTTTCACGCTGCTTCGCAATATCATTATTCCTACTGGTATATAACGATGTGACCATGGTTGAGCTTCGAAAGTTGCATTTATACACCTCTGAAACACATCTAATATCTCATGGTTTTTGCGACAATTCATTTTACAAATTCCCTGACTTTTGCTTTCAATAAATAACGTTATTCTCAAGAATAAAGTTGATGCATTTTATAAAGCATGTAAGGTAAGTAAATACTATTATATTTGATAAAGATGTAAAACTTTAGGTAAGAATATGATAACCTAATTTTGGTATAATTATTATTCAAAAATTTATAGCTATAGTTTCCAATGACAGTATAACTGTACTAGCTGATCAAACTATGGCTTGCTAAATTATTATTATTATATCATTAAGCCGTTTCCCTTTCGGGGTAGGCGTGAATTGCTCGGTGGTAAAGTAGTGATGATATTATACATACCTTTTATGTAATTGTAGCTTTGTTGTTATTTTAACACTCATTTGTCAACCTTAATGGAAAATAATATTAGGATAATTAATTTGGGTTATAATTAGTTCTCACCTTTTCCAACTCGATAGCTCACATCCTCTACTTCTAGACGTTTCCATTTATGAAAAGCCCCAGGTTCGCACAGGGTGGGGGTGGGCCCGTCTCCCCTTTTCCAGCTTCGATACATTAATTCGATGGGAGGGGTGGGGCCCCCGCCCCTTTTCCAAGCTGAGAATCATATACTCAATGGAATCATGTGTGATCCCTCCCCGTTGCCAACTCGGAATCATTCATTTGATCAATTAGGAAAACCGCCATTTTGTTTTCAAGCCACACCTTCTAATGACCGCCATTTTGTTTTTGAGCCACGCTCCTCTCCAATCAGGAGAGACCACACCCCTCTCCTACCCCCAACACTCCTGTGAGGCCACGCCTCTCGACCAATCAGAGGCCGTCCTATAGCTCTGTATATCTACTACCGGTCACGTCAGGTATTACCAGTCAGGCCGAGCAGTGCCCAACACTAATTTTGAACGACCTAAGTATCCTGGAATTGGAACGATTGGAATGAAGCATGGGAGAACCGTGCGTCGATGGCGGGGGGGGGGGGCAATGTTCGGGAGCCAAGTGCTGTGCATCACCTTTGTGGAGTTAGCACCCCGATTTTCACTAATTTGGAAATATCCTATTTTTTCTTTTTGTAATCGTTTGTCGGTGTTTGTTGGTCAACTTTCGACGTTTATCGGTTAAAATTCCAAAAGTTATTAATATTTAAAGTTTCGGGCGCAAACTTCACACTACTACCAAATATATGCTTGCTAGCGCTATAATTTTTAATATTTTCCAAAAACTCCTCACGGAATCGTTTGTCGGTGTTTGTTGGTCAACTTTTAATGTTTTTTGGTAAAAATTGAAAAAGATATTGAATTTTTACAAATAGTTTCCACCTGTGTATAATTGTCACGGCGCAAATGTTTCCGCGCGGCGGCCTCCTCGGCGGGTCATCGTACTTGTCATTGACGCGAAAATTTAAACAGAAAAGAATTACGGAAATACGATAAAGAGTTTTTGGTCTTACATTATCAGGTTTGTTATGTATACTTTCGTATAATTACATGTGTACTTAAGTGAATTAATTTAACGTAGTGTTATTATTATTGAAAATTGGGTACAATCGAAATTAAATAATTTTGAGAACAGATTAATACTGCGTGGAT
The DNA here is from genome assembly GCA_011634705.1 of Andricus grossulariae. NCBI lineage: Eukaryota > Metazoa > Arthropoda > Insecta > Hymenoptera > Cynipidae > Andricus > Andricus grossulariae. The sequence goes on along the minus strand of JAABKJ010075445.1, from coordinate 135,172,180 downwards.
GTCTTACGTTTTTAAAAGATTATATTTTACGCAACGACTCCACTGTTCAGTAATTTTTTAGTACTTTTGTGACAAAAAAGTAATTATAATTGATTAAAAATGTGATGTTTTTTTTCATCAATAATCAAATAGTTTTTTAATAATTGTTTATAAGAATGTCTTCTAATTAATACTTTTTATGCATTTAATTCCATAGTTACCAGCAAGACACTCGTAATTTGCAGTGATTTTTGTAAATTGCACATAATATTCTGTGACCATTTTTTCGTATTAAAAACCAGAAAGTAATTGAATAGTTGAAAGTACACTCGAACTCCAAATATATGAGCTCCAAAGATACGAGAACTCCACAGATACGAGCGCCCCGACTCCAAAGGAGCGAGCGACATTTTTTCCCACCTTAGTCGAAAGTGAGGCGCCCGCGAACGCGCGCTGTTTTGAATTCGACATTTGTTCATTGCGAATTCTATACGCGCGCATGCGTGCAGTAGGCCTGGGTGCGTTCTCACGCAGTACCCCCGAAATATAAACGTCGCAGGAGTGGGAGCCCCTTTCACGCTCGTATGTTTGGAATTCCCGACTCCCGAGATTCTCGTATCTTTGGAGTTGGAGTGTTATTACATATTAAATGTAATTCATTATTTTAAAAAATCAATAAATAAAGAAGTAATTAAATAAATTGGTTGTATCTAAAAGTTCTTTATACTGATGTCACGTCCTGAATGCGGCTTTCAGGCACGCCCAGGTATGTATAGGTCTCTCCAGTGTTAAGATGTCTAACAACACTTATATCCACAAGCTCAGGGTCCTTGGGAACGCCAACAATCTTTCCGTTCTGCAGATGAATTTTGGCACATTTATCCAATCCAAAGTCCATCCCATTCTCTCCTGTGTACTTCTCGACGATATTTATGGCAGTTTGAAGTTCGCTTTTACCAGAGACATAAACCTCCAGGTCATTCATATAAAATACAAGAGTGACCTTATGCACGCACTGGTTAGTGTTGCCGCAGACGCATCCAGAAGAATTTCGTACTGCGAGATATAAAGGCAGAAGTGTGATGCAAAAATGCAAAGGGCTCATGGTATCGCCCTGAAAGACACTCCTCTGGAAGCTGACGTTGTTCTGTATCACACGATAACATCCAGATGAGATAGTAAATCTAGTTTTCCATAGAGACATTAAACTTTCTATGCATCTCACTATGCGTGCATGCACCTGCAAGCTTTCCAACTGACATATGATAAGTCTATGATAGTTTGAATCAAAAGCTTTCCGGTAGTCAATCAATGCCATTGACAAGACGCATTGATGGGCCATAGCGTATTTACAGACACACCTGTCAATGAGCAAGTTCTCTCGACAGCCTGCTACACCTTTCTTCGAGCCACGTTGTTCAAAAATCTCACGCCATACAAGATCAATTCGCCGAACAATCCTGTTGTTTAGGACAGCTGTGAAGATCTTATACAGTGTGTTCAAACAAATTACTGGCCTGTAATTCTCTGCGTTGGACGAGTTGCCTTCTTCCGGTAAGAGTATAGTGCGTCCTAACACCAGCCACTGCGGAATGGGCGTCTCCGACTCTAAATATAAGGTGAATATGCAGGCCAAATGTTGGTATGTAGAAGTAAACTTCTTCCACCAGAAGTTCTTGATACAATCTGGTCCAGCACTGGAAAATTTCTTTGTGCCTTTGAGTGCTTTTTTCATTTCTTCGGCAGTGATTGATGGACATTGCTCCTCAGATTTTATGAGGTTGTAGCAAAACTCCTTGAAGCGGATGATATTGTCAGCTCTTCTTTCAACTTTAGTGTTTTCGGGATCTTTTATACCTCTCTTCAAAAAGTCTCTACCTCTTTGGCCTTGAGTGGATTTTTGACAGAAACAGGAGATCACTTAAGAGGCGAGATGGGTCAGCGAGAAACTTCTGATTCTTCCTGCTCCATCTCTCCCTCTTCTGTATTCTTCTCCTTGCGTCATATAACAGCCGTATTTTGTCAAAAATATGCTGCTTGATAGTCAGCAGCTTTGACTTCTTCAGTGTGTGATCCAAGATCCTCAGTTCTTGAGCGTACTTTCGAACCCTTTTCGTGAACGTTCAACCAGATGTTATGTAGTCAATCACACATTGTTCACGGGACGCATTCTGTCTTGCCCATCGAATCTTCTTGTTCAGTTGATGTAAGCGTCTTTTGGTCTTTGGAACCATCTTCGGTTTTAGGCTCCGATTTAAATCAGCCAAAGCTCTCGCAGTACCATAAACTGAGCAATTGATGGCCCGCAGGTCGGACTCTTGCAAGATTTTTCCACAAAGGGAGGCACCCATTTCAACCAGATCTTGGGGCTTGAGAGGAACTTGCATGTTAATTTTCCTTCCTGTCCTGAAATCATGATCATCTCTCAAAAGGTGCCTGCTTTCCGCAATTGGTATTGTTGTCGTTTCGTCAGCTTTGGCTGCAGCCTGCTCAAGCAGCGGTTGGGGGAGCGCTCCGCTTACATATCCATTCTTCGAGAGGTGAGCACGTTGATTTCGCAAGAATTGAATCGAAACGTGCTGAAGCTTCGGGTGTTTTTGGCACCACAGAGTATGCATACGCGTCATAAAGCCTCGATGAACAGGGATAATGCTGGCATCGTAGCAGTCTAGCAAGTCATCCTTGAGTTGCGTACCTGACGATAACTAACGCATTTGTATAATTTGAATTTTAATCGTGAATAAAAATTGACTCCAATCAAATAGCATGTGAAGTGATCAAAATTAAGTTTTTCTATATCTGCTTTAATCGGTTAAGCCCTTTGTGAAAATAAAAATAATAAATGTACAAAAAACGAGGTTCCACGTTCTTTTTCGACATACTTTGAACTCTAAAACTTAAGATTAAATCATTGAAATAAATTTTGTTAACTGTACATTACAATTGGTTCTATTTTATCAATAATGTTTAGAAATCAATTTTATCATGAAAATGGGTAATCTTTGTTAATACAAATAAACAAACTGAAACAGCCGCTAAGTCATATTCACGCAGCGTTGCAACCAATCAGGTTTTCAAAAATCATGTATCGTTAAATCACTTTTTGACATCCATAACAAAAAAAATTGAAATTTTTGAAACAACTATACAAGATACGATAAAAATGAGTAGAAAAAAGTTGTTCACCCAAAAAGGCTCTACAAATTTGTTGTAAATCATTTTTTGATAGGACGCGTAGTTTTTCTTTTTTTCACCTTTTTTTTCACCTCTTCTTTTTTTGCGAATATCTCGAGAACGGCACATTTACCATAGATGTGCTACACAGTTTTGGATTCTGATGGAGATCTTTTTACATATGAATTTGTAAAATAAGAAGAAAGTGCTGAAATATTTAAGCAGTAAAAATAATAAAAATAAAATGTTAATTGACAAAATTATTCGCCTAAATTATACCTACAAAAATCATAAAATACTTTTTTTATAAAAAGTAATTTAAACTAAAAATAAAATTGAATAAGAAAACATAAATAGTTATTAAAAATAAGTAATCTGATTGGAATTTTATATGTTCTCCTTAAATAAAATAAGTATTAATTTAATAAATATTAACATAAAATATGACGAAAAGAGATTTTTATATGTTTTTATTATAAACCAAATTTAAGATGAAATTCAATAGAATTCGAGATTCTGTGGAAATTGGAAAATCTATAATAAATGCTAAGCGAGATGCTAGGTTTAGAAATGAAAAACACAAAAATAATGATTGACAAAGCATTAATTTGTTTGCATTAAAGGCCGAATCCATTTCAAATCATTTTAGAGGAAATTAGACAATACACATTCACCCGAATTGCGTATATGAACTTTATGCTTAAAAAAAACAAACTATTTCTTTCTTTTAACCTCTATAACTTTTGACATAATTGAGATATTTAGTTTTTCTTTCCGGATTCTGCTTCTTTTTTTTTAAATATTTAAAAGTCGATTTTTTCAACAGCAAGAACACACTTTTCAGTTAGAATAATTCATTGTCTATCTCATTTTAAAAAAATTCTCTCAAACATTCGTTTCAAATAACATTTTGAGCAATTATCAATAATGGTTATCCCTATTCGGATAAAGTATGCATATAAAGAAACGGTGTTTACATAGTCTTAGCACTGGCTTATGGAACTGTTCTTTTTTTTATTAAATTGCATAGAAAATATCTGTTTATCGGAACGTATATTTTTTATTTAATGACAATGGTTCTCACATTGTACAAATGACTTAGAAGATTCGAAAGCGGTTACGCTCGCCTAATAGAATCGAGCACAAACGAACACAAGAGGGAAGCGGTGTTTCTATCACGTCCGTGCACTAGCATCACAGTCAATGATTCAGAACCAAGCGTTTACCAAGGTCATCAGTCATTGCTCCTCTCGCCTTAACAGATGTATTCCAATAGTTCTTGACTGGTACCACAGATGGAGATTTGAAATCAACAAATCTAAATCTGAAGCTGTCTTCTCGCGCCGCCGGCGCAAACCTCCCAAACTCTTGGTAAACTCCTTTCCCATCAAATGAAGTACCTCCGCAAAATACCTCGGCGTCTTCTTTGACAAGAGACTCACCTGGGCCAAGCAAATCCTCTCCACCCGCAATAAAGTCGTCTCTGCTTGTCTCCAGCGCCATTTTGATCTAAGATTGTCGCTTACTCATTCACTCACTCGCTTCCAGTTGTGAAATCGATAAACCCAATCGATAGTAAGTATTCGATTGCACTGGTACTCGACTGTAGTAAAAGAATTGAATGTCATTGTAAGTTTTAAAAAATGTCGTTAATGAGCGTCAACCTCTGCCAATGATAATGATTCTTGTAGATCTCATAACAAATATAATAACATTTAATTGAATTTTTTCAAATGATCTTTGCAATAATCGAGTTAAGTGCAATCGATACCTGCCATAATCGATATGAATGAATTCGAAAAAACAAAATGGCGACGTAAGAGACAATGATAGCAATTTTCCAAAGATTTTTGTTGAAAATCATAAAAATGTTCGGATATACCTAACTTCTCATAGTGTTTTCAGTCAAACATTATTTTGTACAGTTATTCTTGAAGTAAATCTGTTTTTTTTTAGCGTCAATATAGAAATGGAGCCAAGTGATGCTTTACAATACAAAAAAGCAATTTTATGAAAAAAGGAGATACAGTAGTTAAAAATTATAGTTGAGGAAATGGAATATTTGAAGTGTGGAAGTAAAAAAGGCTTTCTTAATAGTTATCAAATTTTAATCCTATTTCTATATAGGTCTTTAGGACAAATTTTTGTACGACCATATATTTTCAATAGAGAATAAATAACGGTGAGACATATAGGAAACAATTTGAAAATTAAAGTTAATCTTATTAATCTGTTGAAAATTCAGGAATGTTGTTATAAAGTCTTTCTTTTGGGTTGAAAATTCAACTATTTTGTTGGAAATTCGTCTTTTTGGGATAAAAGTGCATATATTTTGGTAGAACTTGCATCTTTTTAGTTAAAAATCGCAACGCTGTGTTTGAAAATTAATCTGTTTCATCTTTTTTTATTATCAATATACAACAACTTATAGTTGAAAGTGAAACTAATTTGTTAAACATTCTTTTTTTTGTTTGGTTGATGATCCATCATTTCAGTTAAAAAATCTTTTTCTTTCATAATTTAACTATATTTTGTTGAAAATAATCTTTTTGTTCGATAAATTTCATGATTGGCTAAAAATTTATATTATTCAGTTGAAAATTAAACTATTTGATTAAAAATTCCTGTATTTCATTGAAACTTCGTCTTTTTGTGAATATTAATCTTGTTGTTGACTAATATTCCACATTTTGGTTCAAAATTTAACTATTAGGTTGAAGATTTCCTTAAAATATTCCTCAAATATTTATTATTTTTAAATTTATTTTATTTATATTTCTTTTTATATTTTATTATATTTATACATTTATTTGTTTAAATTAATTTTCATATTACTTAATTTTTAAATTTTTTAAATAAATTTGTTAGTAAGTTATGTTATTATTTACTATATTTATTTAAATATAAATATATAAATGGGGCATAATTTCTCAAGTGTACCCACCACCAAAATGAAAGTTTTCTGATCGGGCTAAAAATTGGCCTTATTGTAGTTCTATTAGATAGTACTTCTCACACTAAAAATTAATTCATTTTGACAATCATTTATCAAAGTAGAGGGGGCTCAATTTTTGGGTTTTTGAAGCAAAGCCTTACTTCCAAACATTTGTAACTTTTTTCCTATTGCATGAAACAAAATTTCACTAGATATGTTTTTGATAGATTTTTTCACAAGCTTTCTGGTGGTCATAACGATTTTAGAAAAGAATCAAAATTTGACCCTAATTTTTGAAAATCAAACATAAATTTGACTTTTTTCGAATTTCGACACTTTTTTTTCTTCAAAATAGTTTTAAAACAAAGCTGAGATTTTTTCCTGTAAGACCCCCAATTTTCTGAGTAGCAAATTAATATGTCTTTGGGTAATAGAACGATACGTAAACAAGATGCCATGATAGGGCGGGTGGCGCGCGATCTCCCCTAGTGTGCTCACGCCGAGACTTCGAGAAACGAACTATATTCGTGATCGAATTCTCGGCTCCTTCCGAATACATCACTGCCAAGGAGAAAGAAAAGAAAGAAAGGTATCAAGATCTTAAACGGAGCTGCAACGACTGTACCCAAAATATTCGGTACAAGTAATTGTCCTTGTGATAGGTGTTCTCGGAGGTGCGAAACTGTCACTTGTTTGTAACCTTAAAGCTATATCCGCGTGCCAAAAATATGCCACGGCACTTGCGAGATGGATGCAGAAAGCTGTCTTCCTTGGGTCGCTTCGTGTCCTCAAAACACACAAGGGTTTCGACGGCCTGTCGTTGTGATTTTGTAGTGTCCTGTGACCACCCATCGCACGGTTGTGAGCTTATGAAGCACGATTTCCCTCCAAAAGTCTTTAATCGTAAACAAACATCGTCTTGTTCGAATTTATAGACAAAATGTATGCATGTTATTTATTTGAAACACAGTACTGATTTTGTTGTTTAATTATATTGACGTTTCAATGACTTACATGTAGAAAATGTTTGAAGACGCAAAGATGTACTCCGAAACAAAGGACGAGGTAAGCGTTGTTACAGAGACTTTCGGTTTCAACGTATACGCTCATAGATGTGACAGTTCGTCGATTGGGATACGTATTTAAATAATAAATATGTAAGTGTAGGGTAGCCTATTTAATAGATGAAAAAATTCCCGGTTTTTTCCCAGTTCGCAAAAATTTTTCACGGTTATTGAAATTAAAAAAATTAAATTAAGAGATTGAAAACCTGCAAATTAAAGCACTCAAAGTGAAACTCTTGAATTTCAGGTTTTCAAAATTGAAGCTTAAACAAATTTGAATTCCAAATATTTTAATTTAAACTCTCAATAATCTACACATATGAAATAGAAGCTTTCAACATTTTTCAATTGAAACATTTGCATTTAAATGCAATTACGTAATCTGTAAAACTTGATCTTTAACGCTTTTCTAAATTGAACCAATCAAAGATTTCTGGTTAAAAGATACAAATACACGCTACAGTTTTTAATGTTCTAAGTAAAAACTAATCCTTCTTTCAACTCGCATTAATAAAAATGTTTAAAAATGAAACATATCCCTCAACCAATTCAGAAAAAATTGAAAATATAGATTATCTCCTATCCTACTGAATAAAAATATATTTTTTAAATTATCCTCTTCCAATTCAGAAAAAAAATTGAAAGTAAAAAATTCTTTCCTTAAGCACAATAAAAATCTCTTCGAATTAAAAAGAAAATATAGCATCCTTTCTAACTCAATAGAAACTGTAAAAATATATAATGTACTGCCAATTTAACAAAAAACAAAATTTCCTTGTTTCACACTTAATAGAAATGTTGAAAATACAAAATTTTCCAGTCTTCCACTCAATAAAAATTTAAAACCAAAAAATTTCCTCTTTCAACTGGGGAAGAAATTAAATACCAAAATTTATTCCCTTTCTTTTAAACTTAATATTGTGAAATTTAAACGTTTTTTTGTACATTAATCCTTTTGAGTGGAATTACTTTAATTATGGTCATTTCAAATAAGGACTTTTAAGTTGTTATTTAACGTTAGAATAGAGATTTTAACATTCAAAGATAACATTTTGCACTCTGAAATTTTCAGCATTCAAGGCTTTCTATTTCAAACAATTCATTTTCAAATTGTTTTGTTTTGAATATTTGATTTATAATTTAAGGAGGACGGAAAGCCAAATCGGATTGGTATTATATCCATTGTCCCTATTAATGTTATTAGGGTGTTTCAAAATTTCGATTACTTCTCTATGTTTTCTTGCAAAAATATTGTACGTTTTTGCGATGACGGTTGTTTTGTCGTTGGCTCACCGTCCTCCTGGTTTCTCTGAAATAGACTTTACCACAAGAACAAGGAATTTTATATACTAATATACTATATACTATATATTATATACTATATATATATATAAATATAATATTTTGCAAATAATTCAAAAACTAAAAAAGCTACAACTTTTTCTATTTGAAGAAAAAGATGCGTAATTGAATTTTCAATACAAATGCGCATTTGATCAATTGAAAATCAAAACTTTATTCTCAAGTGCCCAGGGGCCTCCCCACTCCAGCAAAATCATTTTACATCTCCTTTTTGCATCCGGCGCCTCAATAAGGGAAAGAAAACAATCAAAATATTTGAATGCATTTCTAAATAAGTTTCAAAAATTCAAAACATTCTTCTTACCAAAATTTACATAAAAAGAAGACTTCTTACAAGAAAATTGAGTTAAAGTATTTAAACTCAATTAAAAGAGATCTTAAAAATTATTCATAAGCAAACTCTGCAGATTGGATAGAATCATGAGTTTAGTGTCTCTATTTAAAAATTTTCTAATTAAGATTGAAAAGAAATCCATTTTATCATGAATAATAATTTTTACAGAATAAGCAACAAATTGATTCACAATTAAAAATAAACTTACAAAAAACCTCGCTTTTCGGCTCATTAGAGACAAGAATAATACAATGAAAACAGAGAGAGAAAAAGGGAAAAAGTCAACCACAAACCAAACTCTCACTTTTTCCTTTCTCCGTCCTTGTTATACTAAGAGGGGACCAACATGTTTCAGGGCCAATTTAGACCCCCCTCATCAGGGATTATTTATAGGAAAACTACAAGGTCTAATTAAAAAATTCTTATGCCATGTGAATATTCAAAACATAATACTTGCAATTAAAAGGAGACATATACATACAGAAAAAAACATATATTTATATACTTCCCCTTTTAAAGGTTACTTTATCTAATTTTGCATTTATTAGTGAAAAATGACAAAGATATAAAAATTGTTCTTCATAATAAGAACAAATAAGTATTAAAATTCTATCTATTCAAAGAATTATTCAGAATTAAAAAAATTGCAATATTTAAATTCCTGCGTATGGATATATATGTATTATATTACAACATGTTTCACACAGTACATCACGACACTAATTAAAAAATACTGTTGAAAGACACAAACACAGTCTCGAAAAATTGCGAAAATTAAATTTTGATCTATATTGCAAAATAAACAAACTTTTTTAAAATGAAAAAACTACTATCAAAGTTACGTGGTGAAGTGTTCAAAATCAAGAGGCCAACTGAAGCTTCCTTTATAACACGAAAATTCTCAAAGCATTGCCAGACTTTCGAAAAAGTTAATAGTTCCATCCCACTTTTTAGAGAGAGAGAGAAGCATTCAACTAAGACCCTTTTTTATATAGTCCTTCACTTGCCAGACCAAGTGACACAATTTTCAAGGAAACCCATTGAAATAACCCAAACATCATAAAACGCACATGTTACCAGAATTTTTACAGATCTGAAGGAAAAACCCAAAACTATGAGAAAATATTCAAAATCGCCATCAATTTTTCAGAAATGAACACAAAAACAAGATATCAAAAGTGATCAGAAAATAAAAAGACATAATTAGACAATTTTACGACAAATTTAGCATAACATTATCACAAAAGTACTAATTGGTGCATATATTTTATGTATGGCATCATCATTCTAAAAATATGTACATCCTATATATCAACCTTATTTTTCATAAGTACCAGGATAACATTTTTAATAATATGTACATCCCATTAGCGACCTTATTTTTCACTAAGTACCGGGATGACATTTTTGAAAAAATATTATAACATTTATCATGTATAAAAGTAAAAATAGATTAAAATCTGAAAACATATAAATTATGAATCATAAAGAAAATAGATCCTAGTGCCCAGATCTAATGTTCATAGTTATTTCTGCACCAATCTACTTAGATTATTGCAATTTTCCAAATAGGAAACGAAACAATCCAAAATATTTTTATGTATTTCTAACATTGCTTATATTTAATGCATTCTTCTTTCAAAAATTTTAAATAAAAAGATTTCTTTCGACATTTGATTGAATCCGCGAAAGTCATTTTTCACATAAAACCAATACCTTCTCATTGAGATGAGAATGTGAAAAATGAAGAGACAAAAGTTGTTCAACCAAAAAAGATCTACAAATTTGATATAAGCTCTTGTTATGAAAATTTATTGGAAATAAAAAAATCACCAGATTGGAAAAAGGAAACAAGCTAGAATAACATTTTATTTAACAAATTTTTTGCCTCAATTATATCTACAAATTTGCTCAAAACCACTTTACGCTAGGATGCGTATTTTCGGTTTACATTGTGAAAAATAACATTGATAATAAACAAATTACATTATTGGAAAAACGATACAAGTTGCAATAAAATGTTCAATAACAAAATTGTTTTTTTTTCTAATAGGATGCTCACTTTTTTCAATCATAAAAACAAAACAATGAAAATACGTATGTTTCAATACCAATGCATATTATAAATTGTAATAATATAAATTTATAGAAATGATACATTTTTCAGATTAGCTTAGAATAAAATTTAATGCAAAATAAGAAACACATATTAAATTCATCATGATAAATAAATTTGCTACTTTATTTTATAATATCTGAATAAGGAATCCCAGCCTTATTGTATAGTAAACAGATATTAAATTTTTGCATGTTCTTTGCAGGTATATATTGTTGTTTTCATCAAAACCGTTCCAATTAACTTCACATTGATTTAAATTCAGACACATTTATAAATATTAAATATTTCGTATTGTTAATAATAATAATTATAGAAAAATGAGTAATTTTGGCATGAAAAAATATGATTTCGACTAAAAAATATTCCATATAATCGAATAGTAACATTTCGTAAAGAAAATGTATCTCTGACTCATAATTGTTATTACTATTAACAAATTATTATATACATATTCATTTCTAAATTGTTTTTCATATTTCAGTATTGTTTTTATTATAAAACCAATCAAGAATATGTTCTCAATAGATTAATATTCACACAGTATAATAAATTGAAAAAACATATATATATATTTCTTATTTTTAATAATGAGAATTATAAACAAATTCCAAGTTATTCGTTTTTACATAGGAAAAAAATGATTTTTTGTCCTTAACTATATATCAGACAACTAAAAAAAATATTCTATTAAGAGAATATGTCATTGACTCTTAATTGTTATTACTATTAACAATTTATTAAATGCATATTCCTTTTTACATTTTTTGCATGGGTAAAGAACGTTTTTCTCATAAAAAATTTAAAATACGTTTTTAATTGATTAGTGATCACAAACATAAAAATAATATTCCAGACAACTGAATACACATATTCCAATAACAAAATGTATCTTTGACACTTAGTTGCTACGGTTAATAACAAATTAATGAATACATATATTTATTGCTTGCATAGTTAAAGATTATTTTGTTTATTAAACCATTTAAAAATACGTTTTAAGGATTATTTCTGTGAAGTTATTATTTTGGTCTATAGACTATGATATATTAAACAAAATAATTTTTTCTACAAGGAAGTGACTTATTTCTAATTTTTTAATGATTTATGTTATTAAAAATATGAAGGATTTAATGCTTAAAATGTTCTGTGATTATCAATCACTTCAAAACATATTCCTAGTAGGTTTCATGAGAAAAGCCATTTTAAAATAATCAAAAGATGTACACATGTATATATATATATATATATAAGCTAATAAGAATAGATAAAAGAAAGATAATAAATAAGATAATAAGGCCTAAGATGGAGTCAATGTGATTGACCAGCAGAATCTCATTACTTTTAAGTGGAAGGATCGACTCAGGGACGATCTGCTGGAGTGCTATGATACCAGTATGGCCCCTGAACGAAAAGGTTACGTGGCGCGACTGCATGCTCTGTGGTGCGTGAAACACCCAGAGCTCTCGCATTTTTCGCATAAACGTCTGCGAAACCGTGCCGAGGAACTCCGGAAATTCGGTTCCACTTAGGTTCCACTTAGAAACCAATAGCTAATACGGTACGAGTGCCGAATACGGACACATTAGATCCTCATTAGATCCAATTAGAAAGTTCACAATTACCTAATAGAACACCATATAGAACCAGGAACAAAACCCACATTCGAAAGTAATAGGACCTGATAGAAGCCACATCCTATTAGGTTTCTATTTGGTTTCTAATAGGCATTTTTACTGGGGTTACCTTCACGTTTCGGAGATTTTCTCCAAAAAGTCACATGCAGTTGCAGTACCAGGTACTAACCTTCCTGACGGCTGGAATTTCCACCTATCGATGTCATGCCACAAAACTCAGTATTCCGTGAAATATTTGAGTCGTTTTTTGATTCTATAATATTGATTTTTAGTTGGCAAATTGTCGTACGCCAACTCCGGGGAAGTAAGGACATAAACAGGACAAGTGTCCCACCGGCAATTTTATGTTCTAAATCGAAACTATATCGATCCCCAACTACTTACCTGAATTCTCGAATAAATTCCGCTGAAGCTTTTGTTGCAGCTTGCAAGCACAACTTTGAGCTCGCAAAATTGAAGAGTTTTGCGCTTATAACTTTTTAACGCGTACTCGTACGAAAATATTGTGGGGATCAAAATTGTAGGACATTTAATGCTTTATACAATGACATAAATTGATCTCGCAAAAAACTAATTTTTCAACCCTTAATTTTCCAACAACTGTAGAAAAATTCAGAAAAATTGAAAAATTTGTTTTTCAAACAACAAGTATTCAAAAAATAATAATATAAAGCTAAAAATATAGAAAAACATGTAGGAGCTACTTCTGAAAAACAAGGTCTATTCAAAATTTGAAAATTCAAAATGGCGGCAGCATCAACTGCTGATGTATTTTTTTGTATTCATTCGTCGTTCATTTTATAAACATTAATCATTTTGAGACTCGGTTTCTTGCAATCAGCTAAGTAAGAGTTATGTTTTGATAGAATATATATAGATATTTTTAATAGATTTTTTTTCATCGTTTTTTATCGCTTTAATTGCAAAAAAAATTTTTTTTTAGTTTTCCCAAAATTTAACGTTGAAAATTTTGTTTTAACGTTGTGTTTGAATATTGGAGAAGTAGGTCTTCGAAAACCACACCTTTTGAACAAAAATTGTAATACGATCTTTACAAACCGAGATAATGGAAGGCAAAGTTCGAAAAATACTGACGGAGTTCTATTGAGAATTTTGGGATTCTGATTGATTCGTTACATTGTTGGAACCAAACTCTAACTAAATTCATTTTTATATTATGACGTTCTCTTCAAACACGTGTGAAAAAGACAGGTATTTGCAGCTCGGGCAACGAAATTACAGTGCGGCAGTGGCCGGGCGTCGTGGCGATGGGAGACCGCTAGTACCCAAGCCGAGCCGGCCGAGCGTCGCAGCAGCTGCAGCCCTCCACTAGGCACGCACACACTTATTTTTCGTTTACTTGTGAGTGGCGCTGTCACCTGCGTTGCCAAAACTATATCCAAATACGTATAGTTCGTTTGAAGGGTCAGGTCACTTGAAGCCTCAGTTTAGTCGACGCTACATCGTGCAGCATCGTGCAGTTTGCTTCGTTTGATCGTTTGTACGATCTTATGTAAAGGCTGTGAAGGTGAAAATTGCAATAACATTGAAAACGAAAGTAGATTATCAAATGACGATAACGATGATGAAATTGAAAATAATGAGCACAGCCTTGAAATAAGTGAAATGTTAAATTGTGAACTTGCAATTGATAATAGCGATGAGAACGGCGAAGATATCGACGAAAATATCATTCCCGAGAGCGAAAGCGATGAAGAAATTGTCGAACCGCGTAACTTGCGACCAAAAAAAAGCAAGAATTTTGTAAAAAATGTATTTAAATTGTTAAATTCTCAATTCAATTCAGTTGAGTACAAAAATTCTATACAAATGTAAATAAAATAAGTCAACCACAACAAAAATGATTTTTCGACTGGTATTGTTGTTTTAAGTTAATTATTTTTGCTCTTTTCCCAATGCAAAAAAAAAAATAATTCAAAGAAAAAAAGCTATTTTACGCAAGAGGAAAAAACAAAGAATAGAATAACAATAACAATTGCTGCATTTCTGACACCTCACTGAAGTCTCTGAGTAACTTATTCAAGGGAAAGTTGTATTTATATGATCCGAGTAGAAATTTTGGAGCGTATTTTAAATATTTGTTTTATTTCAGAATATTAAATTACCAGAATATATATTCACAGAAATGAAAGAGATTATTTAAAATATAGTTTTCTCTAATGTTTATTTATTGATCGTTAGTAATTAATTGGGCTGAGTAAAGTGAATGATTTTAGAAAAAACCGCCACTTTCTAGCACTTATCTAAGAAAAGATAGTTATGAACAATATCATATTATTTAAACAACTTTTTTGTTAACTTTAATTAATTATTACCTCACTAAGTAAAAAAAGGACAGAAAGGTGAAAATTTCCGAAAAACCGCAACTTTCGGGCGCAATCGATATAGATAAAGATAGTCATCAAGAATAATAATTTGTTTAATCAATTATTTTTGTTAAATATAATTAGTCATTAAGTCACGCCTGATGAAAAATAAACAAACAGTTGAAAATTTCAGAAAAAACCGCAACATCCTATCAATTAAGCAAAGAGAATATTATTAACAATGATAATAAATTATTTGAACAATTATTTTGTTGAGTTGAATTTATTATTACTACACTCCAAATGAAGATTGGACAAAAAGCCAGAAATTAAAACAAAACGCATCTTTCTAGCATTATTCAAATATAATATTATTATAATTATGATAAAATGTTTAAACAATAATTTTGTTAACTTGAATTTATTATTACTTCACTCCACATAAAAATTGGACAAAAAGCCAGAAATAAAAAAAAACGCACCTTTCTAGCATTATTCAAATATAATATTATTAATAATTATGATAAATTGTTTAAACAAAGATTTTGTTACCTTGAATTTATTATCACTTCACTCCAAATGAAAATTGGACAAAAAGCCAGAAATTACAAAAGAAAACGCATCTTCCTAGCATTATTCAAATACAATATTATTACAAATTATAACACATTGCTTGAACAATCACTATTATTAACATTGATGAACCGTCACTTCCATCTAATTGAAAATTGGACAACAAATGGAAAATTGGTGAAAAACCGCGTCTTTCTAACTCCATTCTATGAGAAAATTGCTAAAAACAATGACAAATTGTTTAAACAATTCACGAAAATATCCAATTTTCAGTATAATGTAATATTTTATCTATTAAAAACAATTCGCTTCAAAGAAACCGCAGAAAAAATCATAATTAGCGCCAAAAACTCGCAAAACCTATTTTTTCGCTTATGGGGTTTCTTTGGGACCCTATTGAACAGACTTATGGTGGTGATATTCAAAAGTGATATTTTATTCGTATTCTATGGCTAATTGTGAAGAGATATGTTGAGTTTTCACTCAATAGAGATAATATTGAGGATTCTGAATAAGATTTACAAAAACCTCTTTTTTTCTTATGGGAAATGCATGTTAAACTTCATGGGGCTTGCGGCACCCCTATAAATATCATTTTTTTCAAAACAAAAGAAAATATATTTATTTTTGGGTGGATTCGAACAAATATGGGGGGTGTCCCCATAAAAATTCGAAAAAAAATTTTTGGACCACCCTATTGAACACACCTAATGGAAGATATATACCACTTTTCTGAATATCTACATAATTTCAGATAATGAAGGAAGAAATAAATTCCAAACTTTTGCAAAATATTGTTTACAACATTTACAATTGTTGATGTTTCATAAAAATTGTGACAAACAGTCACTCTCATTATAATTTGAAGCATATTCATCCGAAAACAATTTTTTTTCAACGAAAATTATTCCGCGACCACCTTGACGGCGTGAGATGTAAAGTCGCGGAACAGAAGATTTAAAATGCATGCTTTTGTTCATGTGTGTGTGTATATATATATATGTATATATGAATATAAATAACTTACCATTGAGCGAACTAGGATTCCGTGGTTTACAGTCTAACGCTAATGCCCTCTCTGCTTCACTTCTCTCGTCCTTCAGCCTGCAACAAAGGTTTGAAAAAGACAAGACATTAATACAGAGAAATTAAATTTGTCGAGCGAAGGTGGTGTCTTGCTGAAGGTATTAATTAAATAATTATTTTATCGACTGAGACTTGCGAATCGTGTAGGATGATAAGTAACGGTTTCCACGACGATTCATTCGTTCCTCTCGCTATTATGCGCATCCTTTTGGATTGTTTCTTTGTCCGACCATAGGCGTCGATTGAAATATGAAATGAGGAAGGTTCTACAAAAAACCAGTGGAATTGCTTCGTCTCCATTGTCGGCTTTGATTTAAAAAAATATATATATTTTGGTGAAAGCTTTTATTTGATTAGCAATTTCTGGGCACAATACGTAGACGATTTATGTTTCAATTTTGATGCTTGGAACTGCTAATTGTTGAAACTAAGCTGTTTATTAATATGGGATGTATACATATGTGAAAATTTCGGTAAACAATATATCTACCTCTTGGATCATATTGGAGCAGAATACACTTGAATTCCGATATAAAAGCCCCCGGTACACGATATTCCTAGAACTGACGGCCTTCGCAGTTTCGTCATGAAAGAGAGGCGAAGGTCAGCAAGCGTGACAAACAGCTCGAGGGCCGCACTCTCAGCGTGTTAGTTGCATCAGGTTGCGCCATCCGTATAGCACTAGGGCTAATGTCACAGAATTTTTCGTAACGTTAGGCTCTGAACTAGCGAAAAAAGGGGTTAGTTTTACGGAAAATTCCGTAACCGTAAGCAGATCGTAATTTGAAATCTTGATGAACCCAGGGGAGTGACATGATTTTCGCTTGGCATTAGAGGCGCGTGTCAATTTTGTGAAAAGCGGCGGGTCGTGAAACATTTTCGCCACTTCTGCGACGCCCGGTCTGCCCGTTGTATATTATTATTTTGCATATAAAACCTCGTGACATATCATAAATTTATCGTCTATTTGCCGTATTTTATACAGTTACGGATAAATGTGTTATAAAAATGGGGAGAGGGGCATCGATGTATAGCTTCGAACTGTCGATCAGGGTACGACTCAACACGCTCAAACGGAATAAAACAAGTGTTTTTTTCGTTCCGAAAAATGAGGTTGAACGTTAGCAACAAGCAATTAACCGTCACAAAAAGGATTTTATTGGTAAACCTGGACATTTAGTATGTGAAGATCACTTTTGAAAGGATCAGATAAATTGGAAAAAGGAAGTCTTAGCTCCTGATGGAACGATTATGGTGGTAAGTATTACGATTTGTTTACACCGATGTCCTTTAACCTAAAATAATCGAATGGCTCTGACGGTTTCATGCCTGCATTGACTTTTAAATTTTCATATATTCTTCTTTTTGCCCATTTTTTTAATTATTGTGATAGTGTGTGAAATTATAGTTTTAATAGTTTTTGGAATTTGAAAAATATTTCGATGCCTCCATTCAATATGAGTACATGTACTGACAGCGCCCTGTATGAGACTATTCCCTATGCTTATACACAGCGCATATTCTCATACACGGCGCTCTCAGCACATAGACTCATATTGAATGGAGGCGTCGATTTTAAGACCCTGCCTATCTTTAAGAAAGATGTAAAAGTAACATTAATGACAGTTTTGAATTATCGCCGGTTTCCGACATTTATGTACAATTACATTAATTTATTGATACATTCAAGCATTAAAGTAAATTATAATATTCAAAAATACTTATTCGTAGGGTAATGGAAATTACAGAAGAAAAGATATGGGAAGTCCAAAGTGGATTTATGATACCTGGACTGGTCTTTCCGAACTATATTCTGGCTATTCACTTTCTTTCAATATTTTTGTGAATGGAAGTATCCACTGATACGTTTTTCATTTGAAACATTGTATTTTAATATTTTAAGTAAAAATTAAAAAGAAAATAATTTCTATTTTAACGACCCCATTATACATTTTTTGACTCGCTTATCAGAAGAATAATTCTTTTTTCAGAATGATTAATTATAATAGTCATTATTATAATAATATTTTAGCATTTATTGAATAATAGTTGCTCTTTAATTGTAACAATATCAAGCACGTCACCTTATTAAGAAATATACCAATGAAAATGTACAGATCATGTCTTCAATATCAATAATGTGATCATTATTGTATGTACAGTTGAGCTCTCGGATCCAATAACTCACCCGACTCTCCTACTATTTCACAAAGTCCATATTTCAGTGAATTTTTAATGAATTCATATAAAATATTCCAGACATTTTCTTTGCACTATATAGAACAACTTTATCGCGGGAAGTTGTTTCAAATCAGAAGTTGCCTCGATACCTTTTGTCTCCGAAAGTAGAAAAATGTGGTTACCGATCGGCCTTAAGTTTCAATTGGATATTATTAAACATAAGGTCATTTTCAACTTTATATTATTTTGCAGACATTCGCTGAGTATACTTTGTATGTGTACTTAATCTTAAATAGTTTCAATAAAATTTGTACGAGTTGCGATGATTTATGATTTAATCACTTATTGAATATTAGGAAAAAAAATTTCTTTTCAATTTTTAATTTTCATTCTTAAAAATTATTTTAGGACATAAGAATTCTAAATCTACGTTGTTAAAATATAGAAGCCTATTTAAAAAAAATAATCTTGTGATTTTGAACATTCCCATTTATTGAGACCCGGGGCAACGCTTCTAGCGTTTTTGAGCGTCGGGCGAGTTATTGAATTCGAGAGCTCAAGTGCAGAAATTGTTTCATTGAAACACGTTAAAAAAAATAAAAAATGCGATTCTAACACAAGATTTAAAAATATTAAAAGTATAACAATAACAAAATCCTATAATATTAAATAACGAACCAATGAACAAGAAATAAACTTTTTCTCTCACTTTTAAAGTAAAATATGATGTACGTAATACTTGAGTGTTTCAACTTTTAATATTATTTGTATAATTTGGACTTATTTATTCGACCAAATTGATATTTATTACCCTACGCGTAGAAAGAAGAATATTTTCCAACAGTGCGCGCTCCTGCAATTCTTTCATTGTTAATAGTAGATATACAGAGCTATAGGACGGCCTCTGATTGGTCGATAGGCGTGGCCTAAAAGGAGGGGTGGGGTAGGATAGGGGCGTGGCCTCTTCTGGTTGGTAGAGGCGCATGGCCTAGAACAAAATGGATGCTATTAAGGGGGCGTGGCTTTAAAACAAAATGGCGGTCATTAGAAGGTGTAACCTGAAAACAAAATGGCGGTTTTCCTAATTGATCAAATTAATGATTCCGAGTTGGAAACGGGGAAGGGTCACACACGATTCCATTGAGTGGATGATTCTCAGCTTGGAAAAGGGGAGGGGGCCCCACCCCTCCCTGTGCGACCCTAGGACTTTTCCTAAATGGAAACATTAGTTTCCCTGTTAGTCTAAGAGTAGAGGATGTGAGCTATCAAGTTGGAAAAGGTGCGAACTAATTATAACGCAAATTATTTATCCTAATCTTATTTTCCATTAAGGTTGACGAATGAGTGTTAAAATAACAACAAAGCTACAATTACATAGAAGGTATGTATAATATTCAATTTATCAATTAAAACCTAAAATTATCCTAAACTATTCTAAGTGGTAGGTAGTAAATATACAGATTGTTTTTAATTATAATTTCATATCTGTTTTTATTAACTTTCCAACAAAATACATTTAATTATGTACGTGTAGAAAAAATAAGTTCAACCTCGCCAACAATGTATGTCGCTTAAGCTTAAGTAGATTTTGATAGATTTAGTACATTTTTGTGGAACTACTTTAAGCTATTATCTATATTTTAGGTTGGTTTCTTCAATTTCTGAGTTTATTACTCACTACTCCTTTCGTTTATAAATGCATTTTTTTTCTTTCATGTTATCAGTCTACGTTTAAGGACCTCAGATTGAAGTAAATATGTATTATATAATTTCTGTTCCTTAGAGGGCTACTTGGCGCTAGGAACTTTTTAATAAATTACAAATTAATTTTTTCGACCTGTTCGCTGGGAATAAGAACCATTTTTCTTGTATGCTCCACATTATTGAAGGTTCTACGATAAGGACTTGAACAAATGGAAAGCAAACCACCAATGATTGGACCAAGTAAAAAAGGTGGAAATTCACCTTTCTGAACGATAAACTTTTTCTTGTTTTTCCAAGTGCCACGAGTTTCGACTAACTTTCGTAACGTGTTTCTACGTTTTTTCAGCTTTAGTTTTTGACAATCTTTAAGAGGAACATTTCTCTACAGGATATTTAAGGCACACTCAAAAACACATTTAATGAGCTGTACATCAGATGCTTTTAGTATTGCTTGTCGTTGATCCGGATTTAGATGACCCTTGTATACCCTTCACTTGTATGTAAACGTACTGATGAGGATCATCTGGAAATATACTTATGCAATATCGACAATTATCAGGAGTTGATTGTTTTAAGTCCAGAAGTAAGTAGCCATGTGATTCAGGTGTGGCATCGAATAAAACAAGGGTCTTGAGGACAAATCTGACGTACAAGATGTTGAATTTGAGCCCGATCTCGAGAATTTGTATATGTGGCTATATAGTTTGCATTTAGGGAAATGCCTTTCTGACTGTGCCCTTGATGAAAAAGATTTTGGGATATGAAAATTAGACTGAGGTTTTTATTATGATGGCTTCCTTTAGTAAAAAGATCTACAATTGTGTTATTTGAACATTCCCTCATCAAATCGTCGAGAATTATATGTTTAGACCTTGCATTATTGGAGTAATCAGAAGACTGTGTTAATCTTTTACTAAATTCGATCTCTTCCATATTCCCTATAAGCCGTTTGCCACTCTGAATAATAGAAAGTTATACTATCAATTTGTGTATCGTACACTACATTGAGATTTATAAGAAAATGTTTACAAAGAAAGTTTTACCACAGCCTGTTGGACCGCATATGAGTGACGTAAACGGATGCTTCCAAAGCATATCCATATTGAATAATGCTGCATTATCAGTCAAACCTTGTAATTGATATATAATAGTAAATATTTATCCCCTTAGCGAATATCTTAATTGAAGTATGAACTAATGTTTTCGACTTGAATTTTTAGATATATCTATTTGAAAAACTTATTATTCGTTTGCTTATCTCATCTTGATTAGCTAATTTCTCGCCCTGTCAAGAATTTTGAGCTGATACCCCTGACCCAACATTTCGATGATGAGCTTATCTGTCGACGTGTCTCTTAGTTTCACACGCTTAAAAGAAGGCTTAAAGCAGGTTGTTCCTCCCGCCCGCCGTCGCACAGTGGGGCGAAATGAAAAAACGATGTTCAAAATAACCTGTAGGTCACAATTTTTCATCGATTTTTAATTTTTTTTTTTCAAAAATTCAGCGATAAATTCTCAAGAAATCTGTCGAGGCCAATTTGTGAATTTTCGTTTGTTTAAATTTTTAGAGCTGCAAATAGCGAAAAAAATGTTGATTTTTTTAGTTTTTCTTTTTAATTCTCTGTAAAAATTTGTTGACATGTCAAGTTATTTGTTATAAACAAATATTTGCAACAAATAGCCAGCATGATGCATTAGGTTTTTGTGAAGTATATTTATGCATCGAAATCGCTCGGTCAGAGCAACGAGGTGAAATGTGATCATGAAAATGTGGTATCCGATATAATTTGTTAACTTTATCAACAAATAATATAAACAAATGCAATTTCACAATGAGAAAATTACTGAAACATATTAATTTCAGATACAAAAAAATGCAGAATCGTTCGGTTCTTATGGAGAGTTCTTCGGTGGCTGGAAAAAGAGCGGCATACTTACGAAAAATTCATTTTTATCGACGAAATGATTGGCACATATACTTTGTTGACGAGACATGGTGTGGTGCTAATCATCACCGCCAACATGGGTGGCTTGAAAAAATAGAGGATAACTTTCGGGACAATTTTGATGTGTACCGCTCTGGCGTACAAGCAGTGAGTTGTTATCGAGGAGGCTTTCTCGTTCCTTCCGGTGCTGGAAAAAGAGTTATTATTCTCCACATTGGCAGCAAGAATGGATTTTTAGATGGCAGTTTGAAATGCTTCATTGGTAAAAAGGGGAGTGCCGACTACCACCATGAAATGAACGCCGCTCATTTTGAAAAGTGGTTTAGGGAGGTGCTTCACAAACTGCCATCTAAATCTGTAATTGTGATCGATCAAGCACCCGACCATACAATATGATTGATCCTGAACGTTGCAATCCCACGTCGGGTTGGCGCAAAGCCGGTATCATTCAGTGGATGGTGAAAAGAAATATATCTCTTCCAGTAGACACTGAATCATTTGAAGATTTGACGAAGCCATATCTCCCACAACTGTGCTTGCCATACAAATTTGAGAAATCTTACTTGCTAGAAAAAATAACACAAGTTGTGAGAGGAAGTGACGTTCAACTGCTCTGGTTGTCTGTAGCACACTGTGAGTTTAATGCCATAGAGTATGTATGGGCATACGCGAAAAAAAAGGTTGCTGAGCAGAATAAAACTTTCAAAATTCATGACGTTTGGAAGTTGTTTGAAGCTGTCATGAATACCGTACCTCCAACATTCTGGGAAAACTGTGTAAAACACGTCGAAAAAATAGAAGAGGAGTACAGAGGTACTCAAGATATCAATAACCTGTATCGCTCAATTTCCTCCGAAAAATAACAGATTTATTCGGATTGTATACAAACTTTTCATGTTTGCACAACTCAGAAGCTGTCTGCAATATCGTCTTATAGAATTTTGTTAGACCTGAGAGCTTGATATATGTGGAATAGCTGAATTTGCCGCTAGAAAATTAAATTTCGACAAAGGAACAGAATGTTTAGCATAATATTCAAATTTACAGCCATTGTGATGATTTTTCAAGTACATTTGTAAATCCTGCAGTAGGAGAGTCAATTTTTCAGTTAAAAAAAATAAATTTTCAAACCAAAACAATGATTTTTCAACAAAATAGTAAAATTTGGAACCAAACAGATGTATTTTCATGTAAAGTGAAGAATCCTTGTAAAAAATGACTTTTTAACCAAATTGTCAAACTTTCTACAAAGTAGAATATTTAAAAAAAAAAAATTAACTTACATATGTTCGACGAAACAGTTGACTTGTCAACCAAAAAGGATATTACTAAAAAACATTGTTCACTTTTTTAAAGATAGCAGATTAAGTTTTGACAAAACAGTGAAACTTTCAATACAAAATATTAATTTTTAAAGAATAAGAATTATTTTTTACCGAATAATACGGATTTTCAACGATATAATTAAAGTTTCAAATGAAAATGATTAATTTACATGAAAATAGTTCAATTTTCTATCAAAGAGATGAATTGTAAACAGAAATGATTCATCTTTAGCCAGCAAATTCATGTTTAACGAAGTAGTACAACATTCAACCAAGTAGTTGTGTTTGTAACTGAGAAAATTAATTTTTCCCTGAAAAAGACGAATTTTTAACAAAATACAAGATTGTCTAACTGAATATATTTAAATTTTTCAACAAAAAACACGAGTTGTAAACAAAATAAATTAATTTTAAACAAAACTGTTGAATTTTTAAGTAAAAAGATTATTTATTTTTTACAATGAAAGACGAATTTTTAACAAAATATATGAATGATAAATTATTATAATTATCATGTTGAATATTTAATCGGGCGTGTGCCGCATTTTCCAAAGTCACCTCCGATGGTCGCATTCCTATACTGGAATGTCGCGCATTATTATAGCTCTGTACAAGTTGTTGTAAAACATCAATGTAACGATGAGTATTACTATGAGTGAAATAGCGTCACATACGTTCTTTCAGTGTGCGATTAAATCGTTCGACTACAGCAGCCTTAACACTTGGATCACGCACAGCACGAAATCTTATACCCCGGTTTGATAAAAAATTTTGAAAAACTACACCGAGAAATTCTTTTCCTCTATCGCTCTAAAGACAGACGGTAGATCGCTTACCACTTTTCTCAAGAATACACTCAAAAGCCCTTCTCACTTCATTCATAGATTTATCTTTAAGAGGGTCAACCTAAACGTATTTACTCAACACGTCAATCAGCACCAGTAAATGCAAGTCATCCTTTTATATTTTTAACAGGTATGTACACATATGAAAACCCATCATTTGGAAAAATATTTGTTCTAAAACGACAATTATCGGGTGCATACTGTTATAAATCGAGAAGAAGGTAACCGTGAGGTTTAGATGTCGCGTCCTGATAAGCTTTCTGTAAAAAACGAGGATTTTCTGGATATATTTGTCGAGCAAGATCTTGAAATTGAGCTCGGTCTCGAGGATTTTTAAAAACAACGATATAATTCGTATTGAGTGAATATCCCTTTGTCCATGTCCCTGATGAAATAAATTTTGCGAGATAAAGATAACACTAAGATTTTTGTGGTGAGTACCTTCAGTGAAATGATCTAGAATTGTATTGTTTCAAGATTCGCGCATAAGTTCATCGATAATTATGAGCTTAGCAAGGTCATTATCGCTGGAATAAGCAGTCGGTTGCGGTAAGCCTTCTCTAGATTCTATCGTTTTGCCGTATTCAGAATAACCCGACTGCCATTCTGAATAGTGAAAAAGAATACGTTCAAAGTGTCTATCACACATGACATCGATGTAGCGTAAGAATTTTTTGACAAAAAAAGTTTTTCCGCATCCGCTTGGACTGCAAACCATAGCTGTGAAAGGATGTTGCCAACGAGGGTCCATTTTATATACTGATATATAATTCACTATAGTTCATCATTTATAGTAAAATCACATAGTTGAATGAAAAAAGTGTTTTTCTGAAGACTAATCAGCTTGTAACTGCGGTCGGTGTGGAACCAATATAAGCTTTTTCGATTCCACACCCGCGAACCTATATAAGCTTTTTTCGATTCCGTGCACGGGCCAGGCTTTTCTCAGCTTATTATTTGCCTCAAACACTTGATATCTCACGAAAATAACAGAAAGATAGAGAGGAAAGAGCGTAAAGTTTATGGTGTTTTTACCCAAGCAAACACTTTTCAATTTGAATAACTAAAAGCCTTTACAACCTGTTCTCAAGACCCCATCGCAAGATGTTATCTTATCTTACCTGATCTGGGATCTTAATCTCATATACTTTCGCACGCAAGGTGGGTTTGGGAAAATAGAAAAGTATCATATTAGACAAAAGCATTTTTTATTTCAGTTTCTGAAAAATGGTGGCAGATAACAGATTCAAAATTTGTTTAATAAACTCTGGTTATATTTCCATTAAGAATGCATACACATGCTCTCACATATTACATACACATATACAATCACGAAGAGAAATATACATGTATACGCATACGTGTCATCGTTGTTAATAAATGCAGTAGAATTATTGTAAAACATAGGACATGCATATTTTTAAATTAAATATGTGGACAGAAGGTACCAAAAAACTTTTTGATTGTAATTAGTCTTTTTTTAATATTTTACACAGATTATCTTTTATTTCGTTAGTAATTTGAGTGTTTAAAATACATGTTATTTCGACAAATACCAGTTCAAAATGTGAATTTACAAACTCCGGTGACAATGTGGTCTTTAGTTGCTGCTTAATGTACTCAAATTTAACATTAAAATTCTTTTTGGAATCAATTGATGATCATTGGATGGTGTTTGATAGTCAGATTTTGTCGTTTGATAGTCAAAACTGAAAAAGTTATCAAGATTTCAATATTGTGGCATCAATTTCACACTCGCTCCGTACATTTTGATATTTTGCCAAAATTATTTTTGCAATCCTTTGATGATTTTTTAATAGTGTTTCATAGTCAGTTTTTGTTGTTTGATAGTCAGTTTTTGTTGTTTGATAGTCAAAATTGTAGCCAATATTAGCATTCTAAAAGATATGTCTATCAGTAGACATAGCCTCACTGAGTTTGCGCGCTTACATTAGGCGGGAGATTTAAATTTGCAGAGCACTAACTGACAACAATGTCGATAATAACGTGAACAAATGTCGGATTAGGATTGTACTTTATTGTCTCCGCTCTAAAAAGTTGCAAAAAGTTTAGAATTTTCAGAATTGGAAAGGTAACTTCACGTCTCGCTTCGCACGCTTGAACTCCAATTTTGAATAGTTTTCAAAAATTCTTTTTGGAATCAATTGATGATCGTTGGATAGTGTTTAATAGTCAGATTTCGTCCTTTACTAGTCAAAACTAAAAAAGTTATCAAGATTTCAAAATTGTGGCATTAATTTCACACTCGCATCGGACATTTTGATATTTTTCCAAAATTATTTTCGCAATCCTTTGATGGTTGTTTAATAGTGTTTGATAGTCAATTTTGGTCGTTTGATAGTCAAAGTTGTAGCCAATATTAGCATTATAAAAGATATGTCTATCAGTAGACATAGCCTCACTGAGTTTGCGCGCTTACATTAGGCGGGAGATTTAAATGCGCAGAGGACTGACTGACAACCAGTGTAAAAATTGGTTGTTGTTATAACTTATAATTTTAATGAACTTTGAACTAGGAGCGATAATGATAAAAATAAATTGCGGATCATGATTGTACTTTGTTGTCTCCACTCCAAAAAATGGCCGAATGTACAGCATTTTTCAAAATGGAGTGCTAACTTCGCGTTCGCACTTTATTTACAAAAATTGTTTGAACATTCTTTTTGGAATTGTTTAATGGTAATTTTTAATAATTGGTGGGCAAAATGATGGCAGATAATAATTTTTAAAAATCAGCCATAACATGCTCTTTTCAACATGCTCAATTTGCTATTCTGGGTAAAAAAAGACTTACTTGATTTTCATAGATTTTTAACAATTCACACTTGAATTATTCTCATTTTGAGAAATAAAAATCTTATTTCGAGTGCATAACAAATGAGCTGCAACAAAAGTGATCCCGCTGTTTTTCTGCTGTGTAGTGGTTTTCAATTTTCTGCTCATATGTAATAATTTGCGCGAAATCAAAAAACAAGAAATACTCGCACGTACGACGAACAGTGATTGTTTGTGACGGATACAGTACAATTACTTAAAATCATGCAGGCGGTACACACCAAATTTAAAAATGATGGACCCCTCGGCTTCATGTGTAATTACGATAGAACTTCAATGAAGGTAAGTTCGTTTATTTATTCAATTAATATTGCGCGTAATTTGATTCTCAATTCTTAATTAATTTTTATTCAGGTTATTATTATTATTATTTGCTCAGCACTTACATAATATTTACACGTGTTATTGCTTTATATTTAAAAAATAAAACTTACTCTTGATTTTATAATTTTTCCAAATTTTTAGGAACATTTTTCTAGATTTATCACACTGATGAAAATTCCTGGTAAATCGTCCACTAAACAGGAAACCTAGCCAGGTTTCCGCCTCCGACTGTCTTCATCCTCACGAGTAAATAGGGTCATCCACTAATTTTTTTTATTATTGCATACTAAAGTATATGCCCTAAAATCACTAATAATACTAGCAAAGTGCAAAAAAAACTTTTTTTTCGAATTTATATTTGAAAAAGAAAAATTGGTACATATTTAAATTTCCTATATCTCTCGCGCCCATTCCGCCGAAAGGTGTTTTTTATGTTACGATGTTTTTCAAAGGGCTAATAGCAATTTCAAAAATATTTAAAGCCTTAATAGTTGGGACATTTTAAATTTTTAGTATTCAGTATATTGAATAATTTGAAATTTAAAGCTATTTAAATAAGCAAAAATTTTTTAATTGAAAGTGTTCGATAATTTTAGATTGAAACGGTTCAAATTATTTAGTTACAAATTCAAATCGTTTAAAGTTGTAGGATTATAACTGAACGTCTTTTAATACTTGAATCATTATTTGAGAACGACTAAATTCTTATAACTTCAGATACATTTGAAAGTAGGACTATTGAAAATTAGGAGTGCTTGAAAGAACTGAACAAATGTTTAGTTTCAAAAGCTCTCTAAAAGGGTACTTTTTCAAGTTTTATTTATTGTGAATTGATTTGGCAACCCCACAAATTCTTTTTTTTTTGTGAGAAAATAAAACCTGATTTTTTTCAAAATTAAAAAAAATATATTTAATGTTCGCTCAAGGTCAGTTTTGTTCAAAGTGCTTGTTTCTGAATAAATTGAATCTATTATTGTTTCTTATTGCGTTCTGTCACTCATGGATTGTGTTTTTCATGGAAAACATTCAAATCTGATTTTTTCACGTTTTTAAAGTAATAATTAAAGGTCACTCAAGATAATTTTCTGTACAAAATATTGATGTATGAAGAATATTTATCAAACTATAGAACGGATTTCTTCGCCCAAAGATACTAACCTAAATTGTACTACAGTGAAAAGAACTGGAAAAAAATAAGATGTAAGCCCAATTTTGTAAAGTAAATCAACCTTGGTCGACCTATAAATATTTATTTTATTCCTCGAAAACTGAAAAAAAAATTCTTCGAAACGCTTTTATTGCAAAAATTTTATTTAAGAAAAATATATTTCATAAAAAGAAAAATATTTGTCATAAAAATAAAAATATTTTTCATAAAAATAAAAATAGTATAATTTTTACATACATTTCTTAAAATAAAAAATTACCAACGAGATTTGAAGAGAATCTTTCAATGAATACAATGATTGTCCCGGAAGTTAGAATCGAAAAATTAATATTTCAAAAAAATGGCAGTTGTGCTAAATTGAGCTAGACTCGCTATCGGGAAAAATCGAGAAATGAAAGTGAATTTATTTCTTAACCGGGAAATAAAAAAAAAATTTTAATCGATCAGCTGTCAATATAAATTAATTCATGCTTTTAAAAACTAAACTGTAGTTCAAGTAATAAAAATTGAACAGTAATTGGTTTTACAATACGAGTCTGAATCTCTTGAACATTATATAATTGACATATTTTAACGTAAAAATTTGAACTAATTTAATTGTAAGGCCGTAGTAGTCACACAAATGTAAACGTCCGATTGAACCTTCATCAACAATGTCCAATTTAAAAATCACTTTAAATTAATGGACTCATAAATAAACGCCTTTATTCAATTTCAAAATCTTATTCAAGTATTGTTTCAATATAAAATATTCCATTTTGAACCCATTCAATTTGAAATTTAAAAAAAAAAACAGAACAATTTTCAAAATTAAACAATTCGAAACTGAATTGTCACACTTTCAGAGTGATAAATTTCAACGTTCAGTGGTACAATTATAATTTTTCTATTTTTAAAATTTGTAAATTGGGAAGAATTAAAATGGGTTTTTGTTTCGAAAAAGTACACAACTTTAAGGGAATGTTTAAAAATATTTCAGGATTTAAAACAAAATTAGGAAATATGGTAATCATTTTAAAAGATATTTAAAAGTTCCGAAAAAATTGTCAAAAATAATTTAAAAAGATCTCAAATAATTTTAAAGAAAATTGATACTTTTGATGATTTCGACATTAAATTTTGACTTTTTATTTTGAAAAATTACATAGTTTTAAGAGAAGGTATAAAAGTATGGGAAGACTGAAAAAATTCGGAAAGGGATGAGTGGATGACTTCAAAAAGAATAACAATTTCAAATTCAAATCACTATAAATTGATTAGAAAAATATTCGAACATTATTATAAAATTCTGTGAAAATCATTAAATTAGTCGCTGAAACCTGTCAAAAAGTTCTGAAAATGCCATGATTTTTATAAGAGGAAAAAAAAACTTTGTAATTAAATTGTAATAATGTTCAATAATGTTATGCAATAATGTACCGAAAGAGAAGTTTCTTGCTGGTACCGGCAGAGCTTCCGCTGCCTAAAGGGTATTGGAAAAACGTATAAAATTTGCTCCCTATAGAAAATGGCTGCATTTAAGAATCAGAATTATTTTCTTCCTTATCGCAGCTGGAAACCGCTGATGAAATACCTAATTACATTACTTATACATGTGACCGTCCGCGAAGAAAGTAGGGATGGGCGATACCGATGCGATACTTGAAGTGGCCTTATCAGCATTATAAAATGGATGGGCAATTTCCGGCCGCATGGTTGAATATTTTTGTCTGGTTTTTGGCATACCTCATCTACATATGGGTCTCTTTTGCTGCTAAGTCTCGCTTTTTTGAAAAAATGTGTATATTCGATGTTATAAACAAAAAGAAAAGAACAATAGAAAAAAAATGCAGTGAATCTCAGTACTAGCTCATCTTGTATTTTCGAGATCTCTAGCCTCTAGACAATCGATCTTCCTCAAATTTAGGAGGCAGACTCCCCGGAGCGCGAGTCGAGACTCGGGAGCCTGTCGAATTACACGAAACGAATAACCCTTTAATTAGTTTAATTCAGCGTTTCCCAAACTTTTTTCGCTGTTTTTAGGGAGAGGCAGGGCCGCCACCCTGCAATTTTTTCACAATACTGGAACCCAAGTGGGAAACTTGACTGCCGGTCATGCGGGCGGTTGCACGCTTCGTACGACCTTTCCATTGTAAGGATTAGAGCCGGTTGAGAAAAATTAAAATTTGGTCAAATGTTCATAAATTAAACTTTAATTAACTGAATTAATTTTCTAATATAATTTTAAGAAAATGAAAAAAAAGTTTATGAAAATCGGTTAATATCTTCAATGCTAGTTGAGAGTTTTTATAATTTTGCATGAAATTAAATATTTAATTCATTACTGGAAATATTAACCGATTTTCATAAACTTTTTTTTCCATTTTCTTAAAATTATATCAGGAAATTGATTAAGCTAATTAAAATTGAATTCAGTTATGGCTTTATAATTTTAGTTATTGGAACATGCCTTAATCTTATGCCAATGAAAGGGTCATCGTAGCAGGTACACGAAAGTAGCCGTCTGCTGATAGCGGGGGGGGGGCTGCTGAGTTGCCGGGCCCGGGGTGGCATCCCCCTACAGCAGCTGCCCGGCCCGGGGTGGTTTCCTCCGACCGCGGTCGGGGACATGACCGTCGGCAGCATTAAAGTTTAATTGTTATGAGTTGCAGGTCGGTTCAAAAAACTGAAATTATGAAAGCATTGCGTGATTCAATTTTAATTAGCAGAAATTTTTATTCATATAATTTCAAGAAAGTGGCAAAAGGATTCATGATAATTGGATAATATTTGCAGTAATAATAGAAATGTTGAAGTGCACACGCTAGTATGGTGAAATGCACCGCGGTATGGAAGGAAATGCATTTCCATTTGTTTGTTTATTATATGTTTACTTGAAGTATGAGAAAATCGAGATTTTTCACAAAATCATTATATACTCTTCAACAGCGGTTTGCATCTACTAAAAATCATCTGAAATCGATGCGAGAGTACTCCCAGAATGCCAATAATTTGATGATTGTCTGTTTTAATTGTTCTAAACAAATGACATTGAGAAACAGCCACGTACTGCAATTTTTGTTCAAAAATATTTCTTTGCACATGAATGTGCTTTAAAGTATAGTGAGAGTGACTGTTAGTCTCAATTGTTATGAAACATCAACAATTGTAAATGTTGTAAACAATTTTTTGCCAAGATTTTCAAATCCTTTCCTACTTCCGTTATGTAGATGATACATTTTTAATTATTCCTCAAGAAAAAGTTGGAATGACTATAAAAACTTTCAACTCAATTCAAAAAAGATTACAATTTACACATTGAATAGAAAATAATGATACTATCAACTTTCTTAGTATTAGCATTATCAAAAATGATAGTGGTACCATCTTTACTAATTGGTTTCGCAAATAAACATATTCTGGCCGCTTACTTAATTTTATATGGAAACATCCATTCAAACAAAAAATAGCTATTACCAAGAACTTGGTTGATTCAGCTATTCTACTTTCGAATAATAAACGTCACAATGACAACTTAGAGATAGTAAAACATTATATTTTCTTGAATAACTTTTCACAAAATATTATTGATAAACAAATTTATAATAGGTTAAAAGAACTTAATAACAAAAACAGAATTAATAACTCTAATAACATTATTAAAAAAGAATTTGATCCTAATAGCCACTTATATAATAATATTAATGATAATATTTCCCATTTTTTCCCTTGGGACGAGATTGAAGTTTTACATCAAGAGAATCATCATATTGAAAGAGCTTCTGCAGAAATGATTTTTATTTAAAAAGAACTGGACGACTAATTATAATATATATAATATATTATTATGTAGACACGATAACTTTCGAAAAAATGATCGGATTGGATTGAGCTTTGGCACACTATTTTAAGGCCTACATGAAAAGAACAGATTCGTTAGTCAGCTATTTTGCCTGAAAATTTAAAAAGTTAGAGCATTTTCCAAATTTTTGAAAAAGTCTATTTTCAACATTTTTGAAAAAGTCTATTTTCAACATTTTTGAAAAAGTCTATTTTCAACATTTTTGAAAAATTCTATTTTCAACATTTTTGGAAAAGTCTATTTTCAACATTTGAAAATATTATGTACGACTATTGGTATGACTTGCAAAGACAAACAATTCACCCTCACGACTTTTTTCGATAAAAAAAAATTATCAGAGTTATAGCGTTTTCAAAATTCAAAAAAACAAACTGAAATGAAAATTTTAGGACAAACAACGCACGATATAAAAAAAATCAAGAAGAGAAGAAAATTGCTACTTTAAAACACTGCAAGATTATCATAACTTTTTCGATTTTCTTGAAAAATCGAAAATTCAAATTTTGATCGCACAAAAAAAATCAAAAATCAAAAATTGCATTTTGAGGTAAAACTATGCAAGATACGAAATAAGATGGATAAATACAAATTTTGCGCCAGAAAAAGATCCACAAATCCTTTATTATTCACTTTTAATTTTGATGCGTAGTTTTTGTTTTATTCATAAAAAACAACATTCAAAATTTTAAAAAAATTCGGGATAAACGACATAAGCTACGAAGAAAATAAATAGACAAAAGTTGTTCACCCGAAAAAGCTACAAATTTGTTATTAACCATTTTTTGATCAGACGTGTAGTTTTTTTTTAATTGTGAAAAATGACATTACAAATAAACAAATTAAATTTTTCGACAAAAGAGATAAGGTACAACAAAATGTTTCATCACTAACTTCTTCTTTAATTAGATCTGAAAATTTGCTTTTAACCTTTTTTTTCTTACGAAACACGTGATGAGAATGTTTTAGTTCAGGCTCAAGGAGCTTTAACAAAAGAGAATTCACAATCAGTGAGAATCTTTTCTCTTTTTTTGAAGAAAATTTTCATTTTTCTCGGATTTGGGCTTAAATTTGACCAAAATTAATAGAACCGAATAAGAAAATCCAACTATTCTTGGATAAAAGTTTTTTCTTTTGTTTGAAACGTCTACCATTGTAAATGTTTTGTTAGGACACTCTTTTTGGTCAAAACTGCAACTACTTTGTTGAAAGTTAAACTATTTTGTTAAAAATTCATATCTTTGATTAAAAATTTAACTATTTTGTGAAAAATTCGTTTCTTTTTTGGTTGAAAATTAATTTTCAGCCAGATCTTGGGGCTTAGGAGGAACTTGCATGTTAATGTTTCTTCTTGTCCTGAAATCGTGATCATCTCTCATGATGTGCCTGCTTTCCGCGGTTGGTATTAATGTCGCTTCCTCATCTTCTATATTTTTTAAATTAATTATTTTTTATTGTATATGTTCAAAATGGGAAAAATGTGAATTTTCGATCTTTAAAGTGAAGATTTCCTAATTTAAAATATTTACAATGAAAAATTATGAAAGACTGATTTCGTATGGAATCGGGCAGTAACTCGATGGTCTTCAAAATGGTGTATCTTGGAAACGTATTGATATAATTTGACTTGATTTTTGGCAGCTTGTAGTGCTATATAATATGCACTCTTTCTAATCACGCAAAGGAACTAAAAAATTGCAATAATTAACAAAATGCCTGTCATTTTTTGAGAAAAAATTCAAAGTCGACTTTCTCAATAAAACCACCTTCTGATAAATTTTTTTCAGATCTACTGTTCTATGAAGGAGATATCCTTTAAGTTTTGTCCTCGCTAAACTAGTTCATTTCAGAAAAAAAAGTCATGAAATTTTTGTTTGAAATTTATTTTTAATATCAACCATTCTAGGGGAAAGTGGAGTATGGTGTCAGTGCGGGGCAAGGTGAGTCTTGAAAATAATGCTCGTGTTTTTTGCTTTCAAGATTAGTTGTTCCACAGAAAATAGCTTTCTTGAGTACGAACGGAAGCTATTTCACGTAAAAAACTAATATGAAAATGAAGAAACATGTGCATTACTTACAAGAGTCACCGTGCCCCGCACTGATATCATACCCCACATTTACCTATATAGACGAATGGAGATTTACTTTCCTCTTGTCTTGATGTGAGCAAATATATGATAGATCAATCCAGGAAATATTCACTTAAAAAAGGAATATATTACACTCCAGGTTCATACAATGGATATCCTGTGAGCAAGATAGAAGTGCAATCAGCATCAGAATTTTATTTAAGCGAAGACTCAGATTGTACACGACAAAGCCCAAACGAGAATTATGTAATTTCAGTTCAGGAAAATGTTGAAAGAGTTAAGAAAGTAAAAAGATATCTTACGCGAAGTATACGTGAGAAATTTCACATGTTTTGGGAGGAAAATCTAAACGTCCGAATTGGAGAGACCAAATTTTACTCCTCGCGATCAAAGTGCCTTCGAAAGCATTCTTTAAAAGAGGCATGTTTTTGCATCTCTTATAAGCGAAGATTTCCAGTTTGGAGATTGTAAAAAATGTCCTAGCACTTGTGGTATTACAATTTATAGGATTTCAGAAGAAAATGGCTTAGATGATACCGTTTTCGCGATCTGGAATGAAAGTAACTTAGAAAAGGGAACAACTTCTACTATTAGTCTTATTGAAGAGTTGGTGACCTGGACAGGAAAAGGGAACGTTCACAAATATGTCAGAAATATTCAAAACGAAGAAATATGAGAAAAGAATGATCGTGCTAATAGTGTTTTCAATCATTTAAAAATGCAGGGAGATTTTTCTGAAAATTTGAAAAAATTGATAACGGATGGAATCCAATCTAATCATTGGACAAATGATGGGACATGCAAGAAAGGGTATTCGAATGTTGATTTTTTTGCTTTGTCACATTCTCATCAGAGAAGGTATAATATTTGTGTAGAATTTGACCCCCCTGCCACACGTTTTTGTCAAATATCCACGTTTTGAGACCTTCTGAACCCAAAAAACAGGTCTTCGCTAATTTGCCTGTCTGTATGTATATGGGTATGTATTGCTAGCCAGCGATTTTGGATAAAAATTCAAAATGTTAGCATATTTTTTCAATAAAATGATAATTACTGGAGTTATAGCATTTACAAAATTCCAACAAACAAACGAAAATGAAAATTTTAAGCCAAAAAACGCACGAGATGAAAAAAAGTCACGAGGAGAAAAAGTTGATTTTAGAACACCCTACAATTTTCGTTAAAAATTCAACTCCTTGGTTGAAAGTTGAACTAATTCCTGGAAAGTTAATTTTTTTGGTTCAAGATTCATGATTTTAGTGAAAAAATCGTTTGTTTTTTTCTTATTAAAAATCCATTCTTTTAACTGAAAATTTATTTTTTTTAGCGTAAATTCAAGGTATTCATTGAAGATTTAACTTTTTTGTAGAAAATTAGTATTTTTGAATCGAAAGTTGAATAATTTGGTAGAAAATTTAACTACTTGACTGAAAATGTATGCATTTTGTTGAAAATTCGCCTTTTTTCGTAGAAAACCGGATTCCTTGATTGAAAGTTCAACTACTATCTTAAAAGTTAATCTTTTGGTTCAAGATTCATAATTTTAGTTAAAAATTTGTTCCGTAACTATAAATTTAACTATTTTATTGAAAACTCATCTGATTGGTTGAAAATTAACTTTTTTGATGAAACTTCATATTTTCGGGTTGAAAATTAAACTATTTTGTAGAACATACATATTTTTGGCTTAAAAATTCAACAATTTGGTAGAAAATTTAACTGTTTGGTTGAAAATGGATCTATTTTGTTGAAAACTCGCATTTTTTGTAGAAAATCCAAGGTTTTTTTGTTAAAAATGAAACTGTTGGGTTAAAAAATAATCTGGTTTAGTTCAGGATTCAAGAACGTGGTTGAAAATTCATTTTTATTGATTAAATCTAACTGTTTTTTATTTTTAATTAAATTCCCGTTTTGCTGAAATATCAACTATTACATTTTTTGTTGAAAAATCAACTCCTTGGTTGAAACTTGAACTATTTCCTGGAAAGTAAATTTTTTTGATTAAAAATTCATAATTTTGGTTCGAAAAATCGTTTTTTGTTGTTGAAAATTCATTCTTTTAACTAAAAATTTAATTTTTTAGTGAAAATTCAATTTATTCATTGAAAATAAACTTTTTTGCAGAATCTTCACATTCTTGAGTTGAAAATTGAACTGTTTTGTAGAAAATTCGTATTTTCGGCTTGAAAATTCAATAATTTTGTAGAAAACTTAACTGTTTTGTTGAAAATTTGCCTTTTTTGGTAAAAAATCAATTTTTGTGTTAAAAATGTTAAAGATATTTGTTCGAAAATCCATGTTTGTTGTTAAAATCCACCTGTTTTTTATTTTTAATAAAAATTATTTTTTTGTTGAAGTATCAACTATTAAACTTTTAGTTAAAAATTCGACTCTTTGGTTGAAAGTTGAACTATTACTTACTTAAAAGTTCATTTTTCAGTTGAGGATTCATAATTTTAGTTGAAAATTGTTGTTTTTTTTTTTGTTAAAAATGCAACTACTTTGTAGAAAATTGGTCTTTTTGGCTTGAAAATTCAACAATTCCTACAAAATCAAAGTGTTTGTGGAAAATTGGTCTTTTACCCTTTTTGAAATCATCGAAATTCTTGAAATCTTTTGGAATTCTTATGAATTCTTCAAAATATGTGTGAAATCTTTCTTAAATCATTTTTTGTGAAATCTTTTGTATTCGCTCAAATCATTGAAATATTTGAAATCTTTTGAAATCTTCTAAAAATATTTGAAATTGTTTAAAATCCTTGAAATGTTTTGAAATTTTGCAATTTCTTGTATTCTTTTGAAATCCTTACGACATTTTTATGAAGACTTAAAAATATTTGTGCAATTTTTCTGAAATATTTTGTATTAATTAAAAATCATTAAAATATTTGAAACTTTGCTGAAATTTGTTTAAATCTAAAAAAAAAACTGAATTCGTTTCAAATCTTTGAAATGTTTTGAAACATTTCAAACATTTCCTTGGAATCTTCTGAATATTTAAAAACCTTTGTGAACTGTTTAAAATCTTTGTAAAATTTTTGAAATCTGGTGTAACACGCCTTTTCCAAATCTTTGAAATCCTTAAAATCTTAAAAATATTTGTAAATTTTTTTTTAAATCTTTGTGAAATCTTTTAAATATCTCTTCGCCAGGAAGTATCATGTTCGCCTATCCACGTAGCATGATCCGTATCTTCTCAGACAGCAGGTCTGCTTTGATAGCCCTGAATGGAACAACATCAGAACGAGTACAAATCGGACACTGGCTACAGACAGGTCAAAACACTTCTGGGTTAAAAGCTAAACCTCAATCGAGCGAAGGAAATACTCAATCTCGGACCGAACGGAGTCACATTCCTAACAGAAATGTATATAGGGAATGAAAACTTCAGATATCACAGACATAAGATAGAGCTTGCAGAAGGTCCCCTCTGCCGTCTGTGCGGAAGAGATTATGGGACAGCTATTTATAACCTTCGTTGCTGTCCCGCGATTGCAGAGAAATCACTTACACTCACGGGCAGTAACAGCATCAGTGATTCAGAAGTATCGGCCAGTAGCGCGGCTGTGATCCTTGCAGTCAGACACATTGCTTGAGCTAATTATTCAGTGCAACAAATTATGCGGTTACGTCACCAGTATCGTGCAGTGCCACCCACAACAGCCCTTTTTCGGATGGAGGCCATGGTTCGGCTGGGGGTTGCAATAGGACCGGACGGAAGACACGACCATGCGATGGCCCCGGACAAACGCGAGAACGTGGATATAAATTGTCGGACCAACTCAGGAGGGACATTCTTACCTGTTGGAGAAGAAGCTTATCGGTGCAAAGACAATTCATGCAGAGGTTACATGACCGTTGGGTCCATATGCAGCCGAAATATGTTCACAAAAGGCCTCAGTATTTGAGAAATCAGGTATCCTTTTTGCGCATAGACAGATATGAAGCTCTTTATCAGCAAGAAGAAGACCAAAATTTCCCAGCGAACATACCACCCGTCACAGCAAGACCATCTTTGCAAATAGCAAATAATGTCAGCAT
Source organism: Andricus grossulariae (assembly GCA_011634705.1). NCBI lineage: Eukaryota > Metazoa > Arthropoda > Insecta > Hymenoptera > Cynipidae > Andricus > Andricus grossulariae. The sequence goes on along the minus strand of JAABKJ010075445.1, from coordinate 135,133,275 downwards.
GAGAAGTAGGAGATCCATTCAACAAAAATTCCATCTCAGAATGGATAAATTGTCTAAAGATAATACTTCTCTTTCCGATTTGCTTCCCGAATATGTTATTCTCTGGAATTTGAACTGTGTAGTTTACGAAAAGGTGGTCTCCCTTCTTAGCGACAATAGAAGTATCGATACTTCAGTACGCCTGAGTATGAATCGCGAGCGTATTGCACAGCATCAGTTCAAAATTTAAACAGTGAGACGGCTTGCATCAAGTATTCAGTACGTGATAAGCTACAAAATATCAAATAAAAAATTCACTCAAAAAGTTAGGGCACTTGCTCGAAACTTGATGAAAACAAATCACACGTAAACTGTTGACCATCAAGCATCACTGGACGCAAATATTAGATCTTCTTCAACAGAGAAGGAGCGCCTTGAAAGGCGAGTGAAGTTGGTTTAGAAAAATTCCACCTTTTCTACTCATCCTTTCTGTCTGTTCAATAAACCGTCACGCGCTGTTAAAATACGCCTAGTCAAAAAGAGATCTGGGAGCAAGTACATGGAGATACTTATCAGCTGAATGAAGACGCTTCACATATATCACTATTTCGTGACTTTTGCCAACGGCAAAGGTTACAAGGTCCAGAGGATAAGTCGCCACTAATTACTGCTGGAGAAGTGAAGAAAGCTATCGCTAGAACTAAGAACCTTTCAGTGCCCGGGCCAGATGAAATCCAAAACTTTTGGTTGAAAAAGTTCACTTCTACGCACCAACATGTAGCTCCTATATTTACTACTTGCTTGAACGGAGAACAACCATTCCCACAGTGACTATTGAAAGGACGCACGTTATTGATCCCTAAGACCGAAAATTTTTCAAGTCTGAAGAACTACAGGCCCATAGCTTGTGAGAACACCAGCTACAAGCTAGTCACTGGCTCCCTCATAGAGAGGATATGAAAATCTATCGAGTCGCTATTGAGTGCAATAGTAAAGCAATTTGAATGAGAGAGAGGGCTTGCAGGCTGCAGTGAGAACCTGTTAATAGACAGGTGTATTGCCCAGGACTTGATCAGGTATCGATTAAAAGGATTGATGAGTTTTCTAGGAATTTGAGAGGATCTAAACAGATTTAAGGGATATTTCAAAAGATACGAAATTATTTCGAAAGAAATAATAAGATTACAAGGAATTTAAAAAGATTGATGAGTTTCCAGGAATCTAAGAGTATCTCAATTTATTTTAGGAACATTTCAAATGATACAGAAGGATGTTAAAAAAGATTATAGACCTAAAAGGTATTTAAAAGGATTGATGAGTTTTCTAGGAATTTGAGAGGATCTCAACAGATTTCAGGGATATTTCAAGAGATACAAAATTATTTCAAAAGAAATGATAAGATTCTAAGGAATTTAAAAAGATTGATGAGTTTCCATGAATCTAAGAGTATCTCAATATATTTTAGGAATGTTTCAAATGATACAGAAGGATGTTAAAGAAGATTATAGACTTAAAAGATATTTAAAAGGATTGATGAGTTTTCTAGGAATTTAAGAGGATCTCAATAGATTTCAGGGATATTTCAAGAGATACAAAATTATTCCAAAAGGAATAATAAGATTACAAGGAATTTAAAAAGGTTGATGAGTTTACAGGAATCTAAGAGGATCTCAATAGATTTTAGGGATATTTCAAAAGATACAAAAGGATGTTGAAAGAAATGATAGGATTACAAGGAATTTAAAAGAATTGATGAGTTTTCTAGGAACTTCAGAGGATCCTAATAGATTTCAGGGATATTTCAAATGATACAGAAGAATGTTGAAAAAGATTATAGGATTAAAATGTATTTGAAAGGATTGATGAGTTGTCTAGAAATTTAAGAGGATCTCAACAGATTCAAGGGATATTTCAATAGATACGAAATTATTACAAAAGAAATAATAAAATTCGAAGGAATTTAAAAGTATTGATAAGTTTCCGGGAATCTAAGAGGATCTCGAAAGATTAAAGGGATATTTCAAAAGATACAGGAGGAGGTTAAGAGAAGCGATAGGATTGCAAGGAATTTAAAAGGATGAATGTGTTTTCTAGGAATTTAAGAGGATTTTAACAGTTTGAAGGGATATTTGAAAAATACGAAAGGATTTCAAAATAAATTATAAAATTACGAGGAATTTGAAAGTATTGATGAGTTTTCTAGGAATTTAAGAGGATCTCAACAGATTAAAGGGACATTTCAAAAGATACAGAAGGAGGTTAAGAGAAGTGATAGGATTGCAAGGAATTTAAAAGGATGGATGTGTTTTCTAGGAATTCAAGAGGATTTTAACAGATTTAAGGGATAATTAAAAAATAAGAAAGGATTTTAAAATAAATTATAAAATTACGAGGAAATTGAAAGGATTGATGAGTTTTCTAGGAAGTCAAGAGGATCTCATAAGATTTAAGGGATATTCCAAAAGATGCAAAAGAAGGTTGAAAGAAATGATAGAATTCCAAGGAATTTAAAAGGATTGATGAGTTTTCTAGGAATCTGAATGTATCTAAACAGATTTAAGGGATATTAAAAAAATACGAAAGGATTTCCAAATAAATTATAAAATTACGAGGAATTTGAAAGAGTTGATGAGTTTTCTAGGAATTTGAGAGGATCTGATCAGTTTTAAGGGATATTCCAAAAGATGCAAAAGAAGGTTGAAAGAAATTATAGAATTCCAAGGAATTTAAAAGGATTGATGAGTTTTCTAGGAATCTGAAAGTATCTCAACAGGTTTCAGAGATATTTAAAAAATACGAAAGAATTTCAAAGGAAATGATAAAATTACAAGGAATTCAAAATGATTGACGAGTTTTCTAGGAATTTCGGAGGATCTTAATATATTGCAGGGATATTTTAAGAGATACAGAAGGATGTTAAAAGAAATTATAGGATCACAAGAAATTTCAAAGGATTGATGAGTTTTCCAGTAATTTCAGAGGATCTAAACAGGTATCAGGGATACTTCAAAAGATACGAAAGAGTTTCAAAAGAAATGATGAGATTAGTATAAAAATTTAACTATTTGCTTGAAAATTCACATATATAATTAAAATATAAGTATTTTGGTAGAAAGTCAAAATTTGGTATAAAATTAAAGTTTTTGTAGAAGAATCGTCTTTTTGATTTGAAAATACTGAAACTAGAAAATTTAACTATTTGGTTGAAAATTTGCTTTTCTCTTGGAAATTTAACTCTTTTGTAGAAAATTCGTACTTTTGGTTTGTAAATGGTGAAAAATTTAACTATTTGATTGAAAATTAAATTTTTTGTTAAAAATTAATATTTTTGGTATAAAAATGTAACCATTTGTTTGAAAACTCATATATTTTGTTAGAAATTTAAGTATTCTGGTAGAAAGTCCAAATTTGGTCGGAAATTAACTTTTTTGTTAGAAATTTAACTCTTTTGTAGAAAATTTGTCTTTCTGGTTTGAAAATGGTGAAAAATTAAACTATTTGGTTGAAAATTTGCTTTTTTCTTGGAAATTTAAATATTCCGGTAGAAAGTCCAAATTGGGTCGAAAATGAACTTTTTTGTTGGAAATTTAAAAATTTTGTTTAAAAATCGTTTTTTTTTTTTTTTTTTGGTTTGAAAATAGTAGGAAATTCAACTATTTAGTTGAAAATTAATATTTTTGGTGTAAAAAATTAAACAGTTGTTTAAAAATTCACATATTTTGTTAGAAATTTAAATACTCTGGTAGAAAGTCCAAATTTGATCGAAAATTAACTTTTTTGTTGGAAATTTAACACTTTTGTAGAAAATTCGTCTTTTTGGTTTGAAAATAGTCAAAAATTCATCTATTTAGTTGAAAATGAACTTTTTTATTAAAAATTAATATTTTGGTATAAAAATTTAACAATTTGTTTCAAAATTCATCTATTTTGTTAGAAATTTAAGTATTCTGGTAGAAAGTCCAAATTTGGTCAAAAATTAACTTTTTTGTTAGAAACTTAACTCTTTCGTTAAAAATTAACTTTTTTGTTGAAAATTAATATTTTCGGTATAAAAATTTAACTATTTGGTTGAAAATTTATGTATTTTGTTACAAATTTAAGTATTTTGGTAGAAAGTCCAAATTTGGTGAAAAATTAACTTTTTGGTCGGAAATTTAACTCTTTTGTAGAAAATTCGTCTTTTTGCTTTGAAATTGGTAGAAAATTCAACTTTTTGGTTAAAAATTAACTTTTTTGTCGGAAATTTAACTCTTCAGTAGAAAATTCGTCTTTTTGGTTTGAAAATGGTAGAAAATTCAACTATTTGGTTGAAAATAAACGTTTCTGTTGAAAATTAATATTTTCGGTATAAAAATGCATGTATTTTGTTAAAAAGTAACGTTTTTGTTGAAAATGTAATTCTTTTGAGGAAACTTCGTCTTTTTGGTTCGAAAATGGTAGAAAATTCAACCATTTGGTTATAGATTTGTTTTTCTTTGTTGGAAATTGAACCCTATTTTGTAGAAAATTCATCTTTTTGGTTTGAAAGTGGTAGAAAATTCATCTTTTTGGTTTGAAAGTGGTAGAAAATCCAACTAATTAGTTGAAAATTAACTTTTTCGTTGAAAATTAATATTTTCGGTATAAAAATTTCACTATTTGGTTGAAAATGTATTTATTTTGTTAAAAATTTCATTATTTTGGTAGAAAGTCCAAATTTGGTGAAAAATTAACTTTTTTGTCGGTAATTTAACTCTTTTGTTGAAAATTCGTCTTTTTGGTTTGGAAGTGGTAGAAAATTCAACTTTTTGGTTAAAAATTGGATTTTTTGTTGGAAATTTAACTCTTTAGTAGGAAATTCGTCTTTTTGGTTTGAAAGTGGTAGAAAATTCAACTAATTAGTTGAAAAATAACTTTTTCGTTGAAAATTAATATTTTCGGTATAAAAATTTAATTATTTGGTTGAAAATTTATGTATTTTGTTACAAATTTAAGTATTTTGGTAGAAAGTCCAAATTTGGTGAAAAATTAATTGCAAGTCAATTACTTTGGATTACGCTGGATTACACTGGACTATTAAGAGTATTTGGATAAGAAGTGTATTACTCCAGATTAGAACTAAATTAATGGGGATTAAAACTTGATTTCGAGTGGATTACTTTGGATTATTATTGAAGTATGCCGGATTACGAGTGGAATACTTATGATTACTGATACACCAGATGACTTGAATTACTCCGAATTACAAGTGTTTTATTTCGTGTTTTACTGAATTAGTCGTATTATTACGAATAAGAAGTGGATTAGGCGAATTGTAATAGGATTAATCTAGATTTCAAGTCAAATACTTTGGATTACGCTTGATTACGCTGGATTACCTAGAGTATTTGGATTAGAAGTGTATAACTGGAGATTAGAACCAAATTAGTTGAGATTAGAACTTGATTTCTAGTGGATTACTTGGGACTATTATTGAAGTATGCCGGATTACAAGTGTATTACTTATGATTACAGGTATATCACCAGATTACTTGAATTACTTCGGAGTACAAGTGGATTATTTCGTGTTTTACTGCATTAGTCGTATTACCGCAGATAATAAGTAAATTACTGCAAAAAATAAGTGGATTACTCTAGATTGCAAGTCAAATACTTTGGATTATGCTGGATTACACTGGATTACCCAGAGTATTTGGATTAGAAGTGTATTACTGGAGATTAGAACCAAATTAGTCGAAATTAGAACTTGATTTCTAGTGGATTACTTTGGATTATTATTGGAGTATTCCGGATTACAAGTGGATTACTTATTATTACATGTATAACACCAGATTAGTTGAATTACTCCAGATTACAAGTGGATTATTTCGTGTGTTACTGCATAAGTCGTATTACCGCGGATAATAAGTAAATTACTGCGAAAAATAAGTGGATTACTCTAGATTGCAAGTCAAATACTTTGGATTACGCTGGATTACCATAATTACTGGATCATCCAAAGTATTTGGGTTAGAAGTTTATTACTCCAGATTAAAACTATATTAATCGAGATTAGAACTTGATTTCTAGTGGATTACTTTGGATTAATATTGAAGTATTTCGGATTACAAGTGGAATACTTATGATTACCGTTACACCAGATTACTTGAATTGCTCTGGAGTGCAAGTGTTTTATTTCGTATTACACTGCATTATTCGGATTACCAAGGATAAGAAGTGGATTAGGCTGATTATAAGTGGATAACTCTAGATCGCAACTGAATTATTTTGGATAACGCTGGATTACACTGGATTACCCAGAGTATTTGGATGAGAATTGTATTACTCCAAATTAAAACTATATTAATCGAGATTAGAACTTGATTTCTAGTGGATTACTTTGGATTAATATCGAAGTATGCCGGATTACAAGTAGATCACTCGTGATTACTGGTACACAAGATTACTTGAATTACTCCGGAGTACAAGTGGATTATTACGTGTTACACTGCATTAGTGGGATTACTTCGGATAAGATGTGGATTAGGCTGACGATAAGTGGATCACTTCAGATTACAAATCAACTGCTTTGGATTACGCTAGATGACACTGGATTACCCAGAGCATTTGGATTAGAAGTGTATTACTCGAGATTAGAACTTGATTGCTAGTGGATTACTTTCGCTTATCATTGGATTAAGTGGATTATAAGTAGAATACTTATGATTACTGGTATAACACCAGGTTGTTCGAATTACTCCGGATTACAAGTGGATCATTTATGATTAGTGGTACACCAGATTACTTGAATTACTCCGGAGTACAAGTGGATTATTTCGTGTTACAGTGCATTAGTCGGGTTACCTGGAATAAAAAGTGGATTAGGTGGATTATAAGTGGATTACTCCAGATGGCAAGTCAACCACATTGGATTACGCTTGATTACACTGGATTACCCAGAGTATTTGGATGAGAATTGTATTACTCCAAATTAAAACTATATTAATCGAGATTAGAGGCTTTGTCATAGGCCCTTCAGTTCTATTCGAAAGGAATAGAAAGGAATAGAATATATATATATATATATATATGTATGTATATGTATATTATGAATGATTAATAATATGTAAATTTGACGAAGAATGTAATATTGTTAACAAAAATGGTATCAATTAAAAAATGACAAATGATTTTCTTTTGTTTTCAAATATTTTTCTCCATCATTTCTGAGAAACTATAAATAATAAAATTATTTATTATTCTTTGACAGCACAGCTATCAAGAATTTCAAAAGCATCTGAAAATAAAAATAATATTTCAGACTTCACGAACAGCAAGCCGATACAATGACAAGCTTAATTCTGGGCGATTTCTATCTCTTGCGAGAAGGAGTCGCACCTAATTTACGGTACCTTTAGAGGTGATTTATGGTAACTTACTATAAATTTCCCAAAATTCAATTGAAAAATGTCTATAACTTTTCGGCCATTTATGGTAATTTCAAAAGTCAATATGGTAACTTACCATAAAGTACGTGAAATTCATTTTTGAAAATTTCCATAAATTTCCGGAAATTCATGAAAATTTTTGGTCATGTATAGTCATTTTACCGGTAAATATGGTGCAATACTAGAAATTGACCAAAATTAATTTTTTTGTATTTCCACAAATTTCCTGAAATTTATGGAAATTTTTGGTCATTTATTGTAATATAACCGGTGAATGTGGTAACTTACCATAAATTGCCCAAAATTCATTTTTGAAAATTTCCATGAATTGCTGGAAATTTATGAAAATTTTCAGTAATTGATGGTAATTGGATCAGCCATATATGGTAAATTTCCATAAATAACCGCAAAATTCTATTATCTGCAACCAAATTTCCTCACAGGTTTTACGGTGATTCGACTATGAATCGTAAAATGCAAGCTCTTAGATGTATAATTTTCATTATTCACCTCTGACGTTACTTTTCAGTCCTAAGGGAGTAAAAAGTATTCTCTACTCCCTAGGGAGTAAAATGTAGAGCTTTAACCCCGCTTAATAGGCGTCGAAAAGGGCTGAAATCATGCATGTGCCATAAAAAAGTAATACTTTTACATGTTATCATAATGAAGAGGTATTGTTTTTATGTGAATATTAAATATCCTGAATTTTTTGTTATTTCCACGTTCCGAGACCCCCTGAATCCCCAAAAACAGGTTTTACGATGGTGTCTGTCTGTCTGTCGTCGTTGTTGTTGTCGTTGTTGCCTGTATACCTGATAGCTTTTGAGACACTAATCGGAATAGCTTGCAATTTGGCACACAGTTTCAGGGACCAAAAATAAAAGTAGCGTGAATTAACCAGCTATTTTAGAGCAAAATTTAAAAAATCAGAATTTTTAATATTTTTGAAACCATTTTTTTTATTACATAAAAACTGTATGTACGGCTATTCGTAGCACAGTTTTATCACAGGATGCGCACTTTTTTACATTCTCATCAGAGAAGGGATTAGATTTGTGTGAAATTCAACCCCCTTCGTTTTTGTCAAATGTCCACGTTTTGAGACCTTCTGAACCCAAAAAACAGGTTTTCGCGAATGTGTCTTTCTGTGTGTATGCATTAGGCTGGGGCGAAAAACCGAAATTGTGCGTCCAGGAAACGCCTGGGTGCGGAAAAGTGGCCCAGTCCATTCCGAAACTCAGCCCACTTTGAAATTTTGAAATCGGATAATATCTTCAGTCTGTTCTTTGAGGGTGAAATCTCGAAATTTCACTAAAAAAAACACTAAAATTTAAGGTTTTGCAAAAATAGGCTTAAACTCGATACGGATGCCTTCCAAGGGTGATTTTACGATGAAAAGTCATCACAGGGTACTTAGAGGTCCGTACCGAGTCGCCAAAGTCATCCCATGCCAATTCTCATGGAGGGGGAAATGGCTCAAAATTGCGTATTTTCGAGTAAAACGCTTAAATACTTGTGCAGCTCCTAGCTCACTGAAAAAAATCGGGTTTCTTTGAAAGGCCGTAACTTCTAGACTATTGGTGGTAGAATACCTTTTTTTTAGTTTTACGGAGAATTTGACCTACTTTAATTTTGGTAAGAACTTTTCTATCCCTAAAATGCACAGGAAAGCACCAATCCACTGCCATGTGATATTTTGCACCTTTAACCAAAAAAATGTCCGTGTTCCGGAACAAAATTCTGTCCACAAAACCTAACCCCTTATTATGCACCTCCAAATGCAGTATTTAAGAGAAAAAAATTACTCATTTGAAAATTACCGGATTCGCACTAATCTTTCCTCCAGATGACTGGACTACCTGAGTTTCGATCAGTAGCCTGTCTCTCAACAATTTATAAATGCTTTACGGCCATAATTGCAGATGAGGTATATACTTCATGCAGCAAGAGTAACAACATTACAGAAGAACAAAAAGGATGGTGGCTAAGCCGTAAAGATCTAGTCACCATAGACACTGTTGCCATGAAGCAAGCACGCAAGCATCAAAGAAACTTGCACATGGCATACATTGACTACCAGCAAGCATTTTCTTCCATACCACATGACCATTTGTTTGAAGTCTTCAAAAATTACAAAATCTGCCCACGCGTTATAACACCATCCTTAAAACTTTACAACACCATCTGTAAAGCGGATATTGACTACACGGCCTTGAATTTGTCCTCAGAGGAGGCCTTGAGTACCAGGGCAGAAACCATAGAGGAATCAGGAACGCAATGGAGACAGAAAGCCATCCACGGCGAGCACCCCAAAACGTTAGATCAACATGGAGTGGACAGTGAGGCATCCAATATTTGGCTGAGAAAGGGCGTCCTGTATCCAGAAATGAAAGGATTCTTTATTGTGATACAGTGCAGAGTTTTCAGCATCAGAAATTATCGCAAACACGTGCTACATCAAGACGTGGTTGACCGGTGCCGATTATGTGCGGATACCATCGAATCCATCGAGCACATTATTGATGGTTGTTGCGTAATGGCTCAAAGAGAATATATGCACAGGCATAATGCTGTGGCAGGCATTATACATCAACAACTTTCCCTAAACCTAGAACTCTTAACAGAATGGATGCCTATCTATAGATACATTCCAATGCCCGTTTTAGAAAACGAAGATTACTTAACCGAAATTTTCAGGCAACTTATACAACCAAGATCCATAAGTATAGCGAGCAACAGCTCAGAAGGCGGTTTTATTAAAAACCTGTCGTATTATAAGAAAGATTCTTCACCATCAGGAAGCAAGCGACTGAAAATCTTCGAAGTGGCTGATAGTAGCTCTAAGAAAGCATCCAGAAGTGATTGTTGACAACTCCAACATTCGCGTCTGCTGTGTAAGGGTAACAGCGGTAAAAGACGAACTCCAAATTGCAACATGCACCTGATCTTGTATATAGAACAAAATCGCAAAAGATTTCAAGAATCATAATGAATTAAGCTATAATATCATTATCTAATCAGTCACTTGACTTAGTCCGCGGGTATGATGAAAAACCGGGTTCACCCTAGAAGAAGTTTGAGAAAAATAGTGATAATAGAGGTTCGAGGTTGGATTTCTGAGTTGATACTTCTGGAAATTTTCCTATGTACCTTTACTGAGGTTCTGGTCGATCGGATCACACCTCAAGCTGTAGGTCCTCCCATCGTGCACTTGGCTGCAACCCAGTCCGTGAATGATGGGGCAAAAACCAGGCTTTGCCCAACATGTCAAATTAGGCACACTGCTCTTATCAGATCACTTGATTGCATTACAAAAATGCGTCCGTGACTGATAATATATACCGGACAGCCCTTTGCAGACTATTGAAAAATCAAATGCAAAGTTCGACATATTGGGCTGTAACCATCTTAATCCTGGGGCCAAGAGCTACGGCTCTTGCAGTCAGCCACGTTGCATTGGGCTAACTCCCCAACGCAACGAACTATGCGGTTACGTCAATTTACAAATAAGTTAAGTGTTGAACAAATTTAAGAGTCAATTATAATAAATTGAATTATAATTATATTCACAATTCTTCGAGATGATAACGATGGCAGAATTTGCCTACAAATGAGATATAAGAAATCCATTATGTACTCCTTTAACACAGAGAAAAAAATGAAAAGGAGCTTCTTATTGGAGGCTACAGACATCATCATGTGGAGTCTTCTAATTATTTTATACAGATATCTTGCAAGATTAATTAAATATAAATTATATAGAAGAAAGAAGTATATCTTCAACTAATAAGAGGAATTTTTCACTGGTTAGATGAATTTTTAACCAAAAAGATGAATTTTCTACCATGATTGTTAATTTCTACCAAAAAAATACGAATTCTCAACGAAGTAGTTAGACTTTCAACCAAAGACAGGAATTTTCAACCAAAATGATAAATCTTCATTAAAATAAATTCAATTAAAAAAACAATAGTTTAACTTTTGAACAATTAAATATATCTAATTAAAACGATGAACTTTTTACCATGAAGATTACTTTTCTATCAATAAAGACAAATTTTTAACAATATTCATGAATTTTCAAGAAAAGACTTACACTTTCGATCCAAGAATTGAATGTTTAACAAAATAGTTCAACTTTTACCCAAGGAGTGGATTTTTCAACAAAAAAATATGAATTCTCTACAAAAAATGTACTAACTGATATTTCAACTAAAAACAAATTTCATTTTGAATTTAAAAAAATGAAATTCATACAAGAAATACGAATTTTCACCAAAATATTTGAATCCGCAACCAAAACAGATTAATTTTCAACCAAATAGTTGCAATTTTAATTAAAAAGGATTCCACCAAAAGAGACGAATTTTCAAACATCTTTTCAACGGACTTAAAATATTCCCAAAATTTTGAAAAATCTTTTAAAATTAAAAAAAAATTGCTTAAAATTTTCAAGATTTCTTTCGAGATTTTACAAAATCTATTGAACCTTTTTCTTAAATCTTTTAAAATTAATTTTTGAAAATAAAACTTCATTGAAAATGTTTCCAGAAATCTTAAGAAAAGTTTACGATTTTCTGATAAAATTCTGCTACATTCTGCACAATTCCCTTAAATTGTTACCAATTTTTTTCTACATTTTTAGAAAGCTTATGAAATATTTCGAAATCTGTCAATTTTCTTCAAAAATTATATATTTTTCAAATAAACTATAAACTGATTTTTACCCCGAAATTTTAAGAAAACATTTTTTTCCTTGAAACCTCTCAAAATTGTTGAAAATCTTCTAAATTTTTATTCGAAGTCTTTAAAAGTTTATATTTTGTTTTAAAGTTTTTGGAATATTTTCAAGTTAAAAATTGTTTTTGAATTTTTCAAAACATCCGATTATCTCTTAAACTTACTATAATTTTTTCTAAAAGTTTGTTACCATTTCTTCTACATTCTTTTTACAAATTTGAGAAAATTATTTGAAATCTTCTTCAATGTTATCTAAAAATTATTTTTTTTGAAATAAACAATAATTTGTAATTGTCCCTGGAATCTTATGAAGTTTTTTTTATTCTCTTCTAAAGTTTGAAAATTCTTACGAATTTTCCAAATTCTTTATTCAAAATCTTCCGAAATCTACATTTTGTTTATTTTTTTTTTAATCTTTTGAAAACTAAAAAAAAAAGTTTTTGGTTCCCTGCCTAGAGGTAGGCCAGAAATTGGCAGATGGGAAAATTTGAACTACTATCTATTATAACGCTGTTGAAGACTGCTGACCTTCTCAGCATAAAACATCAACCAATTTCGACTCTCGGTTTCCTTTCCTTGCCCCCCCCCCCACTCTTCCCAGTAGCAGAAGTTTTGGTGGGACTGACGTTACAACAATGACTCTACACCGTACGACGAATCACTTCTTAACTCGGACATGATTTTCGGCTCGCAAAACAAAATACACGCATAAAGGTGGTAGTTATTGGACTGAACATTTAAATATTTGATTTTTAGTCGGAAAATATTTTTTTTTAGTTCAAAATTTAACTATTTGATTGAAAATTCATCTTTTTAGTTGAAAATAGAACTTTCTCGTCGAAAATTCACATATTTTGTTGAAAAATCGTTTCTTCTTTTCGGTAGAAAATTAACCTCTCTGGTTGACAGTTCAACTATTTGGTTAAAAATTTATTAATTGATGTTATTTTGTCGACCAGGGTCATTAATTAATTTCTGACGTTAGATATTGCCGATTACTCGTCAAATAATTTTTTGGAGAAGCGAGAAAAAATCTGTCTCGGCCCGGATTTGAACCGCAAACGCCACTATTTACGAGTGGAGCGTTAACCAATTAGGCCACCGGGGCTCCAGCAGTAATTTTCTGAAGGAATGAGAAAAAATCTGCTTCGGCCCGGATTTGAACCGGGAACGCCACTATTCATGATTGGAGCGTTAACCAATTAGGCCACCGGGGCTCCAGCAGTAATTCTCTAGAAAAACGAAAAAAAAATCTTCCCTGATCCGGATTTGAACCGGGAATGCCACTGTTCACGAGTGGAGCTTGAACAATTACGCCACCGGGGCTCCAGTAATAAATTTCTGGAAAAACAAGGAAAAATCTGCCTTGTCCCGGATTTGAACCGAGAACGCCACTATTCATGAGTATGAGTATAACCAATTACGCCACCGGGGCTCCAGCAATAATTTTCTGGAGAAATAAAAAAAAATCTGCCTCGGCCCTGATTTGAACCGGGAATGCCACTACTCATGATTCCAGCGCTAACCAATTACGCCACCGGGGCTCCAGCAGTAATTTTCTGAAAAAACGAGAAAAAATCTGCCTCTATCCGGATTTGAACCGGAAACGCCACTATTTACGAGTGGAGCTTTAAACAATTACGCCACCGGGACTCCAGCAATAATTTTCTGGAAAAACCAAAAAAAAACCGTCTCGGCCCTGATTTGAACCGGGAACGCCACCATTCATGATTGGAGCCTTGAACAATTACGCCACCGGGGCTCTAGAAGTAATTTTCTGGGGAAACGAGAAAAAATCTACCTCTCTCCGGATTTGAACCGGGAACGCCACTATTCATGATTGGAGCGTTAACCAATTACGCCACCGGGGCTCCAGAATTGTGAAAAGTATCTAGCATTTGACCTGTGATCGGCAGTATCTAACATCAGAAAATAATCAAGTACCCTGGTCGACAATATAACATCAATTATAAAAATTATTTTCATATTCGATAAATTTATTCACGCTAGAAATAATAACTAAAATTTCACAGGTTACAAAGATTCAGATTCGCTTCGTCTTGTGGATATAGGAGAAACTATCTGCTAGAGCCCCGGTGGCGCAAATCGTTAACGCTCCACTCGTGAATAGTGGCGTTCCGGGTTCGAATCCCAGCCGAAGCATATTTTTTCTCGTTTCTCCGGAAAATTATTTGACCAGTAATCGGCAATATCTAACATCAGAAATTGATTATTTGGTTAAAATTTCATAAATTCTGTTGAAAATTGATAAGATTCTCTTTTGCTTAATTTCAGTTGGTTGGCTTGAAAAACGTTAGTAGCAGCGGAGATCTCTGGCCACTGGAGAGACCAGAGGGAATGCCAGCAATACAGTCACTCGAAGTAATGTGTGGGAAGGACCACATGGATGTACATCTTTCCTTTTCACAACCCTTCGAGGGAATTGTCTCCTCCAAAGGTCAACACGCGGATCCCCGTTGTGTCTATGTTCCACCATCAACGGGTCAAAATTTTTTTTCATTTCGGATAGCATACGCAAGGTAATTTTTTTCATAATTTTCATAAATTTTCTATCATAATCTTCCATAATTTTCTTTTATAGAAAACGTAATAGAATAGAATAGAATAGAATAGAATAGAATAGAATAGAATAGAATAGAATAGAATAGAATAGAATAGAATAGAACGAATATTCAAACAATACAGTAGGATTTTCAACCAAGAAAGATGAATTTCGAACCAAGAACTTTTCTACCAAAAAAGATGAATTTTGAACCAAGAAATTTTCTACAAAAAAAGATGAATATTCAATCCAAAGGGTCGAATATTCTATCAAAAAAGACGAATTTTCAAACAAGACAGTTGGATTTTCGACGAAGCTGGATGAATTTTGAACCAAGAACTTTTCCATACAAAAAAAAAGTTTTTAATTCAAAAGGACGAATAGTCTATCCAAAAAGACATATTTTCAAACAAGACAGTTGGATTTTCTCCCAAGATGAATCTTGAACCAAGAACTTTTCTACCAAAAAAGATGAATTTTCAATCCAAAAGGTTGAATATTCTATCCAAAAAGATGAATTTTCAAACAAGGCAGTTGGATTTTCAACCAAGAAAGATGAATTTTGAACCAAGAAATTTTCTACCAAAAAAGATGAATATTCAATCCAAAGGGTCGAATTTTCTATCCAAAAAGATGAATTTTAAAATAAGATTTTCAACAAAATAAGATGAATTTTAAACCAGGAACTTTTCTTTAAAAGAAAATCAGTTTTCAATTCAAAAGGACGCATAGTCTATCCAAAAAGACATATTTTCAAACAAGAGAGTTCGATTTTCTCCCAAGATGAATCTTGAACCAAGAACTTTTCTACCGAAAAAGATGAATTTTCATTTCAAAAGGGCTAGTATTCTATCCAAAAAGACGAATATTCAAACAATATAGTTGTATTTTCAACCAAGAAAGATGAATTTTGAACCAAGAACTTTTCTACCAAAAAAGATGAATTTTCAATCCAAAAGGACTAGTATTATATCCAAAAAGGCAAATATTCAAACAATACAGTTGGATTTTCAACCAAGAAAGATGAATTTTCAATCCAAAAGGTCGAATATTCTATCCAAAAAGACGAATATTTAAACAAGGCAGTTGGATTTTCAACCAAGAAGGATGAATTTTGAATCAAGAAATTTTCTACCAAAAAAGATGAATTTTCAATCCAAAAGATCGAATATTCTATCCAAAAAGACGAACTTCCAAACAAGACTGTTGGATTTTCTCCCAAGATGAATCTTGAACCAAGAACTTTTCTACCAAAAAAGATGAATAATCAATCCAAAGGGTCGAATATTCTATCCAAAAATACGAATATTCAAACAATACAGTAGGATTTTCAACCAAGAAAGATGAATTTCGAACCAAGAAATTTTCTACCAAAAAAGATGAATATTCAATCCAAAGGGTCGAATATTCTATCAAAAAAGACGAATTTTCAAACAAGACAATTGGGTTTTCAACGAAGCAAGATGAATTTTGAATCAAGAACTTTTCTATACAAAAAAATCAGTTTTTAATTCGAAAGGACGAATAGACTATCTAAAAAGACATATTTTCACACAAGGCAGTTGGATTTTCAACCAGGAAAGATGAATTTTGAACCAAGAACTTTTCTACCAAAAAAGATGAATTTCCGATCCAAAATGACAAATATTCTCTCGAAAAGGACGAATTTTCAACAAAATAGTGCAATTTTTAACCAAACACTAGAATTTTCTACGAAGAACATGTCTACCAAAAAGGTGAATTTTCAATCCAAAAATACAAATATTCAATCCAAAAAGGCAAATATTCTATCCAAAAAGGCACATTTTCAACAAATCAGTCGAATTCAACAAAAAAACAATATTCAAACAAGATAGTAGAATTTTCAACCCAGATCTTTTCTACCAAAAAGATGAATTTTTAACAAATTAGTCGAATTCAACTAAAAAATACGAATTTTAAAACAACACAGTTGAAATTGTCTCGCAAGATGAATATTGAAAAAGATTATGAATTTTCAATCCAAAAAGACGAATATTCAAACAATACAGTAGGATTTTCAACCAAGAAAGATGAATTTCGAACCAAGAACTTTTCTACCAAAAAATATCTGGACAAATTATTATGTTAACTGGATAATTAATATTATATATATTCGCATATTTATACGATCTATTATTTTTGTAAAAGTAATGCTGTTTGTCGGATTATGAGGTTAGAAAATTTAATTATCCCAGAATATTTAAGGAGCATATTTTATTTTAATTTAAATGACATTAAGCATTTTATTAGTTGTCTTGAATTTTAAGTGAAGCTTTTTTTTAACAATTCAATATGTTATGTGAAAAAACTTTTTTCTTAGGTTTCTTAATTATGGCAGAAGCGACACTGCACTGAATTTTGCTTATTCCGTTCACTTTCAACTCCTGCACCCTCACCACATGAATGACTGCTAAACTTTTTCCCTTATTCAGTGTTTCAGGGTGGAAATCGATTGAATGACTTATAGCATGAAATCCTGCTTTAATTAAAATATTCATCATCAATCCGCTTGTTGACATTCGACCGGTAATTTTTGAGGTTATGCTCATAACCAACAACGAAACTAGAGCGGGTTTAACTGGAATGAAAAGACAAATTTTCCACGAAATCTTTTTGCAGGAAAGTTTCCTCTATTATTTTGCTTCGTTTTTAAAAATATTATATACGTTTTTGAAGCAACCATTTATGCACTTAATATATTTCGAAACAATGCACACATGCTATCTTATGTAAATTTCTATCCCTCAGGGATTTTAGGCTTTGGCGGTACGAAGGAGATATTGAAAATATCACCTAAGCTTTTTCAATTTTTTAAAAATTATTGTAGAGTTTTTCTTTTGATACCTAAGAGACCTACTAGAATTTCAAACATTACTACTAACAATAGATACAATTATTCAGATGATTTAACATGGAATTGCTCAATGATGAAAAATAAATTCAGCATTTATTTCTCTGTTGAAATTCACTTTTACCATTCTTTAAATATTACTATGATACAATTATTAATAATATTATTATTATTTATTATTATTTTAATAATTTAATATTATTTCAATATTATTATGAATATTAATTTTGAATAAGCGCGGGCTTTTTAACACATGCGCGGCAAAACATGGGAGTGAAAATCGATAGAATAGGAATCGATTCCCGACATGAATCGACTTTTCGATTTCTGGAATCTAGCAAGCTATCTAGAATCGGAATCGGAATCGAGAACTGGTTCTCGCCAAAAACTCCTAACCCTACCAGGGATATGTGGAAGGGCAATAATAACCTGTTTCTCTAAGGGGAAATCTGGTACACAGATGGCTTCAATGGAAGGGGGAAGTCAGTAGACGGAAACTACAACAGCACAGGAAGGAGGGGCATGGATATCACACTTGGGCGGCATGCCACCGTCTTTCAGGCTCAGGTCCTGGCCGTCCTTTCCTGCGCTGAGACATCATTAGAGAAAGACGCTGCTTGCAGGCAGATTACAATCTGCTCAGAGAGCCAAGTGACATTCACTGCAATTGGAAAACCAGACATAGCATTATAGCCGACTAGCTGACCAAAAGCGGCGCAGCGAGTGAATACGTAGGCCCGGAACCGGTAGTGGGCCTAGCCTCTTGCTGCATTGTGGTAGCCATCAAATGGTGGGTCCGGTCGAAGCACCGGATTTTCTGGAAACGAAGCAAGAGTTACCGGTAGGGGACAAAAATCCTGGACTATACGCTCAGTATGTACAGAGCCCAGGAAAACCTAAGATTATCCAAAAAAGACCTGAGGATAGTGGTTCAGATGCTCACAGGGCACAACTACTCGAACTATCACAAGCGTCAGGGTTGACAAAACATCCCTGATTGTGCTTATATCAATGTCCGGCATTATATTGGCTCAGGAAACAAAACCTTGAGGCTCACTTCATAGAACCCAACAAAATAACAATGCAATCAGTGGTTGACATCCTGGACTTCACCAAGAAGTCTGGAATCGACTACTAGAAGTGAACATCGAAGGATGTGGACTGTGGAGCAATGGACTCGAGAGCAGCTTATTTCAGACTATTCCACATCTATCATGAACTCTTTTGAAAAAGATGTTCACACTCACGATTTTGAATAATTGCTATCTCTAGAAGTGACCTAATTAATTTCTACACTACTGATATCTCTAAAATTTTATTCAATTCTGAAAATGAGCTAATTGTTATTTGTGACATTACACATGCTCGCCATCAGAAATACTAGACAGTACTAGACATGGCAGTACCATTTCATGCGAACCTGAATGACGCTCAAATTATAAATAGTCTGATTGAGGATCTGAATGATTTGTGTCAATCAATGAATGAAGGCGACACATTCGTCCCTGATCGTGGTTTTCATGATGGAAAGAAAGTACTGGAGTCCAAGGGCTTTACCGTACTGATGCCAGTGTTAAAGGGTAATCAAAAGCAGTTGACTTTTAAAGAACCAAATCAGGCCCATTTTGTCACAAAAAATCGGTGGGCAGTGGAGTCTGTCCATGGAATAATTAAACAAAAATATAGATTACTAGACCATGTAATTGATAAGAAACTAATGCGTTACAATTAGATGCAAAGCTTTCAAAAATGATAATAACGAGAACGAAACATCAATTTGGTGTTGAAAATACTTCAGCTAACGAAGCTGAGGATAGCGTCTGGTTTCGTAAAAAGCATAGGTTTCAAAGTGTCTCATCTAACAACATTCTTGACTTTCCTGAGATGATGGAGTTAGACCTGAAAATCTTATTTACGGGTTCCTATTAATTCCCAGAAGCCGTTTCGTACTTGGTCAAAATGCTGAATGAGAATGGGTCTATCAATTTGCAATTTGTGAAAGAGCATGCAAATATTCTAAAGGTCCAGGTCCAGTCAAAACACAAAAGCCGGAAACTATACAGATGTTTTCTTAATTACAGACCAAATAATGTAAATATTGCTGAAAATAAGAGCTGTGCTTGTAAATGTGTCAATGGTCGAAGAAAAGTTTGCTGCGGTTCCCATATCTAACATATATTTACGCTATCGAAGTCGGTTGAGCCAATTTTTAGAAATTCGTATTTTTAATTTTTTTGAATTTATTTATAACTTTTGTTGAAAAGTTTTCTATAAAATTCCGTTCAATGAGAAATCGTATATTTTAACATCAATAGTTTCTCATTAATATTCTACAAAATCTAGTACGAGACATGTATCACAACCTATGTTCCAGAATCTTGGTAGCTTTTATCCAACTCTGTCCATCCAGAAATCTTATACTTTTCTGTCAACAGCTTCTCGTTGAAATTCTATCAAATTCCATCCTCTCCAGACTTGAATCAAATCCTCATGATCAGAATTTCAGAAATTTCTATGAATTCGTATAAGTTGAGAAATTTTAATCTAACCTTTAAAAATGTTCTGATTGCATAAGATTTTATCGAGTTTGTATGATGATATCTTGGTAGGAAAGTATAAGATAAATCGACGAGTAGAATTCTATACAAACTTTCCAGGTTCTGAAAAACAGGATTTTATACATGTCTGGTGCGGATGAGATTTGAAAGAGTTACAATAAAAAAAGTTGTAGATATAAAAAGGGCAAATGCTTAGCAGGAAGTATATAAGGTTTCTCGCGGATAGATTTAGATAAAAACTTGTAAGATTCTGGAACATGGGATTTGAAATAAATCTTATGCGTCAAAGATATTACAGAGTTTCAATAAGAAAACGCTGATCGAAAAGTATAAGATTTCTCGACGGGTAGAATTTGGTAGAACATTCTGGAGTTGGGTAATAAGGTAAATAGGAATATGAGATGCCTCATTTGATATGATTTTATTAGGTCTTCTATATAAAAAAATCGTATTAAAATAGTTTGTCATATAAATTGAAGGGCCCTAGAAAAGCATAATTTTTTTATATTTGTGCTACGTACTTTTCTGTATTCATTAAATTTCTTCGAAAATAAATGTTAATGCACTCCCGATAAATAGAAAATTGACAAACTTCGAGCATTGCCGCGCGTCGGTTAGGTTAAAAATCTATCTCGAAAATCGTTTTATGTACGTAGTGTACATAAGGGTGGTCCAAAAATGCAATGTAACATTTTTTTTCACCTTAGAGGGCAAGTCCCCCCCCCTCAAGTTTCCATTTCCGAAGAAAAAAAATTCCTACTTTTTTTTCGTTATTCGAATATTGATACGTGCCAACGGGCACTTCAAAATCCCATTTAATTTACATGGAGAAATTTTAGATTTTCGAAAAATTGAATTCATAGTTCAGAGTTTGATCGAAACGTGCCAACTAATAACTTTTATTTTTAAGCCACCCTTGCCCCTCCCCCTCCACACTCCACAGTGCCCCAAATATGACTCAAAAATGAAAAACGACATTTTTACGTATTATTGTTACTTTTTAGCAATTTCTGTCGTCTTTTTCATACAAATAATTACTAATGTACAATTTAAATATTTCCCACGACTCTTTAAACAATTTTTAATTGTTTAAACAAATGTAAGTTATTTAAACAATTATTTATTCCCAAGAAATGTGAAAAATAATCATATTTTCTGATTGAAGTGTAATAGTTTGTCATTGTTTGCAGTAGTAAATTTTGTTTGAAACATTTTGTAATTATTTAAACAATTACTTATTGTTTATTCTGCAAATTTCTAACAATTAACGCAGAGATGTCCAGTATTTCCTCAAATTGGTATCCTATGCTACTTTTTGTTGGATAATTATATAATTTTTATACATATCTTCTAATGTTTAATAAATTTCTATTTGTTTGAACAATTTTGATTTGCCTAATCAGTTTTTCTTCAATAACTTTGAAAAAAATTTTAAAAACTAAATACATATAATTATTTTTCTGACTGTATAGCATATATAAAAAATATATATACAATTTTTGAATTATTCAAACAAATATAATTTTTTTAAACAATAATTTTTCCAAAAATACTTTTAAAATCGTATTTTTTTAATTACACGTAATATTGAATTTTAGGTGTACAATTAATTATTGTTTTTTTCTTCAAATTTCCTTCGAATTGAGTATGGATGGTTTACATATTTTTTGGCGCATTATTAAATAAATCATAAAAGTCATAATAAAATTTAAATCATACCAGTGTATTTATTATTGCTTTCTCCATATTTTCACAATCTTTATCACAATAATACTATGAAAAAGCACATTCACTAATGCAAATTATGATTCAAGTTTCAACAGATTGCTTTTTTACATTTTCATACTCATTATAAATATTGAAACGTGTCGCTTATTTTTGTTTTACCTTTATACGATTATTTATAAGACTGTTTTCAAGTTATTTCTGTAATTCACATATGCAGCGTTGAACTTGTTTCAAATTTGCTGCTCGAAGACTCGAAATCATTCAATATTATGTTTAATTCAGAAAATACGATTTAAAAAATATTTTTGGATAAATAATTATTTTAAAGAATTATATTTGTTTGAAGAAATAAAAAAAGGTCAATATAGTCTTTCTATACACTATATAGTCAGAAAAATAATTATATGTATTTTATTTTTAAAAAAAATTTTTAAGTCATTGAAAAACACTGCTCAAGTAAATTAAAATTGTTCAAGCAAATAGAAATTTATTCAAAATTGAAAGACATGTATACAAATTATATAATTATTCAACAAAAAGTAGCATAGGATACCAATTTGAGAAAAAACTGGGCATCTCTGCGTCAATTTTTAGAAATGTTGAGAATATTTGGGTCATATTTGGGGCGCTGTGGGGGGGGGGAGCAAGGGTGGGTTAAAAACAAAAGTTATTAGTATGGTTTTATCTCATGGGTATTCCTCTTCAATCCCTAAAAAAGTTGGCACGTTTCGATCAAACCCTGAAGTATGAGTTCAATTTTTCGAAAATCAAAAATTTCCCCATGTTAATTAAATGGGATTTTGAAGTGCCCGGTGGCACGTGCGTATGGTTGTTTGAATAATATGGTGCATGAAGGCGACTAATGTGATATGAGATATACCTATGAAAGTATTTCATGTTTGACGAATGAATATTAAGTTTCATTTCGAAGAAATTCTAAGCAAATCGACAGTAATGAAATATTATGATGGTAGTCTGGCATTTATGCTTGAAATTTTTATAGGAAACGTAATGAAGTTGTTATGTTTGTCAATTAGTTTCAATATAAGTTCAGGATATTGACTAGACGTTTGATGAATATCAAAAGCGACACTTCATGTGGAGTGCTAAACATCGTTAGAAATCCGACGCCGTGTCGTCGAATCATAAATCCGGTTTTGTATTTTTTAGCTGCAGCCAAAAAAAAGCCATGGAGTAATGTTGCATTATTGTTATTGACTTTCATAATTCACTTTCATAAATTTTGTTCACAAGAATATAAATTGAGAGTCAGAGTCTGCGTAGGATTCTTTGAGAAATATGGTGCATGAAGGCGAATAATGTGATGTGAGATACTTATGGAAATATTTCATGTTTCATGAATGATTATTAACTTCGAGTTTGATGAAATTTGTTGTAAATCGATAGTAATGAAATATTATAATGGCGGAGGGCTATATAGTTTGGCTTTTGTGCTTGAAATTCGTATGGAAAATGTAATGAAGGTGTTGTGTTTGTCAATTAGTTTTATTATGAATTCAGGATATTGATTAGACGTTTGATGAATTCTAGTATGTGTGCTAGTATGCAATTTATTCAGATGAATAGATTGAGGGTCATAGTGTCTGCGTAGGTTTCTTTAAAATATATGATGCATGAAGGCAAATAATGTGATATGAGATACTTATGCAAGTATTTCATGTTTCATGAATGATTATTAAGTTCAAGTCTTAAGAAATTTGTTGTAAATCGATAGTAATTAAATATTATAATGGTGGAGGGCTATATAGTTTGGTTTTTGTGCTTGAAATTCGTATGGAAAATGTAATGAAGTTGTTATGTTTGTCAATTAGTTTTATTATAAAATCAGGATATTAATTAGACGTTTGATGAATGCAAAACCCTTATAAGTGTGCTAGTATGCAATGTATTCAGATGAATAAATTGAGGGTAAATGTCTGCTTATGGTTGTTTGAATAATATGGTGCATGAAGGCGACTAATGTGATATGAGATATACCTATGATAGTATTTGATGTTTTACGAATGAATATTAAGTTTGAGTTTGAAGAAATTCTTAGCAAATCAATAGTAATGAAATATTACGATGGTAGTCTGGCATTTATGCTTGAGATTTTTATAGGAAACGTAATGAAGTTGTTATGTTTGTCAATTAGTTTCAAAATAAGTTCAGCATATTCACTAGACGTTTGATGAATATCAAAAGCGACACTACATGTGGAGTGCTAAACGCGTCTTTAGAAATCCGACGCCGTGTCGTCGAATCATAAATACGGTTTTGGATTTTTATCTGCAGCCGAAAGGAGAGCCATGAAGGGATTTTTCATTATTGTTATTGACTTTCATAAGTCACTTTTATAAATTTTGTTCACAAGAATATAAATTGAGAGTAAGAGTCTGCGTAGGATTCTTTGAGAAATATGGTGCATGAAGGCGAATAATGTGATGTGAGATACTTATGAAAATATTTCATGTTTCATGAATGATTATTAAGTTCGAGTTTCATGAAATTTGTTGTAAATCGATAGTAATGAAATATTATAATGGTGGATGGCTATATAGATTGATTTTTGTGCTTGAAATTCGTATGGAAAATGTAATGAAGGTGTTGTGTTTGTCAATTAGTTTTATTATAAATTCAGGATATTGATTAGACGTTTGATGAATTCTAGTATGTGTGCTAGTATGCAATTTATTCAGATGAATATATTGAGGGTCATAGTGTCTGCGTAGGTTTCTTTAAAATATATGATGCATGAAGGCAAATAATGTGATATGAGATACTATGCTTGTTTTCAAGGAGGGGGACAAAAAGTATGGTGTGTATCAAGGGCGTAAAGCTATTTTGCCTCGTATGACTGCGGCCCTCGCTTCGCTCGGGCAGCAAATTCACACTCGTCAAAATAGCCTTCTTTACGCCATCGATACACAATATACTATTAGATCAGGAGAAAAGTTCAAGGTTCTAATATTTCAAGATTCAAACATTCATAATGATATCCATCACAACATTACAAAGTGTCACATAGGAGGGGGGTCGCAAAGGTTCTCTAACACGTGACACTTTTCTGATGAAAAAATAAAATTTAAATCCGTGTCAATATAATAAAGACCACAATTATCAACAACAAAATTAGCAGTTGTATTATCCACCAAATAGTTGAACTTTCAAGCCAAAAGTATTAATTGTTAGAAGAACTTTCAATCTAAAAAGTTGAATTTTCGAAAATAAGGTTTATTTTTATCCAAGAGAGATCAATTTTCTAATATAAAAGATGAATTTCCAATTCAATAGGACTATTTTTCAAAAAAACAGTTGCATTTCTGACAAAAAATATGAAATAAACAAAATAGTTAAATTTTTAATGAAATATCTAATCTTGCAGCAAAATAGTTGAATTTTCAACTTACAAAGATGAATTTTCAACCAATAAGATTAATATTCTACTAAAAGAGACGAATTTTCAACAAAGTAGTTAAATTATCGAGCTGAAAAGTCGAATAATTTAGATCAAACTTTTAAACCGTAAAACAAGAATTTTCAAAAAGAAAGTTAATTTTCAATCAAGAAAGACGAATTCTCAACGAAATAGTTGAATTTATAACAAGAAAAGATTAATATTCAACGAAGCATGAAATCGTTAAATTTTCAGTTTGAAAAACTAATTTTTAACGAAAAAAAAAGTTTAACCATTTGAATTCAACTAAAAAAGCAGATTTTTCACCAAATACTTAAATTCTTAATCAAAATGATGAACCTAAATACACGAATTTTTAACCAAACAGATGCATTTTCTACCAAATAGTTTAATTTTCAACTTATAAATGATAAATTTTTAACTAAAAATGGAATAGTTAAATTTCCAGATAAAAAATGAATTTTTAATAAAAATGAACTTTAAGTCTCAACAATAATTGAGTTTTGAACCAAATTGCTGATTTTTCAAGCCGAAACGAGGAATTTTCTGAGAAAAGTTTAATTTTAACTTCAAAATATGAATTTTCAACAACAAAAAATCAATTCACGATCAAATAGTTAAATTTTCAACTAAAATGATGATTCTACATAAAAAAATGCATTTTTCACCGAGTAGTTCAACTTTAGATCCAGTAGTTCTATTTTCAACTCAAATAATGAATTCCCAACGAAACATCTAATAGCTAATATTTCAATCAAAGAACGCTTTAATTTGCAATCGTAAACTGTTCAATTCAACAAAACAAAAAAAAAAGAATTTTCAACCAAGAATAATAATATTCTGCCAAACAAGCAGAATTTTTATAATTATTCATTTTAAGATGTACGGTTATATAGAATTATATTTATATTTCATATTTGAAAATAAAATGGGGTAGGTTACAGTGTCACAAATTGTCACTAGGGGGAGGGGTGAGTTAAAAAACACTTCAAAGAGCGACGCGTAGTATGTGATATTTTCCATTTAAAAAAATCATAAATAATATACAGGTAAATTTAAGAATAATAAATAAATAATAAATTTAAGAAAGGTTTAAAGGGCCCCAAATGAGTAGAGTAGAACCGGGATGGCAAGTACGTTAGTCGCAGAGACCTTGTTCAACGCCGACAGATTGGATGACCACATCTGTCGAAGAAGATGCTTGTATCTGCTTCGGAGAGACTCCTTTACTGCTGTTACGTCCTGAATGCGGTTTTGAGGCACGCCCAGGTATGTATAGGTGTCTCCAGTGTTAAGATGTCTAATAACACTTATATCCACAAGCTCAGGGTAGCGAGCTAAGGCATGAAGTAAAGACAATATGGAGGAATGTGAAACATGCATCTATTCATCCTATTGTGATTTCGGTTATAGGAAATGTGCACGTAAGGTGCACTGAACATCTTGAACATTTAGGATTCAGTAGGTTACTGGCAGCAGCTCAAATGGCGGTTTTATTAAACAACCATAGCATTGTAAGACACTTCCTAGACCATCAGGAAGCAAGCGACTAAAAACCTATAGAGTGATACATGGTAACTCTAAGAAAGCATCCAGAGGCTACTGTTGTCACCTCCAACACTCGCGGCCGCTGTGTAAGCATAACAGCGGTAAAAGACGAACTGCAAATTATACTATGCTCCTAATTTTGTACCTACAACATCATCGCAAATGATTTCAATCATCATATTAAATTAACTGATTACATCCTCATCTAATCAGTCCCTTGACTTAGTTCGTGGCTATGATGGAAAACTGTGTTCTTTTTCACGCGAGAACAAGTTTAAAAACAAAAAACAAAAAATAATTATGATTTAGAACAGGAATTTTGGAAATGAATTTAATTCTGACTTGCTATGTGGAATTATCTAAAATAATGATAATGCTGAGCTTGAGCGGAAAATAAATAAATGCAACAAAAAAATAAATTCCTGTAAAAAATTATAATTTTGACTTTGGAAGAGGGAATTTTGTAAAGTATTATATTTTGTCTAGGAACAGGTAATTTTTGACATGGTACGGTTAATTTTGGAAAATAATTTTAATCCTGATTTGTCAAAAGGGAAATTACAAAAACAATCTCTGTTCCAAGATAGAATTCGTTAGATTTTGAAAATTCCTGCTTCGAACTTTTAGAAAAAGGGAGTTACTATATTTCTGAATTATAATAGAAAATGTTGCAAATAAATGTAATTCTGACTTGGAATATGGAATTTTTTTAAATAAATGTAATCATGACTTAGGGCGGGAAGTTTCCGTAGAGAATTAAAATTTAGACTTTGGAATAGGAAATTTCCGCAAAGAATTATAATGTACACTTAAGAACAGGGGACTTCAATCAGAATTGTAATTTAGACTTTGGGACAATGAATTTTCATAAAGAATTATTATTTGATTTGGAGAAGAGAATTTTTTACATAAAACGGCAATTTTGGAAAATAATTTTAATTGTGATTTATGAAAAATAAATGTACAATAACAATCCCTTTTCCTAGTCAGAATGTGTTAGATTTTGAAAATTCCTGCTGACAAATTTTAGAAAAAGGGTGTTACTACATTTCCAAATTATAATAGAAAATGTTTGAAATAAATATAATTTTTACTTGGAAAAGAGAATTTTTGAAAATAAATGTAATCATGACTTGGAACAGGGGAAATTCTGTAAAAACTTATAATTTAGACTTTCGAACAGGGAATTTCCGTGAAGAATTATAATTTCAACTTTGAAGCGTGGGATTTCCTTAAAGAATTATAATGCAGAATTGAAGACAGGGAATTTTCATAAAGCATTATCATTTAATTTGGAAGAGAGAATTTTTGATATGGAACAGGAATTTTGAAAAATAATTTTAATTCTGATTTAGAGAAAAGGAATTAAAAAAAAAACCCTGTTCAAATTCCGAATTATAATTCTTTCACAAAATTATGTGTTCCATATCAGAATTTATATTATTATGAGCAAAAATGATTTGATGTTCTAATTAAAAATTACAATTATTTTCCAGAATTATCTGTTCCAAACTATAAATATTTTAAATCTTTAAAATATTTAGAGATCTCTTGAAATCTTTAAAAATCGCTCGAAATCATTCAAATCTTTTAAATTCTTTTGCATTGACCGGAAAAAATTAACAATTGACCGGGAATTTGAAATCATCCATCGAGTAGACACCCTGCATATTATTATATCATTAAGCCGTTTCCCTTTCGGGATAGGCGTGAATTGCTCGGTTGGAAAGTAGTGATGTGTGGATGTTCATTTCTTAGTCAACTCAACAAGATTCCGGCTTGCCAGCGTCAGGCTCATTCCATCGCGAACCGGATGCAAAAGGGTGTTCTTCTGGGATAACTTCATCTGGTCCGACAACACTGTTCCTCATAACATTCTACAAAGATTGGTAGCTCCAAAAAAGTATAAGACCGGATACACGTTTGAACACTTTTAAGTTCATCACTTGCACGCTAGTGTCGCTGTTTGCTGATAAGATAAAGTGCGCGAATATTTAAGATGAGAATATAGGAAAAGGCATTTAAAAAGGGTTTATTGATACATTAAATCATAAATAATAGGAGAGAGGGTAGTTTAACAACTTTGAGTATAAAAATATATTTTGTAAATGGCGGTATAGGGATTCCATTAGTCTTCAACATTGTATGAAGTTGAGGGAATGCCAAGGCTGGGGCTCAAGGTCGGTAAGGTAGAACACTGAAGTATCGACCGAGGCTCAATGCCTGCCAGGAATCTGCATTACCGACTGATGGTTATACAGGCTGATGGTAATACCGACAGCGTCGCCATCCGTTGGTACATTAGGTATCTACATTGCCGACTGATGGTAATACCGACTGCTGATAACTTGCGATAGCCGCTATATCTGTTAGTACATTGGAAATCTGCATAACCGACTGATGATAATACCGACTGATGACAATACCGAATGTCGGTAACTAGCGATGGTGGCTTCATCTGTTGACACATTATGAATCTGCATTGCCGACCAAGGCCACTCACCGATTGTCGGTAACTTGTGACGGTGGCGCCATCTGTTGTCACATTAGGAGTCTGCATTACCGACCGATGCCACTTACCGACTGCCGGTAACTTGGCATGGAACAGAACCTGATCGGTCGATAAGTGGTCCAGAATCCGTATATACCTACTACTGGATTTCTTCAAATTTCCAGGTTTCGACACCCCTTCAGTCCGAAAAAAAAACAGGTTTTACGATCTGTCTGTCTTCTTTGTTGTCTTCAATATCACCGTTGTCGTCTGTATAATACTGGATAACTGTTGAAAGACTAACCTGATTAGGTTGCGATTTGGCACATGGTTTTAAGGAACAAAAAGAAAGATCGAGTTTGTTAACCAGCATTTTTTGGCCAACGTTTCTGTTTTTAACCACAAAAAAAATGAAAAATCATTAATTCCATTTTGCGGTTAACCTATGCAAGATATGAAAAAAGATTAATTAAAAAAAATTGTGCACCCGAAAAAGATCTACAAATCGGGTTTGAATCACTTTTTGATAGGGCACGCAATTTTTGTTTTAATCGTAAAAAATAACATTAAAAATCAAGACTAACTTTGTTGTTGTTAAAAAAACAACATAAGATACGAAAAAAAATAAAAATAAAAGGTGTTGACCCCAAAAAAGCTAACAACTTGTTATCAATTATTTTTGTATAAGATGCACAGTTTTTGTTTCAATCTTAAAAAATAACATTAAAAATACAAAGTTCAATTTATGGAAAAACGACACAAGGTATACGAAAAAAATAGGCAAAAGTTGTTCACCAAAAAAAGGTCTACAAGTTTGCTATTATTAATTTTTTGATAGGATCAATCAATAAAGATCAATAAGAATAAAAAAAGATCTATAAATTAGGTGCAATAAAATGTTATTTAACAAAATTACTCGCTAAAATTATATCTACAAATTTGCTTAGAACCGCTTTGCGCTAGGAAACGTATTTTTTTTAAATAGTGAGAAACAACATTGCAAATAAACAAATTAAGTTTTGCATTTTCTTCTCTTCTTTTGTTCTGATTTTATCTTTACTTTCCTTGACTAGTAGATTAACTTCCCTATTTTTGTGTCTGTAATCATTTTCAAGTCTATACCAGTGATGGTAATAGACGGTGACTTTTTCAACTGCGCAAGCGTTGCGTTGGAAGGGGAAAGCCACGTTATTGGCCGTAATACGCGCGCTTATTTTAATTTCTCTGAAAGTATTGTTAACAATTATAACTTATGTGGTATGCCTGGATTCGTAAATAAATAAGGTAGAAGGAATATTTGTCAAATTTTAATAAATATTGATGATATTAAAAATATGCTTCGTCAAAGTTACCCTACTTTTGAAGACTAACTTCTCGGTTTGTAACGATTATTTAACAATTAAAAAATAAGATCCCTATAACAAAAACAACTTTTTCTAGTGGATTGAGAAATTTCGACCCAAAATTTAAACTATATATCAAGTATATTTCGATACTATCCCAATGAAATGTTTTGATTAGACGAAAATTCAAATAGAGCATTTTCGTCATTTCAAAATTTGTTTCGACTTCTCGCGGCTAATTTATCTGAAAGTATTGCTAAAAATTATTACTCATATGGTATGCCTGGATTCGTATAAGAATAAGCTAGAGACTGTATTCATAAAATTTGAATAAATATTGATGAAATATTAAAAATATGCTTGGTCAAAGTTGCCCTTCTTTTAAAGAAAACTTTCTCGGCTTGCAATGATTCTTTCTCAAATGAAACAAAAGATTCCTATAATAGAAACTATTTTTGTGATAGACTTAGAAATTTCAATCCAAATTTTTGCTATCGACATTCGATCGCCAAAATAGGAAACTTGAGTTCTTTTCATTTTTCGATTATTATGTTCAATTTTTATAATAAAAGTGACTACTAAAAGTATATATAATTCGAATCAGAATTTTAAGAAACATGCAAATTCGTTGAACGTCGGAGAAGTATTTTTGGCAAATTTTTTGGGAACTTTAACATTTCGTACATTTCTTTGGTGGTTAAAGAGAAAATTCATAAATGAACCTGAAAAGGGTTTTTGAAAGTCGTGCCAGATGTGAATTACAGTTAGCGCAGGCATTGTGACCTTAGTCCCTACAACTTGCCGGGGCGATGTAAAGGGTATGCAATGTAGTGAGAGTAATAGCGTGGGCGTGACTAAAGGTCTCCTTGAAATTCGGCCGCCAAGATCGGTTGTTACTTGCCTTGAATTTACTCCATGCAGACACTTCGTTGGCACCTGTTTTTTCAAATTTATTTAAGAGAAATTTTTTGGTTAGATACATAAATTTGTACATAAAATATCAATCTAGATCGAGTATTTCGAAAATTTGTGAAAGAATCATTACACGCCGAGAAATTAGTCTTTAAAAGTAGGGTAACTTTAACCAAGCATATTTTTAACATATTAAATGTTTATAACAATTTGACAAATGCTCGTTGTAGCTCATTCTTTTCTGAATACAGGCATACCACACAAGTCATATTTTTCACTATACTTTCCCCAGCCCTCTTATGTACGATTACAACCAATTTGCGTTATGATACACATGATTTAGAAGAGCGTTTCAGAAACTTAAATAATAAAAAGTAAATAAAAAGATATCGGTTAATTATTTAGGGTACACAGTTTATCATTTAAAAGTATTTTAAATTTCAAACTGTTCATCTATTATGAAGAAATAAGTAGAAGTTGAAATTGTAAAAATGGAAATGGAAAAATGCAAACTCATAACTTTTCTTTTTGTGTACTGTTACAATCACAAATTAAAATGTTGATAACTCCTCTGGCTTATCGGGCAATTATCCTCCTGGTTTACTTGAACTGCTTGGTTGAAGATTAACTTTTTTGTTGAAATTTAATATTTTCAGGTTGAAAATTTAGCTGTTTTGTAGAAAATTTGTCTTTTTGGTTAAAAAAGTTAAACAATTTTGGTATAAAATTCAACTTTTTTACAGAAAATTCGATTTTTTTATTGTAAATTAATTTTTTAACGTGATAATTGAACTATTGCATTTTTGGTTAACAATAGATCTTTTTTATTTTGAAAATTCAACTAATTTATGACAAATTTACGTATTTCTTTGAAAATTTGTCTTGTTTAGTAGAAAATGAATGTTCTTGGTTAAAAATTCATCTTTTTATCTGGAGTCAAAGTTTAAGCATTCCAAATGGCGAACCCAATATGGCGGCGAAAGTGTAAACATGATAACGTATTTGTAGTAGTAGTAGTAGTAGTAGTAGTCCACTGGGGTCGCTGATTACGAATCTGAAGTCTAAATTAAAAAATTAAAAATGGCGGACACAATATGGAGGCGAAAATATAATAATTTCGACGTATTTGGCTAAAAATAGTTACTCGGGTGTTTTAGGGTCGTTGATTACGAATCTGGAGTCAAAGTTTAAGCATTCCAAATGGCGAACCCAATATGGCGGCGAAAGTGTAAACATGATAACGTATTTGGCTTAAAATGGTTACTCACGTGCTTTCGAAGTCGCTTATCACGAATCAGGAATCAAAATTTTGTAACTAAAAAATTCGTATCCAATATGGCAGTGAAAAACTAAAAATTTTGACATATTTGTGAAAAAACTATTACTTGGGGTTTTTTGGGCTCGTGGATCACGAATCCGAGGTCTAAATGTAGATTTTCGGTATTACATTTGTGAAGAAATAAATTTAAATTATTGTGCTATGTTGTACGAAACACAATAAGAATGTTGTACCCAAAATGCAGGCGTTTTAATCCGATGATAGATTTATCTATTTATCTAATGTAGACATCGGATTCGTAATCAGCCATCTCAAAAATCCCTAAGTAACCAGTTTTAGTCAAATACGTTTTAATTTTTAAATTTTCGTTGTCATGTTGGGTCTGTCATTTTGAATTAAAAAACTTTTACTCCAGATTCGTAATCAGCTACATCGAAAGCCCCCAAGTAACCATTTTTAGCCAAATGCATTATAATTTTTACATCTTCGT
This sequence comes from Andricus grossulariae, assembly GCA_011634705.1. NCBI lineage: Eukaryota > Metazoa > Arthropoda > Insecta > Hymenoptera > Cynipidae > Andricus > Andricus grossulariae. Next base: position 135,099,948 of record JAABKJ010075445.1, on the reverse strand, counting down.
CGCCATATTGTGTTCGCCATTTCGAATCTTTGAAATTTGACCCCAGATTCATTATCAGCTACCCCAAAAACACCCAAGTAACTATTTTTAGTCAAATCCAGCGTAATTTTTGAATTTTTACCGCCATATTAGTTCCACCACATTGAATTTGAAAATTCTGACTCCAGATTCGTATTCAGCGACTTTAAAATCCCTCGAGGAACCATTTTCAGGTAAATATGTGAACTTCATGAATTTGGGCCTTATTTCGAGTTCCGACTGTATGAAGATTTTGGTTGATCAAAAAAACCTTTGGGGGCTTTCTCACTGGAAGGTAATAGAAACTTTTAACCCCCCCCCCCCTAAATTCCAATCTCAAAATTTTGTTTTTTTGTTACACCCCAGTTTATAACTGTTGGCCAAATACAATTTTTACCCACCCGTGTAGAAAATTATCGGGGAACTATTTAGCACCACGATAGACCGACTTGACCGCTGAAGTGGCGCTCTCTAGATGGACTATAATGGCCCTAAGTAGAAGTTGAACGTTTTTAAATGGTCAAACGCTAGTCTGGAAGAGCTACTCTGGCGCTAGTTAGACGGTCTTGTGAACATCTTTTTTAGCTTGTGGACGTTAAGAATTAAGTATAGGCTGCAGAAATAATGACTAGTCACAGTTTACGTACTATGTGCATAATCTTCATTTCTCATCCTAAAAAAAAAGTTGAAAAAAATATTTGCGTATGTGTCGCTGCTAAGATGATGATGAAAAAATACATTTTTTTTTAATATTTATTTTTCCTTTTTGGTAATTTTATACACACTGGCCATTTTTGGTAATGTGTAAAAAACTATTTTGGATTGACACTTCGAAAAAATTTCGACCATGCTGCGCCATCAGCTCCCAAATAAGGCCCGAAAAGACCGTCTAGATTAGACGATCTTGACAAAGCCCCAACTGGACGCAAGTCTACCTTGTTAATTTTCTACACGGGCACTATTAGAAATTCGCTAATCGTAGAAAGAGTTTCTTTGGCCGACTCTAATAAACGGTAATGATCAATGTGAATCATTCTGCCAAGTAGTTTCGGTAGCTTTTCGATTAATCTCATTTGCGATGTGGGAGAGAGGCGATTTTATTCGTATCGACTTGAATAACAACAATAACATTAAAAACTTCGAGAGTAAATTATACGAGGAAAAATTTTTTGAAGAAAAATTTTTTTTCTCAAAAATGTCAAAAGCGCTATCGGCTTCCATAACAACAATAAAATTAAAAATTTCGATAGTAAATTATATGAGGAAAAATTTTTGGAAGAAAAATTTTTTTTCCCAAAAATATCAAAGCACAATCGGCTTTAATAACAACAATAACATTAAAAATGTCGAGAGTAAATTTTCTGAGGAAATATTACCAGTAGGAAAATTTTTTTCTCAAAAATGTCAAAAGCACTGTCGGCTTCAATAACAACAATAACATAAAAAATTTCGATAGTAAATTATATGAGGAAAAATTTTCTGAAGAAAAAATTTCTACCAAAAAATGTCAAAGCGCTATTGGCTTTGGTAACAAAGATAATATTAAAAATTTCGATAGTACATTTTTTGCTGCTAAATTTTCTGAAGAAAATTTTTTGTTACAAAAATGTCCAAAGCACGATCGGCTTCAATACCAACAATAACATTGATAATTTCGATACTAAATTATATGAGGAAAAATTTTCTGGAGAAAAAATTTGTTTCCAAAAATGTCAAAAGCACTATCGGCTTTAATAACAACCATAACAATAAAAATTTCGATAGTAAATTTTCCGAGGAAAAATTTTCTGAAGAAAAACTTTTTCCCGAAAATGCCAAAAGCGCTGTAGGCTTCAGTAACAACAATAAAATAAAAAATTTCGATAGTAAATTTTCTGATGAAAGATTTTCTGAAGAGAAAATTTTTTCCCAAAAATGTCAAAAGCTCTATCGGCTTCAATAAGAACAATGACATTAAAAATATCGATCGTAGATTATATGAGGAGAAGTTTTCTGAAGAAAAAATATATTCCCAAACATGTCAAGAGCGCTATCGACTTCAGTGACAACAATAACATTAAAAATTTCAATAGTAAATTATATGAGGAAAAATTTTCTGAAGAAAAAATTTATGCCCGAAAATCTCAAAAGCACTATCGGCTTCAATAAAAACAATAACAATAAAAATTTCGATCGTAAATTATATGAGGAGAAGTTTTCTGAAGAAAAAATTTTTTCCCAAAAATGTCAGAAGCTCTATCGGTTTCAATAACAACAATAACATTTCGACAACAATAACAATAACAATTTCGAGAGTAAACTTTCTAAGGAAAAATTTTCTGAAGAAAAATTTGTTCCCAAAAATGTCAAAAGCGCTATCGGCTTCTATAAAAATATTAACATTAAAAATTTCGATAGTAAATTTTCTAAGGAAAGATTTTCCAAAGAAAAAATTTTTTTCCAAAAATATCAAAAGCCCTGTAGGCTTCAATAACAACAATAGCACTACATATTTCGAGAGTAAATTTTCTGAGGAAAACTTTTCTGAAGAAAAAATTTTTTACCAAAAATGTCAAAATCACTATCGGCTTCAATAACAGCAATAACATAAAAAATTTCGATAGTAAATTCACTGAGGAAAAATTTTCTGAAGAAAAATTTGTTTCCCAAAAATTTCAAAACTGCTATCGGTTCAATAACAACAATAACATTATGAATTTGGAAAGTAAATTTTCTGGAGAAAAAATTTTTCCCAAAAATTGTCAAAAGCGCTGTCGGCTTCAGTAACAAAAATAACATCAAAAATTTCGATAATAAATTATATGAGGAAAACATTTCCGAAGAAAAAATTTTTTCCCAAAAATGTCAAAAGCACTATCGGCTTCAATAATAACAGTAACATTAAAAATTGCGAGAGTGAATTTTCTGAGGAAAAATTTTCTAAAGAAAAATTTTTCCCCAAAAATGTCAAAAGCACTATCGGCTTCAATAACAACAATAACATTAAAAATTGCGATGGTAAATTTTCTGAGGAAAAATTTTCTGAAGAAAAAATTTTTTCCCAAAAATGTCAAAAGCACTATCGGCTTCGAGTCAATTGTCGAGAATGAGAAGTGCCGGATATACTGGAACTTCATATTCTCGACAATTGTTTCTGTTGCGCACTCCAGGCCAGACATAGTTCTTCTTGACTTCGAGAAACGAACCATGTCCTGATCATCGACGCTCTTGGAAGTGCCAAGGTTTCACTGGTTAATAGCCTGAAAAGCATCATTTCACATCGTGTCAATATCGGATCAGCCGCAAAAATAATATTTTGGCCAATTTAATGCCGCTTATTCCACAAATTGGGTATCATATCAAGACGACTACCATTTTGTTTAGTTAATATTGTCTGAAGGCGCAACAAAGTTACAGTTTCGGATCAAATTTTCAACATTTTCGTTTCGAAAAATAGAAAAAATCAATTTTGGACAGAAATTCTGATTTCGACAACAATTGCTACTTTCGCATCAAGCGTACTGAATTTTCTTTATATAAGCCCGATTTGAAGAAATATTTTATAAAATGAAACACTGGCAAAATTCTTAGCCAAAAATTGATTTTTCGAGTGTTCCTCGGTGTTTTTTGTAAAACGATTCTAATGGAGTAAACGTTTTTAACAACGTTGTTTCCTATACGTCGATGTTTGCAAGATACTTTTTTTATAAAAACAGTTTTTTTTTTCTTTCAAAAAAATGGATACCATTGTTTTAATTTTGAAGCTTTTCACAATTTTTCGACGGATTCAGGAAAGATAGGTGCAATCTGTGCTGCCAGGTGGCAAAAAAAAATCTTCAGCCCTCCCATATTTTTCCTCAGAAAATCTCCAGACCAATTCAAAAAAATTCTTCAGGTTTGTTCAGAATTTCTTCAGATTTCAAAAGTCACTTTTTTCAAATAATTAATAATACTATTATGAACTATTCAAGCTGTAATAGCTATTTAAGTTGTAGCATCACATTAATCATATAAATTTTTATGAATTTAACTAAGAAATATGAAATGAAAATGATTGTACACTAAACCAATCATGCAAACAAAGCTCTCGAAACATATTTTACATACTCACCTTACGCGCAGCATTGGAATTTCGATACCTGAAGCCTATGGGACCTCTCTTTCTACCATGTGATATAGACAACAAGGTGTGATCGTATTCGAATCGAAGATTTCGAAACCTCACTTTTTGTCGTATGAGGTAGACAAAGAGGTTCTGATGGTGTTCGAATGACAACTGATACTTATTGTTTCTGATTGACTTCAGGCGTCGGAGTCCTACTACAGTTCGGCTATACAAACACAAAGTTGGTCAAAATATCTAGAAATGTAAAATGCAAAGAATAGTTGCGGAAACTTTAAAATACTAGTTTACATATTCTCAAATAGCAAAACATACCACTTTAATTTTTCAAATCGCAAAGTAAAAGATATTTAACTATAAAAATTATTTTTTAAAATACTTTTTTACACGAAGTACTTAAATACATTTCTTTCCTTTTACACTCTCATATTATACGACTGTAATAAGCACGCAATGTGAATGTGCCTGCAGAGTGGGCGTATTTTTAAAATAAATCTTTCAATATAGATATTAATAAACAAAACATAATAGTCCATAAAAGTGAAAGAGACGAACCATTCTCTATACCTTTCACTCTTTTGGATTTACTGAAGGCAGCCTGCCTGCCACTGTCAGCAAGCAAAGTATGAAAAGGCCTTTAGATCATGAACTCTGAGGATATTAGCCCGTTTGGTAGTGAAAAATCGTGAAATATGATTGGGAAGCTGGGAAACGGGAACGGTTATGGTTGGTGGTTGAAATGTTGTCCACTCGTAACTCATGGTGCCGTGCAGTCTCCCCTAATAGCACGGAACGTTCCTGCAATGTTCCGCGGGCACCTTCGGAACCTTCCATCGGAACGTTCCCGGGAAGTCTAAAATGTCCGCCGGTTGGGAACGTTCCAGGAACGTTCCACTGGAACGTTCCAAACAAAAATTACCGTTATTGTTATGGTCTACATGGGGGAGTGGGGGGGGAGTGGGGGGTTCTAAGTTGGAGCTACGTGGTTTTACAGTTTGGTGTTAAACAAATATAATGAGACGCATCACGGCTAGCTTGAACAACTTATGACTGAAAAGTGCTCGCCTATCCCAGTTTCTTTCTGAATACGTTTTGAGGATTCCTCCCGAGCATTTTAAGGCCTAAATGACAACAATTTTTGGGCCCCTTTTTAAGAAATCATAATTTTTAATTTTTTTGTAGGGTTATTAAGTATATTTTCGTGAAAATCATTGCAAATTAAATGTTAATTGGTACAAACCATTTCCTTCGAAATCCAAAATAAGCCTATAATGCTTAAACATCAAGTAAAATTCAGAAGGCTTTAAAATCTTGTGAAACAGGTGAAAAAAGGCAGTTTTTAATCATTTTTCCTCTTCACTGCATCGCACGCGTAAATAGTCTGAACAACAATTTAAGTGCATAAAATTTCCTCTAAAATTAAAAAAAAATTTATGTTTCCTCTTGAATAGTTTAGGAGATATGACTTCCAAACGTGATTTTTAATAGAAAAATTGGCCTGAACAAAATTTAACTTTAGTTTCCGTGGAATATCTCATGTCTCATACATTTTAGATAAAAGTTGCACTTATATTAGTTGAAGCATACTAAATTTGCCGGAGATCTAAAGAATAACTAAAATGCTCTATCTCTGATAAGTATCAAGTTATTGCGTCCTGAAAAGCAGCCTTTTTTTTAGTTTTATTATACATTAGGTTTTTCGGAAATAACTCAGGTCTGTTGAATTTCACGTGAAAATATATGCTCATGTGAATAAAAGCATATAAATTTTCCAGCAAAATACCAAATATTGAATGTCCTATCTTTAATATTTCGTAAAATTTGGCTAAAAAGTAAATCTGTTTTTTTTTTACTTATTCTGAACTGTATGCGTAAAAGCTTCCTGTGTGAGTTAAGCCTTAAATAGCCTTTTTAGCCCAAATTAAAAATGAAATAACTATAACTTAGGAAGCTTTTACACACAGTTCAGATAAAGTAATAAAGAAAAAACAGATTTACCTTTTAGCAAAATTTATAAATTTTTATCGAAGAGCATGCTTTTCCTAGCAACATTTTACGAAATATTAGAGATAGGACAATTAATATTTGGTATTTTTCTGCAAAATTTATGTGCTTCTATTTATATACGCATATATTTACACGTGAAATTCAACAGACCTAAGTTATTTCCAAAAAACTTAATGTAAAATAAAACTCAATAAAAAGGATGATTTTCAGGCCGCAATAACTTGATACTTTAACCAATACTTTAACTGATATAAGTGCAACTTTTATCTGAAATGTACACGACATAAGATATTTTACGGTAACTAAAGTTAAATTTTGCTGAGACCAATTTTTCTATTAAAAATCACGTTTGGAAGTCATATCTCCTAAACTATTCAAGAGAAAACATACAATTTTTTATTTTTTCATTTTATAGGGAATTGTGTGCACTTAAATTGTTGTTCAGACTATTTACGCGTGCGATGCAGTAAAAAGGAAACATTATTTTAAAAAACTGCCTTTTTTATCGGTTTCACACGATTTCAAAGCCTCCTGATTGTTACTTGATTTTTTAACTATTAGAGGCTTATTTGGATGCCAAACTAAATGGTTTATACCCATTAACCTTCAATTCGCAATGAAATTGGGTTAGGCGAGCATTTTTCAGTCATAAGTGGTTTAAGCTAGCCGTGGCATGGCCAGACAACAGAAAAATGTTTACTGGAAATAATAATGAGTCCAAAAGTATTACTACACAAAATAAATAAATTTTAACCCAAATAGTTCATTTTTAAACCAGAATGAATAATTCTTTATTCAAAAAAGCGAATTTTCAACAAAATACATAAAGCACGTAGCCACCGGTTGGGGGGGGGGTCAAAGAGAATGCCACGGTGGACTACATGGGTGGGGGACGTCCGTTAGCATGTTCGCTATCATTCCCCAAATTTTTAAGGCAAAATCTTTATTATTGTAGGAGAAAAGCCGGGGGAACCTAACACTGCTAAAATGGATAATTTTCTAAGTATCACATGCCCTTGAGATGTGTGCCAAATTCTAGCCCAAAATAATAATTAGTTTTCATAATATCTCATTTGTTATTAAAAATGGACTATTTTTCAACGGAATTTCTACAGATTTGGCCGATAGGATCTGAACAAAAGGTGCGATATTGTCCTCTGCGGAAGTTGTGCTATGAAGTACACTTAGCGGCAAAACGATTTTTCATTATTAAATTGCACAAAAATTGGTACAAAAAGAGGCTATGTTTTTTCGTCACAAACAAATAAAATAACTTTGTCAATTTCCACTCAATGGAATCGGGATGAAATTCATTCGATAACTGCTATTTTTCAACACATTTTCAAAACAAAAATTTTTGAAGTTGCAGAGGGGGGGGGGGTTATAATTTTTTTCTTCAAAAATTACTACTACTGCAATTTTCAACCTGCAAAGCTGAAATTTACATTAAATACAGATTAAGAACTGTACTATTTGTTATTAAATTTCCAAGGCAATGCATTATTATTTTGTTTTTGATTATGGTGACTGATTATGGGAGAAGGATCGATGTGGTCTGTGGCGACGGAGTGGGGGAAACCGCTGCTGCAGGTTGGGCGCTCGCGCCAGAATTGAATTCACGCGTTGAAATTGAAAAAAGTTAGTAAAGCTCCGCAACCAATGGACGTATTAGGATGTTTTTTTCAATTTGGGCTAGATTTCCGTGCTGATTACAAATCTGTTGAGAAATTCTCAAAGAAATTATATCTTTTGTCAGCAATGCACAACTATTTTATTCACCTTTCTACATTTTACGAACAATTTATTGTTTAGTGCATTGATTGTAAAATGTGCCTTATTGTTTAGAACAAATACATGTACTGAATTACCCTAGAAAAATTTTGTTGGAAAATTCTCAACGTTGTATACAAACCAAACAAAATTTTTGTATCTATATTTGCAATCTGTAAGAATAAAGCTATTATGCGGAAAAAAATACTGCAGCTATTATTCTCATACCATTGCAATTTCAATTTGAAATTTCTATGGTCTGGAAGTCGTGGATGTATCTTTTAATTTTCGACATTCGTTGGTTTCTCCCAGACGTAAAAGAAAATAAGACTGCATACCCAAGGTAGCCAACCGTCCCGTATTAGTACCTTCTGTCCCGCTCTGAAATTTGTCCGGCAAAGTGTCCCGGAAAATTGGGGTAGCGTCCCGCATGTCCCGCATTTACTATGCTTTTTATACAATCTATCCTTTTTTGGTAAAAAAGTGAATATTCAATACACTCGCACTACAGTCTTTCAAGTTGATAAAACGCGCGCATAAGTAGCATAAAGTTTTTCGTACTATGACCAAGGTAGCCAACTATGTTGGCTTTCAATGTTTTTCGGTTTATTTCAAAAACCTTCCCAAAAAAAGGCCTTCAGTGGTAAGGTCCGGCCATCCCGCATTTTGGGTCTAGATAGTTGGCTATATATTATTAAAAAATAAGGTTAACAACCACCGCATGGTCCCACTGGGAGCAACTGTCATCTAAAAAATGACACCGGCTCCCAATATGACCGCAGTAAATCCCACTCATGGCCACGTCTCACATCCATGAGATGGGTGGTATATATATATAATAGTTTCGATTTCTTTGATATAGAACTGAAGGGCCTATGACAAAGCCACCGAACGCGTCCTCGGGTTGCGGATAGAGGGTCTCTGTACCAAGAGTTTCTGCTGAATATGGTTACAATAATTAATAAGCAGTCGCGGACAATTTTCCAGGGATGATCCCGAAGAAACAACCCCTAAGCGGAGGCGTAACAACCGTGCCGAAAGCTGAATGGCACCTGGGTGAGGTGTCTTAAACGGTGACTCTGCAATTAATTCCTCAAATGCTCAGAAATAAGTAAACTCCTCAAATATTTGAAGCCGTTATTTGATATAACCATGTATGTATGCATTACATATAATATTTCGGATATTTCCGTTGAACATTTTGGATGTTACAGAGTATCATCTCACTTTTTAATATCTACAGATACTAATTTCAACATCTAGATGCTCTCCTATAGTTAAACATAAACTATGTTAACCCTGAACATCTAGATGTTACGTTTACACATACATTTTTCTCCGTGTGGTAAAATGTTAAAATCTATGCAAGAAATAAAAATCATCAAAATTCTGTCTCAACCGGCTGAATAGATTAGACCATAGAGATGTACACGGGTGAAAATTAAATTTAATATTTATTTCAATTTTATTGAATAAGTATCGATTAAGGTCGATTAACATATAACAACCCTTTCTATTTTTGAATAAATTTGAAGAATCCAAATTTAAATCGAATAATGTTACCATTAAATTGGAATGAATAACAAATACATATAATTTATTTAATCAACCTTTGACGGAAATTATTCAAACGATTCATTTAATTGTTCAAATTTAGTGAAATAGTAATTGAATGAAAATTAAATTAACTGGTCCTATATTTTCTTAAATGCAAAAATGCAGGAAATCCTACCAAAAACATCTGCGGTGCAAAAAATCTGCCAGGTACAACTATATGAATTTGTAAATTCAAATTGGGCCAAGTAATTTTGGAAAAAAAATATTTATAATAAAATATATTCATAAACTTTCTTGATAAATTAAACCCTATATGTTTAAAAAAAACTTTGAAAAGCCATTTTAGACATTATCAAACTTGGTGGGATTGAATGTATATACGAACTAATTTTAGAGTTGTTGGGTATGGGAGTATGCGGGTGATTCATTTTGCGTGAACTTTCGAAGTGTTAATGCACACACACTGTAAATAGTGAACATCCGCCAAATTAACAATTAAAATAAAGTTCAAAATGGAATCAGTTTCAATTTCTTAAAAATAGTGCACTTGTCCATAATTATGATAGCTACCATTTTAAATTTTATTTAGATGATCAATTTTGCGCACGATCACTTTTTTCAGTGCGTGTGAAGCTACTCCTCCCCCTACAAAAATCGTTAGATTTCGGTTATATTTGAGAAAGTTATCTCATTTTGAAAGTTTTACTCAGTTTCCTCAAAAGATTAAATCTTTTTCTTAAATTATGTCCTCGTAAAACATCACCGATTGTGTGGTTGGCCTATTAACATTCCGGAATTTAATGCGGGAGATTTATTGCGCGTATTTTGTCCATAAATATTAAAGATCCTGCTTATAATGAATACATTTATTACATTTTGAAACATTATATGGCAAATAAAATTTCTAACGCTACTAAGTTGCAAACCTAAATCTATACCTAAGTCTATCGGCTAGCAGTCGGTAGTAACCATTGCTCCAAATCTACAGAATTGAAAGTCAATGAAATAACTATCCTCATAAACCACAACTAAAAAAATTAAAACCCAGATATTAAAATCTCTTTTTATAAATTATTATCTATTTTTATATGACTCTATCTATCTATCTATCTATCTATCTATCTATCTATATATATATATAATTAAAAAATAAGGTTGACAACCACCGCAGGGTCCCACTAGGAGCAACTGCCATCTAAAAAATGACATCGGCTCCCAGTAGGACCGCAGCAAATCCCATTCATAGCTACGTCTCAAAACCGTGAGACGGGTGGTCACAGGTCACTGCGAAATCACAACGACAGGCCGGCGAAACCCTCGTGTGTTCTGAGGACACGAAGCGGCCCAAGGATGACAGCTATCTGCATCCATCTCGCAAGTGCCGTGGCATATTTTTGGCACGCGGGTATGGATTTAAGGTTACGAACCAGTGATAGTTTCGCACCTCCGAGAGCACCTATCACAAGGACAATTACTTGTACCGAATATTTTCTTGTTCTTATAGAAGCCGATAGCGCTTTTGACATTTTTGGGGAAAAATTTTCCCTTCAGAAAATTTTTCTTCAGAAAATTTACTATCGAAATTTCCAATGTTATTTTTCTTATTGAAGTCGATAGTACATTTTGCATTGTAGGGAACAATTCTTTTTCACAACATTTTTCCTCCGAAAATTTACTATTGAAATTTTCATTGTTATTGTTGTTATTGAAGTCGATAGTGCATTTGACATTGTTCGGAAAATTTTTTCTTTCAGAAAATTTTTCCTCAGAAAATTTACAATCGAAATTTTCAATGTAATTGTTCTTACTGAAGTTGATAGTGCATTTGACATTGTTGAGGCAAATTTTTTCTTCAGAAAATTTTTCCTCAGAAAATTTACTATCGAAATTTTGCAATGCTCTTGTTGTTATTGAAGCCGATAGCGCTTTTGACATTTTTGGGGAAAAATTTTTTCTTCCGAAAATTTTTTCTCAGAAAATGAACTATCGAAATATTCCATTTCATTGTTGTTATTGAAGTCGATAGTGCATTTTACATTATTGGGCAAAAAAGTTTTTTTCAGAAAATTTTGCCACAGAATATTTACCATCGAAATTTTCAATGTTATTGTCGTTATTGAAGCCGATAGTGCTTTTGAAATTTTTGGGGAAAAATTTTTGCTTCAGAAAATTTTTCCTCAGAAAATTTACTATCGAAATTTTCAATGTTATTGTTGTTATGGAAGTCGATATTGTATTTCACATTGTTGGAAAAAAAAATTTTTTCAGAAAATTTTCCCTCAGAAAATGTACTATCGAAATTTTGAATGTTATTGTTGTTATCGAAGCCGATAGCGCTTTTGACATTTATTGGGAAAAATTTTTTCTTCCGAAAATTTTTCCTCAGAAAATTTACTATCGAAGTTTTCAATGTTATTGTTGTTATTGAAACCGATAGCGTTTTTGACATTTTTGAGGAAAAATTTTTTCTTCAGAAAATTTTCCCTCAGAAAATTTACTATCGCAATTTTCCATGTTATTGTTGTTATTGAAGTCGATATTGCATTTGACATTGTTGGGGAAAAAAAATTTTTTCAGTCAATTTTTCCTCAGAAAATGTACTATCGAAATTTTCAATGTTATTGTTGTTATTCAAGCTGATAGCGCTTTTGACATTTTTGGGACAACAAATTTTTTTCAGAAAATTTTTCCTCACAAAATTTGCTATCGAAGTTTTCAATGTTAATGTTGTTATCGAAGCCGACAGCGCTTTTGACATTTTTAGGGAAAAATTTTTGCTTCAGAAAATTTTTCCTCAGAAAATTTTTCCTCAGAAAATTTACTATCGAAATTTTCAATGTTATTGTGGTTATTGAAGTCGACAGTGCATTTGACATTGTTGTGAAAAATTTTTTTTTTCAGAAAATTTTTCTTCAGAAAATTTACTATCGAAATTTGCAATGTTATTGTAGTTACTGAAGCCGATAGCGCTTTTGACAATTTTTGGGAAAAATATTTTCTTCAGAAAATTTTTCCTCAGAAAATTTACTATCGAAATTTTCAATGTTATTGTTGTTATTGAAGTCTATAGTGCATTTGACATTGTTGAGAAAAATTTTTTTTTTCAGAAATTGTACAATCGAAATTTTCAATGTTATTGTTGTTATCGAAGCCGATAGCGCTTTTGACATTTTTAGGGAAAAAATTTTTCTTCAGAAAATTTTTCCTCAGAAAATTTACTATCGAAATTTTCAATGTTATGGCGCTTCAATGTTATTGAAACCGATAGCGCTTTTGACATTTTTGGGGAGAAATTTTTTCTTCAGAAAATTTACTATTGAAATTTTCAATGTTATGGCGCTTCAATGTTATTGAAGCCAATGGCGCTTTTGACAAATTTGGGGAAAAATTTTTTCTTCAGAAAATTTTTCCTCAGAAAATTTACTATCGAAATTTTCAATGTTATTGTTGTTACATGTGTCACTGATGAGGGTGTGTGCGCAAAAGAGTAATTTTAAATTTGCAGGAGGTTGTGAATATCATTGGTGCAAATTCACACGGCAACTGAGAAACGAGATTCTTAGAAAATATCTTTTCCTTTAGAATATACGTTGAATTATGTTAAGGTTGTATGTAGAAAATCGATCTCTGGTAGAATTTTGTTTAAAAAGGAGCTATATTTAAATAAAATGATTAATTATATTCTAAATTAATTTCAAATTTTTCAATTGTATCGATGCGGAGATAATTAGTGTCAAAGTTGACTACATTAACACGTAATTCGTGGGCAATGCATAGGCACTCTCCGCAATTTAATTTGTAGTAATTAAACGCTCTGGTATAGAAATTAAAAAAATGTCGGTATTTGTGCTGCTTGAAAATAAAAATTTTCAGAAAAAACATCCCATTTTTCCACCGTGTAGTTTCATAGATAATATAATGAAAAACATTGAAATTCTAGTTACTTTCAAACGGATAAACGTAACAGTATCGCGACCGGGCAACACTATTGTCTCTCTCCAGCTTGCCTGCTGTGCGCACTCGACACACACAAGCTCTCACACAACAACCAGCTTGGAAGCGTGTATCAAATTGCGACGTTGCGCGATCTACGAGTCTGCCGCTGGCATAGCTATGGTGACTACGTATACACTTATACCAGAGATCTTATTCTACTAATTCTAAGCCAGTAGCGCACTCAAATTTTCACACGCGAGCCCTTGAAATTTTTTCAACATAGCATGGCTCGACGGCGCCCCGTGAGACTCCACTATTTGTACGGGGATGGGACTTGCATACAACCTTGACTTCCTAAGAATATTTTTAATTCTGTAGAATTCAAACGAATTCTTAGAATAAACTTGTGCTCCTTTGAATTCTTTTGAAATTTTTTGCAATTTTCTTGAAACCTTTACAGTACACCTTAAATTATTTTGAATTTCTCCAAGTCTTTTATATTCTCTGAATTTCAAATTCTCTGTGAATTTTTCTGAATTCTCTAAATTCTTCTTAATTCTTTGAATTCTTCCGCTATTCTCTAAAATCTTCCGTATTCTCTGAATTCTTCTGAATTCTTCTCAATTGTCTGAATTCTTTCAAATTCTCTGCACTCTTTTAAATTCTCTGAAATATTTTTAATTCTTTTGTATTCTCTAGATTCTTTTGAAATTCACTCTGTGAATTCTTTCGAATTTTCTAAGTTCTTCCTAATTCTTTGAATTCTTCTTAATTCTATGAATTCTTACACTTTTCTTTGATTTCTTCCGAATTCTCTGAATGCTTCCAAATTCTTTGAATTCTCTAATTTATTCTGAATTCTCTGCATTGTTTTGAACTTTTCTGAACTCTCTATACTGTTTTGAATTCGTTGTATTCACAGTATCACTTAATTTTTTGAAATGTTCTTTAATTATCTTGAAATCATTAGAATACACGTTGAATTATTTGAATACTCTTTGAATATTTTTAATCCTGTAGAATGCAAACGAATTCTTCACGATTACAATTTTTTTTTAATTCTCTTGAAATCTTCACCATACACCATGAATTGTTCCAACTTACACCATGTCTTTTGTATTCTTTGAACTCTCCCGAATTATTCTAAATTCTCATATAAATTTTGAAGTGTCTGAATTCTTTCCGATTCTCTGAAATATTTTGAATTCTATGAATTCTTTTCTATTGTTTTTTTTTAAATTATCTAAATGCTTTTGAAATTTTCTGAATTATTTGAACTGTTCTGAATTTTTTAATTCTCACGAGACCACTGCATTATTTTGATGATTTTTAATTATCTTTAAATTATTAGAATACATTTCAAGTTACTTCAAACTCCTTCAGATCTTTTGAATTTTCTGAATACTCTTAAAATCTTTAGAATACACGTAGAATTATGTTAGCTTCCATCGAGTATGTTGCATTGTGTAGAATTCAAACGAGGAGGAATTGATCTTTATATTTGAAAAAATTGTATTGCTATACCCGACAGTCTCCCTTCTGCAAAGTACGCTGTTTCCTCATTTCACCTGTAATCTAAAATTGTCAAGTACATAAAACATCCTCTATCTGTTTCACATGCTTGTTTTCAAGAAGGGAGACAAAAAATATGGTTTGTATCAAGGGCGTAAGCTATTTTGCCTCGTGTGACTGCGGCCCTCGCTTTGCTCGGGCAGCAAATTCACACTCGTCAAAATAACCTTCTTCACGCCCTCGATAGACAATATACTATTATTCTGCCAGAACTGAATGTCCTTTTCAGACAGTCTCAGCAATCTGATCGCTTTCGACTCTCATAGGGATCCTTTCACTTCTGGAAGTGGGCAAAATATGTAGCAAGGTATTAGAGGATATAATCCTCTGACCTTCCTACAAGGTTTTCACATTGAGATCTAGGCTATTTAGGCTCAAGATTTTAAAGTGGCGTTTTTCGGCCGGGGAGCTCTTTTTATAGAAGCTGCTCCCATTTCCCTCTCTCTCTCTCTCTCTCTCTCTCTCTCTCTCTCTTGCGTAACTTCTCCCGAGTGGGAGTTTTAGATTCTGCGCTCTGAGATTTCTCGTGAAAGATACTGCGTTTCGTGAGCATTTCACAGGAGATATTTCGTTGCCTATATTTAGGCTGCCCTTGTAACTCGCAGGTTACCACTGCCCCCCAAATTGAGAGAGAGAGCAAATAATTATCAAAATACAGAAAATAATGATAAACGATTTAGAACGATATTTACAGTAAAAAGAAGAAGATTAATCGAAGTGTTTATGTGCGTTGTCTTACATACGACCTTATTTTCATCGAAGTTCCCTGCTTAATTGCGAATATCTCAATTTTTCGAGATGATGCCTTTTGTGCTGAGTTTCAGGTGTTTGTATTCCTCTTTGTTGTTCCGATAAGGGTTTCGGGTCTCTCTCTTCTCTGCGAACGTCTAGGTTTCCGAGATGGGCCATTCCTGGGCCCAGGTCCATAATTTATATTTTTCGAAGTCCTCCTTTGTCTCACTTGGATGCAGCTCTCCCGGTGCCACGTCTACCTGCTTGGCTTCGTCGCGTCGTCTCTGCTGCTCCTTTCGTCTGTGTAGATCGAAATATGCAATCCGAATCTCTTTGGAGAACTTTTTGTCTTTCCTGGGCTTCTTCCCATTTTCTTTGTTCTACTTGAAGATTTTATTAGGTGGTTGCGGGTTCTTGTGGTGGAAAATATCTTCTACCATCTCATCATGGTTGCTCCGCTTGACGGCATAAATTCGTTGTGTCTTACGAAGTTCGCCTTTCTCCTGGGTTACTTTTATCCAGTTTTGCTCGACTTCGGTAAATACTGGTTTCTCCACAGGTATGGGTGCTGCTGTAGGTTACTCCTTCTTTCTGGCGAATACGAGATCGAGGGAGTGAATCCTCGCTTCTCGCATGATGTCTTCGAGATTCTGTCATTGTCATCTCCCGTTGGACTTGGGGCAATTTGTGATGTTCATGGTCTCGGTGATTTTATTTTTAATTCATTTATTTATGACGTCATATCCTCTATCTGCTCGTTTACCTCCAATTTCCGGCCGTGGTGGCATTCTTCCAGGATTATAACGTCGAGTTCCTCATCCTCCTCGTCGAGTGTTATTATTTCCGGTCCATCTTCCAGTGTTATAACTTCTGGTGATTGCTGGATGAGTTGCTCGGTCTTCCTGTCTCCCGTTTCTCTCACGTTTTTCTGCTTCTCTCGTATCATTCTGTGAGGCTCTTCTTCCTCTCTTGCAGAGATGTACGGCCGAGGTGTCAGGACCTCATCACCTGGTTCGATGGCGTCTGTAGTCCCAACTTTTCGTGTTCTGACCTCCCGTGTGAACTTTGGTGCGCTTACTTCCGATACCGTAGTGTTCGGTGGTAGTTTCGCCTTCCTTGCTCTCACTGAGATGAATCGAGCCAAGCGCCCATTTTTACGTTCGTCAGAGTAAGTCGAACCTGTCAGGTGAAAAATTTTCCTTTTTCCTATCATTACACCATTTACGTCATGGATTCTTGGTCTATTACGGAAAATCCACTACTACAAATCTGGTAAACTATAGGCAATATATAACTAGTAATATGGAAAACCGCAAACAAGTAGATGCTATTTACACGGATTTCGCCAAAGCTTTCGATAAAGTGAACCATGATGCTCTCACCAATCTCAGGGGTACCTTAAGGATCAAACTTAGGACCAATATTCTGTTCAGCTACTTGAAATTTTTCTTTTGAATGAACAATTTTCAATTATAATGTGGCTGAGATTATAAAAATAAATAAAGCCAAGTTGGGGCCAAGTCGGTCGGTAAGTTAGGCTCTGGCCGGGTTGGGCGTTTCATTTGTGGTTTGGTCCTGTCTAAATCCCCAATTTGGGACCGAGTTTTTCCTATTTTCGGCCCAGCTAGCGCCATGAAAAAATTTCCACACGGGGAATCAAAGATCACGCGCTGGAATGCTTTTCCTCCGTAAATTACTTAATTGATTAATTGACTGTCAGGAACTGCTGGAAATTTTAAAAAGTAGAGCTGCACCCAAACCTGCGCGTAAGCTGAAATTATTAATAATACCAGATCATAAAAGAGATTATGGGTACTTTGTAACCTTATCTAAAATATGCAGAGATAACAAAATTCATAACGTGTCATACAACGTTGATATATTTGCGCAGTCTCTGAGCCTCTCCCTGAGTTGAATTTTCAAGCCAAAAAGACGAATTATCTACAAAATATGCATTTTGCATTTTCCAACCAAAAATATGAATTTTCAACAAAAAAGTTACTTTTCAACAAAACAGTTTAATTTTCAACTAAGTAGTTAAATTTTTAACAAAAATAGATGAATTTTCTACCCGTACAAAAATTACAAAGTAACTTTAAAGTAACTAAAAGTAAAGTTACAAGTTACTGACAAAATCGTAACTAAGTAACGTTACAAGTGACTTTTTAAAAAAGTAACGAAGTTCCCCTAAAGGTTACAAATAACGTAACTATTCAGTAACTTAGTTACTTGTAATTATGTAAATAGAATTACAAATAAAAATAAATTCGTGACTTTTTGTTACTTAATTTAAAAGAAGGTCTTATAAGTAATTGATAGATGTGTGAGTACTTCAAAGTAATATAACCTGAAAATAAATGTAGAAAGAAGCTTTTAAGAATATATTTTGAAAATATTTTATGGTGATATTACAACAATATCTCAGCCAATGTTTCAACAGCATTGCACGGCATTATTTAAGGAAGATTTTACGGAAATATTTCATACACATAAAGCAAACGCAATTTCAATATTCTTTTGAAATGTTGCAGAAATATTCCTGACCAATATTGCCTGGGTCAGACATTTTAATGTTTCTTGAACGTTGCTGCAATATTCATTTGGAATGTTGCCAAGGTTTTAATTGAATATTCTAGCAATATTTCTGCAACATCGCTTTTTATGGGGGGGGGGGAGGTAATACTCTCTATTTTACAAATTGCCTAGGCATTACGTATAATACCCAAAATTGACCAGGCAAAGTTTGTAATATTCTGTATTTCACAAATTGCCCGGGCATTATAAATAATGTCGGACCTAGCTCAGGTAACGAATACATACTAATTGTTATTTGAATCAAAATTAAAGAATTTGCTCTTCCAAATTAGAATTAGTGGAGCGGGAGCTGCTAATTTACATCAGTGAAAATTTCTACTGATTCTATCCCCCGTGAACGACATATGGTATATTGAAGCAGCTCTACGCCATGGTAGATTTGATACAACTCTGCAAAAGAACCCCGAAGAATTTGTACAGAAATTGGCTTTCAGTTAATTTGTTTGTAATTGAGGGAAAATGTAGTTCATGTCATGGTGATCAAAAGTCTCAATGACCACAACTGTAAAACTAAGATTTGTTTCTGTGACCTGCCCGATCGAAAGTGGAGACCCGGTCCGTCCCGATCCGACGAGTCCTACTGTAGTTTCTCGATTTGTCTTTCAGCACCCGGACTCGAGAGCAGGGCCCAAGAATCGCAGGCCACATCAGGTTCCGGAGAAGGGGTTATGGTGGAGGTCTCCATAAACCTCCAACACGACACAGGACAGAACCACAGCACAGTGGTGATCGGAGGGTCGGCCGCAACTAACGGCGCGGCAGCCGCTGCTGGTTTAGAGGCACTGCCTGCCACCAGCAAGGGTTCACATCCCGAATGTACACAACGAATCGTCGAAAAGGCTCCGATCAAGGAGAAACCGAGGGTACCCTCGAGCAGCGACTCCATGGAGGGTGTCATAGAAGGGGTCGGTCAGTTGGGGGAGGGGGAGTTATACCGGCCCCCCATCAGCAACAACAGGTAGCTTGGCAGCGACGAGTCGTGCCAAGGGAGGCACTCTCGCTGGATGAGCGGACCGAAGTTTAAACCCGAAGTTTAAACGGTTTAAGCCCCTCAAAATGTGGGGATGGAAGAAGAAAATGAAGGGGAGGTGCAGCGAATGCATGAGTTACGGGCATGGGTACTTAAGCTGTCCAGCCTAGAAGCCGACGCGTTAGTAGGAACGCTGACGGCATTGTGAAAAGAGGGGAAAGAAAAAGTTTATTTTTACTTTTTCATTTGATTATTTGGCGTATTATTGTGATCACTTTTAACAAGGGAATCACTTTTATTTCTCTAGATAGGAAAAAATTGTAAATTTTCTGTTGTCAAAAAAGCAGGGATCATGCCCTCGTTGAATAAAACTAATGTTACTCAGATGCGTATTATGTACCCATGATTCCACCTTTGAAGAATGCTCGTTCTCTAGCCTTGGTAAAACTAAACTTTACCACAGTATCGCAAACTCGCAACAGTCGTTCGTTTCGTACAAAAGTTGCATCCATCCTAGAACTTGTTTTATCATGTCGGTCGGATAAGAAAAACTGACTTCCTCAGTCTAATTATGCACACTTCAGAGTGTAGAGAGCTTTGACAATGGTCTTTTCTTTGGTTTCCGGTCGAGAGGATTGCCATTTCGTGATTTTTTTTTGCTGCCGTAGAAGTTATTGATGATCGAATTATATCGAATGCATGCTTAAATCATCGGACCTTGAATCACTGAAATAATAATTTGACTATTTCTTAACTCTTATTAAAATGAAGTATACGACCTTAAAGTACTCTGGTCTGACGATTACTGACGGCTCTCACTAAATAAAAATTAATGGGTGAGAGCGGAGAGTGAGATCTAACCTTATCGGTTATTCGACCCGGTAGGCCGAATCTTGTCCAGGGGGAGTTGTAACGTGGCATTAGGCCACTTACACAAATAATTTAAATTTTTATTTCGAATCAACCACCTGTCGGTCACATTGTTGAATGACTGAAAACTACAATCTAAATTTAAAATTACTTAATTAAATGTCGATACTACCTCTCATTCTGTGGGGGATAATAATCCGAGAAAACCAGGATTGGAGGTTATAGGGCCCATGTCAGCTGACAAGCCTCTCACAGTCGTCCGACCAGGGACAGAAATAAATTAATTAACACTGCACTCGCTAACCACACACGTGCTTTTGTTTCCTTTTTTTGTATATCAACCGGAGCCGAAGGGCTCACACCAAAACAAACAAACGTCACAAGCGACCAGAGGTCACTGACTGATTCACAAACACTCACACACCATATACAAAAATACGCGGAGGCCACGACACTTCGACACCGGAGAAGAGGACTGGCTTTGAAGATTAATTACTGGGCGAACAAAAATTGCACAATGTTGAGTCAGAGACAGAAATATTCTTTAACATTATACATGTAAAGCGATGTCAGTTTGATTTTCGTCAAAATTTTTTTGACTTTCCTGTGACACAAAATGTGTGAAAAAACAGGAATTAAAAGTATTTGTGAATGTGCATTGAATATTTTACATGGAAACGTTTCTCTAAAACAAACCGAGAAGCGAAAATTTAAAAACACAGATATGCATTAAGAAAACTAGTGACACCACGTGGTACGTGGAAGAATAAAAAACGCTTTATTGTGCAAAAAGGAGAGGGATTTTTACCCCTTTTACTAGCACCAATCCTCGGTACACATTTTTCCAACATGTTTTCATTTTCGTAATTGCTTGTCATATATATTAAAATGGAGCATGCTAGGAACATGGTATTTTTGCCAAGTGATAGTGTCGAGCAAATCAAGCTCCAGTCGTACCCACAGCAACAATTATTCAACAATTTTGTATCCTCAAAAACAACCGGAAATGCAATGTCCAGGCTCGACGCCGACATGAGTAAAATTTTATACTCTTCATTATACACTGATGAACATGAAAAGTGGAAATTGTATCAGTAAGTTTTACACAGGTTTTTGTTCTTTACCGATGAAGCAAAAAATTCAATTGGAAAGAAGAAGGAAATGAAAGACGCTGTTGAGGACAAGTTAAACAGTGAGCAAAATTAAATGACGAGTCAGGATCAAGATGACGATGTTTTAACTCTCCCCATCTCAGATATTATTGACTCTGTGCCAAAAAATTATAGGGAGGAGAGTGAATTTTTGCTTGAAAGATTACGAGCACCAGAGGTTGAAAATAGAATAAAATGGGATGAACTAGTGTTTTTTTTATCGATGTAGCACGTGTTGAGAAGTCAAATATTTCAGATTCAGTGAACAATGCTGTTAGATATAGAAAATCAGTTGTTGTGCCAGGAAGACGTCAGTTTGCAAAGTTTCTTCAAGGAATTAAGACACCTAAAGAAATTTTGGGTAATCGTGAGTACTGGAGATCAAAATCGCATGCATCTGTAGCAAGGTTATTAAAAACTCGCGTGAAAGTTCTATACCGAAAAAATCCAGAAAACTTGATGGTGAATATAATATGATATGATATGATAAAACTAAAGAATATCAGTTTCTCTTGAGCGATAGCGAGAACTGGGAAAGTTCCAACGACTCAGAAGCTGCAGATGATGATGATGATACGAAGCCACGTACCTGGATGGGTTCCAATCTCTAAAAAATGAAGCAATTGAAAGACATATATTATAACCCCTCGCACGAGGCTTCTTACTCTAGCGTAGAAAAGATTGTCAGGTCTGCACGGAAAAATATTTCACGTAAGCAGATAATTGACTGGTTAAAAAATCAAGATGCATACAATCTCCATCGTTCTATTAGACGTAAATTTGCTAGACAACATTATAGTGTTTGTAATATTGATGATGTTTGGGAAATTAACCTAGCAGACTTGAGATCCTTGAAAAGCTACAATGAAGATTTTTCCTATCTACTGGTTGTCATTGATGTTTTGAACAAGTTTGCCTGGGTTGAACCACTGCAAAGTAAAACTGCATCTGAGGTTAACGAAGCATTTGAACGAATTCTTCATAGAACCGTTGATAGAACACCAGTTTACCTACGGAGTGATAAAGGAAAGGAATTTATCGGTAAAGTTGTTCAAAAATTCTTGTCAGATCGTGAAATACAATTTCGCGTTACACGTGATCCAAGTATAAAGGCCCCCATTGTTGAACGTTTCAACCGTACTCTCAAGGAGCGTATGTGGCGGTACTTTACACATCGCAAAACGCATCGATACATTGATGTACTCCAGCAAATAGTGCATGCATACAACAATGCTCGTCATTCGTGCATACGTATGGCGCCATCTACAGTCAACCTTCATAATGCTGCTGTAGCTTGTGCAAATATACAACGACGATTTGTAAGAGAAGTCAGCCGTAAAAAAGTACCTAAATACAGCATGGGTGATGTTGTACGCATCAGTCGTGCTAGAGACATCTTTGAAAAAGGATATGAAGCTGGCTGGACAGAGGAGCTGTTTGTTATTAACACAAATGTGAAGAACACTCTTTTGAAATGATGAAAAAAATGAAAATTAGTAATTTTATATCACAAAGTACAGCAAGGAAATATAAACTTTAAACTCTTTTCCCTATTCCCCTTGTGAACCCTTTTTTAAATAATTCTTATTCTTCAACCTGTTGCCCGGAAAATTCCGCTGTTTCTTGTTTTTTTGCTTAAATGCGAAATCATTTATTAGAACTATCCTGTTGACCATTTGTTATTTTTTTGTTGGAAAATAATCTTTTTAACTGAAAATTTCACTTATCTTTTTTTGGTTAGAAACAATTCGCTTTCAGTAGAGAACTAAACTGTTTAATTTTTTATTGAGAATACATCCTTTTTGTTTGAAACTGTAACTAATTGGTTGAAAGTTGACCTACTTTGTTGAAAAATGCTTTTGCTGGTTGAGGATCGAACTATTTTGTTAAAAGTTCCTTAATTTTGGATTGAAAGTTAACTTTTTGACTGAAAATCTGACCAGTCCACTCTTGGCAAAAAACTGATTGCCTTTAGTCGAAAATAAAACTATTAAATTTTTTATTAAGAATTCATATTCTTGGTTTAAAAATTCTACTATTTGGTTGGAAGTTGAACTAGTTTGTTAAAGATTCATTTAATTGGTTGACGTTGGAACTATGTTGTGAAAAATCGGTCCTTTTTTGGTTAAATATTAATTTTCCTTGTTGAAAATTGAACTATTACATATTTCGTTTCAAATTCAACAAATCGTTTTAAAATTCGTGTATTTTGTTGTGAATACGTAATTTTCTTTGTGGAAATAATATTTTCTTGATCGAAAATTTATGCGCTTGGTTGAAAGTTAAGATACTTAGTTAGAAATTAATTTTCGTAGTCAAATATCTATCTGTTTGGTTCAAAATGCAATTACTTTGGTGTCGAAAATTTTAAATAATACTAACACACATCCTCAAATACTTTCTCGTCATCTTTATTACGAAAAGTTTTTTTTTAATCAAACTTTTTTCTTCTCCTTTCTCCAAATGTCGGCTCATTCATTTTGCCATGCCACCCTACAAGTAGTAATTCAGGATTTTTTTTATTTTAAGGAATTAATTAATAGTTATTTCTTTTTGGAATTTTTATAGATGATGTTGTGTATCAATGTTACGATCGAAAACAAAAAGGTTCAGAAGCTGAAAAATTTAAACTTACTAATTATAATTATAAAAATTGAGTTCTCACATGTGAAAATTGTATAATTAGATACTGTGAGTCAGCAATTTTTTAATTTACTTTCATTGAGCCTTAGACAAATTTATGAATTGTAACATTGACAAATTTCACATTTCGTATAGCATGAAAACCGTTTGGGGAAATTACCAAGACCAATTGTCACATTTCATTATTACATTTTTTCTTCGCTAATTTCTGTGATTACTGATCAGGATTTACTATTTTGTCAATTTTTATTGAAGAATTTGCGTTGCGGGTTTGACCCCCCTGTCATATTGCATAATTTCAAATGCAAAGAGTTCGACTATGAATGAGCCTTTTTTGGAGTTTTTTATTATTGTTTGGTCGACTTATTAGAATGGAAAGCCCTTTTTTCATTGTTGCTGCTCCTTACCCACTATTCGACGTATTCAGGCATAAAAAACACGTATTTCATGTTTTCTCTTTTTTTTTCAAATTTTAAGATGTGCCGAATTCACAAATGTGTTAACATTTTTTTTCCGAAAAGATGGGTGAATTACATAGGAATATTGCCTTAGAGAATAATAAATTGAAATCCACAAAAAAGATTGGAGAGAATTTTGTAACCTTCACATATGTAAACAAATTTGAAACTCAGGAAAATTTCGAAACTTCGCAAAACATAAATTTTTAAACATTTTCTTGAGCGTGGGTAACCAAGGTGCATGACTATCGATTCCAAATTAATTATTTACGTTTTAGGATCCCAATATGCTAATTTTTCGCGTCGTAGCCAATTTTCATGTGTGAAGAATGCGACGTACCTTTATGCAAAGAAGAATTCATTGCTTATCATAATCAATCAAAAATTGAATTAGATTGATACAAAATTATAATCTGAATAATTTAAGAAGGATAGTAAATTAAAAATTAGAAAATTCTAAAGTTTTTGCATAACTTTCTTCCTTACCTGTCACGAAAACGTTACTTCTCCTTCCTACCATTTCAGAATGCAAAATGACCTTTTAGGCGGAACAATTGCATGAAATCTTGCAAAAACTCGTTTTAATATACAACGTTACCTTAAATTAAATGAATTTTGAAGAATTCTTCCACTTGAAAGTATTTTGTTCACTTTGACGTTTCCTTCTTAAGGTTATGTTCCACATGATGATTTCATATTATAAATCTGTCATTTTTTATCCAATTTGAAGCAAGTTTGATAAATATTCTTAAACTTTAACTCATCTACTTTGTATCGGTGAGGTGGTCACATGGTATAGATTACAAAGTGGGGATACGATAGTCAAGGCAGAGGGTTAAAAACAGCCATTTATTGGTCCATTTTACCAGATCAATAAATCGGTTACCTAAGGCCAAAAGACACGTACATCCTGCAATTTATATCCACCTGCTATTAAAAAAAAATGGCAAAAGCCGAGTTTTCTGACGGAAAAATGCCAAAAATTTTCATTTCCATTGCTCCACTGTTTCCATTGCTTATAAAATGAACAAATAGAATGACATATGTATCATTTCCCAAAATATCTGAATTATATTAAATGATTCAGAGGAGTCCAAATTTGTTTTTAATACATGAAAAATTCGTGACATGTAAAATTACAAGAATAGATAATAAGAATGATCTGTTGTTAATTTTTACATAGAATTAGTGACAGAAAATCTGTCTCACAAAAATTCGCATCAATTTCAGTGCAATAAAAAGTATTTTGCAGGCCGAAAAGCCACAGTTTTGTATTTACTTGTTTCATTTATTCAGGATTTGTATTTTAACAAATATAATTGAGCCTATGTTCTTTTCAATAATATCTACAGCAATTCAAATGGTAAAGGAAAGTCCAAAATCGAAAAAGCACAAATTCCACAACTTTCAAAAAAAAATTGCGTACAATGTTTTAAAGAAATTGTTACTGACAATGACTCTAACGACAATTCAAACTATTTCTAGAGAAGAACAAACTTTTTCCAATAAAAATTACAATATTGTTAAATACCTACGAATCGTAATATTGAAAATTAAATAATAAAAACTGTTTATTGTGAATTTTACATAGAAGCTGTTACTGCAAATCTCTCTCACAAACCTTCGCAGCAGTTTCAAAGCAAAAAAAATTATTTTCCCGGACAAAGTTTTATATTTACTTATTTAATTTGTTTACAAAATCAACAACTGTTGTATTTGAACACGTATAATCAAACATATATCGCTTTTCCGAATCTCTACATAATTTCAGATAATGAAGGAAGAAACAAATTCCAATTTTTGCAAAAAATTGTTTACAATATTTACAATTGTTGACGTTTCGTAAAAGTTGTGACTAATAGTCACTCTCACTATAATTTAAAGCATATTCATCCGAAAACCAATTTTTTCAACTAAAATTAGATTATGTGGCTGTTTGTTAATTTCATTTGTTTGTAACTATAAAAACAGACAATAATCAAATTATTTGCATTCTGGGAGTTCTCTTGCGTCGATTTAAGATGATTTTCATCAGACGCAAACCGCTATAGGAGAGTAAATAATTATTTTGTGAAAGATCTCAATTTTCTCATACTTCAAGTAAACATATAATGAATAAACAAATGAAAATTCAACAATCTCTGACTAAGGTGCTCTTGGAAATTCAGCGCTCTTCAATTGAAAAAATAATAATTGGGGATTGGGGCAAAATTGAAGGCTGTAGACCTTTTGAACGAAAAAAATGCGTTTCCTCCCATAGCGCAGTGCATCTTGGTCTGTAAAGACGCAGCATTCTATCAGCGTTACCTATCGATGGCCTGGATTGATTACCGGAAAGCTTTTGATTTAACCTCCCATAGACTTATCATCTGTCTGTTGGAAAGCCTAAAGGTTCATCCACATATCGTGAGGTGCATAGAGAGCTTAATGCCGCTTTGGAAAACCAGATTTACTATCTCATCTGGAAAACATCGTGTGATGACTAAAAGTGTCACCTTTCAGAGGGTTGTGTTTCAGGGCGACACCATGAGCCCTCACCTCTTTTGTCGCATACTATTGCCACTATCTCTCGCACTTCGCCATTCCGAAGGGTACCTCTGCGGCAAACCTGGAAATCGAAAGAATAAGGTCACTCATGTATTTTACATGGATGATCTTGAGATATATGCTAAAAATCAAGAGGAACTACATCTAGCTCTAGACATTGTCAAAGAGTACACTCAAGAGATCGAAATGGAGTTCGGGTCAGAAAAATGCGCCCAGGTTTATTTGAAGAAAGGAAAACCTAATGGCATCCCGCAAGACCCTGAGCTCGTCGACAGAAGCGCTATACGACCTCTTGGCGCTGGAGAGACCTATAGATACCTGGGCGTACCACAGAGCCGCATTCAGGACGTGACATCTATAAAGGATACTCTCCGATACAGATACAAACGTCTCATCGGACGGATTTGGTCTTTCGAACTGTCGGCGAGGAACAAAGTATCTAAGACGAACATGCTTGCCGTTGCCGTCAAGGTGGTCGCGGAATACTGAATCTTGAATGTCTTCACAACAAGATTATTCTGGGTACAGCACATATAGTCGCAAATCGAAAAGACTCTTTTTAAAATGGTCAGGAAACACGAAGAAGTGGATGTTTCTTCGCAACGCAGCGGAGGAAGTTGCTGAAACACTCAGCCTTGGCTTCAATATCAGGGATGAGCAGAATGCATCAAATCTTATCCACCTCGAGTACTCACTCCTGAAGGCCCGGATTAAGAAAGCACATAAGAAAAACTTCCGCGAACAGCTCCTCGACAAGAAGATGCTCGGCATCTTTCACAGAAATGTGGAGGATCTGTCGATGTCGTATGATCTAACATTTGCTCTCCTTAAATCACCCGGTTTGAATTCGGGCACGGAGGGTTTCATTTTGGCATGTCAAGACGGTGTCATTTCTACTCTAGCATACCGTCGCCACTTTTTGAGTCAATACATTCCCGATGATAGCTGCAGAGCTTGTCATGCACACCCCGAGCATCTAGGGCACATACTATCTAGTTGTCCAACTCATGTGGGAACGACCTACATTTAAAGGCACAATGCGGCACTAAGAGTGCTTTATTACCATCTCTGTCAGTCTTACGGCATCAGCCCAAATATCGTTCCGCTAAAAGCTCCTAGGGAAATAGAATAAATTGTCGAAAATGAGAAGTGCCTGATATACTGGAACTTCATATTCTCGACAATTGTTTCTGTTGCGCACTCGAGGCCTGACATAGTTCTTCCTGACTTTGAGAAACGAACCATGTTCGTTATCGAATTTTCGGCAGCAGCTGACAAAAACATAGCTAAGGAGAATGAAAAGAAAGAGAGGTATTAAGACCTTGTAAGGGATTTGCGACGGTTATACCCGGAATATTCTGTTAAGCTAATCGTTTTGATCATCGGCGCTCTTGTAGGTGCCAAGGTTTCACTGGTTAATAGCCTGAAAAGCATCCCTACGTGTCACGAAATTGCTGAGACACTTGTGGGGAAAATCCAGAAGGCCGTCGTCCTTGGGTCGCTCCGTGTCCTCAGGCTACACGAGATTTTTGCTGGATCATTGTATTGAATTCGTCACAGACTGTAACCACCTATCTCACGGTAGTGAGACGTGGTTACAGCTGAAATTGTACCGCGATTTCGCTGGGAGCGGGTGCAATTTTTCAGATTAGCACCTGCTCCCAGCGAAATCCTGCGGTTGTCCTTATGACACTAAGTAGGTAACGGTAACGAAACTTGGGTTACCCGGTAACGCAGCTTAGCTGGACCTACTTTCAACTATAGGATAACATTTGCTCAACCTTCAAAAGAAAAATTTTCATTTATTACAGAATTGCCCTATCATTTCTTGTAAGAGAACCAACAAAGAAATTTAAAGTTCAGAAAACCAAACGCACTTTTGTTCTTCAAAATTATTCAAGAAATCTAAGCTGAGAAAACACATTTTGAACCTAAAAAAGTAATTCTTTGCGTTCGTTGAAAAATTTGTGTTCTCACAAAACCAACAAAGAAAGCTTGGAAAACCAAACGAACTTTCGCTCTTGAAAATAAATCAACAAGTTCTATATTTTGTGACACATTTTAAATTCCAAAAGTAGTTATTTGTGATTCGTTAAAAATATGTTGTTTTATTTATTGTAATAAAACCAACAAAAAATTAAAGCTAGGAAAACTAAACGAACTTTCGCTCTTGAAAATAAATCAACAAGTCTAAGATAAGAAAACTCACTTTAAACCCGCAAAAGTGATTATTTGCGATTCATTACAAAATTTTTGTTACATTTATTGTAAAAAAAAAAAAAAAAATTAAAGCTGGGAAAATCAAACGAACTTTCGCTCTTGAAAATAAATCAACAATTTCAAGATAAGAGAACATATTTTGAAACCCGAAAAGTAATTATTTGCGATTCTTTGCAAAATTTTTGTTTCATTTATTGTAACAAAAGCAACAAAAAAAATCAAAAATGAGAAAACCAAACGAACTTTTGTTCTTCAAAATTTATCAATAAATCTAAGATAAGAAAACACATGTTGAAACTTAAAAAAGTAATTCTTTGGTTCGATCTTTCGTTCATAAAAATAAATCAACAAGTCTAAGATAAGATACCACATCTTGAACCCTCAGAAGTAATTCTTTTTGATTCTTTCAAAAAAATTTGTTGCATTTACAAAAACAATAAAGAAATCTAAAGGTCAGGAAACGAAACGAACTTTTGATCTTCAAAATCAACCAACAAGTCTAAAATAAGAAAACAAATTTTGATCTCCCGAAAGTAATTAGTTGCGATTCGTTGCAAAATGTTTGTTGTTACATTTATTGTCACAAAACTAACAATGAAATTTAAAGCTCGAAAAAACAAACGACCTTTTTTGTTGAAAATTAATCAACAAGCCTGAGATAAGAAACCACGTTTAGAACGCCTAAAAGTAATTCTTTGCGAATCGTTGAAAATTTGTTGTTGCATTCATTGTAACAAAAGCACAAAAAAAATTAAATATGGGAAAACCAAACGAACTTTCGTTCTTAAAAATAAATCGACATGATCGAGATCAGAAAACACATTTTAACCCCACAAAACCAGTTCTTTGTGATTCGTCAAAAAAATGTTGTTACATTTATTGTAACAAAACCAACAAAAGATTAAAGCTGGCAAAACTAAACGAACTTTCGTTATTAACAATAAATCAACAAATCTAATATAATAAAACACATTTTGAACACCCAAAATAATTCTTTGCGATTCTTAGCAAAATTTTTGTTTCATTTATTGTAACGAAAACAACAACAAAATTAAAGATGGGAAAACCAAACGATCTTTCGTTCTTAAAAATAAATCAACAAGTATAAGATAAGATACCAGATCTTGAACCCCCAGAAGTAATTCTTTTTGATTCTTTCAAAAATTTTTGTTGCATTTACAAAAACAATAAAGAAATCTAAAGCTCAGGAAACGAAATGAACTTTTGTTTTTTCAAATCAACCAACAAGTCTAAAATAAGAAAACACATTTTGAACCCCCAAAAGTAATCCTTTGCGATTATTTGCAAAATTTTTGTTTCATTTATTGTAACAAAAGCAAAAAAAAATTTAAGATGGAAAAACCAAACGAACTTTTGTTCTTCAAAATTTATCAATAAATCTAAGATAAGAAAACACATGTTGAAACTTAAAAAAAGTTAAAAGTTGGGGTAAGGTCTGGAAGGGTGAACGACACGCGGTTTCAGGTCCAGGTGCCAGCAGCCTCCGGGGGGTTAAAAAAAGGGAGTTTGAGAAAGAGAACTCTCCTTTCTCCCTTTTTTATTTCGCCCATAGCGTCAGAGTAATAGAGAGAACGTCAGCATTTCTAAATGTGTCATACAAAATATTTAATGTTGTATACAAGTTTACTAGCTGATAAACAGTAAATGCATCAAACATATTTTGTTTGTCAAAAGGAAATATTATTGCTTTTATATTAGTAAGACACATGCTATTTATTTAATAATATTATAATCAGTATCACAAATATTGGACATGTCATGAAAAATGTCCCCATCCAAAATTGAAATTAAAATTGTCCGACTGAACACAAATTTCAACAAATTGTTGTCTTATTAGGTGCTACTTTACGCAAACTGATTCATTATAAACAATAAAAAATGAAATCCTCTTTATTTATGCAAAAAACGTTCCCTTCTTATCATCAATTGGTATGTTAATCTAAGGGTTTTGACTTTTTTGTATTCGAAGAATGATATAATTAGCTACCCAATTCAGGTTGCGTTCCTGAGTATCAAGACAGAATTACGAAAAGTATTGTTATAAATCCATACACAACAGGAGTAGATGTACTCAAAACAAATAAGAATTTATTTAAAAAAGAAAAATTTAAAATTATAGCCTTGTAATTTTATAAGTAAAATGTTTAATATTAAAATTAAAGCATACAATTCCAGCGATTAGAAACTTTTAGTTTTAACTTAATTTCCTGCAAATCCAAAAAGCAAACAACGAAACAACATCCTAGCGCAATTAGGTCTGGAGATAAAGCTTGCTGAAGGAGCCAATTTTTACATAAGAATTCTTGACTCCTACCATAACAATGATTTTTTTTAGAAATAGCTTGTTTCTGGTGCACTCTATGGGCAGAAATTTTACATGTAAAAATGGAAGTACCTTAAATTATACGTATTGTTAACAAAAAGAAGTTCCTTTTTGTAATAGTTCAACAATCATTTACATAACTAATATATAGATTATAGAACTTCATTTGAAGAGTGGTAGTACAGAACTAGATATCCAACAAAATAGAAATTTTTCAAAAGAGCGTAAAAACATTCTGTAAAAATGAAATCACTATTTAAAGATGAAACAAAAGTCTACTTCCGAGCTAAATGAGGTCGAAAAAACTTGATTAACAAAAGTTATTCAGATTTGAATCTCGTCATTTCTTTAAAATTTGTGACCTTAGTGTTTTATAACTTTTTGTAAGTCGCCCTAGAGTTATACAACGCCATGTCCACTTTTTGAAAATTTGGAACCATTATTAGTTTTAGGCTCGGTGTAAGTATTAAACTTTGTTTCTGAATTAATTTTTTTCTAAAATTTACTCGCTATAAGCTACTGTAATTAATAATTAAAATAGTGACGGTAATGAAAAGATATAATTATATTCCGCCATGTCATTTTTTGCATTATTATAAGTACAATAATGCCAAACTTGTGATAGCACAAATTTTATATGTATACTCTAACTTCAATTTGAGATATAAAAATTTAAAAAATATGTTCTACCTTAAAAGTAACCATCAGAATATTACTCAAAAAACAATAATTTGCGAATAACTCATTTAATTGAAGGAATGGAATACAATAGAATAATGTAAATTATCATTCTGTTGAAATTTTTACTTCAAATTTTCATTTTGAATAGTTCAATTAAAAATATTTGGTGGACATAGCGAACTTTGATTCTAAGAAGAAAATAATTTGTTGAATATCATATTGTGACATGTCCAAAACCAATTTTGCACATCTGCTAAAACTATTTATTATAATATTAAAATTTGTGTTAATATTTTCTTTATCACGCATTATTTTTGACCGATGAACTTATCTTGACATTCAACAACATTTCAATAGAGTACATATAATATATATTTAAGAAAATACATCAATTTTCAAACAAATGGTTGAATTTTTAACTAAAAAATGTAAACATTTTCAAACAAAAATCGAATAGTTAAATTTTCAGTTGAAAATATTAATTTTCAATCAAAAGAAAACGA
This sequence comes from Andricus grossulariae, assembly GCA_011634705.1. Taxonomy (NCBI): domain Eukaryota; kingdom Metazoa; phylum Arthropoda; class Insecta; order Hymenoptera; family Cynipidae; genus Andricus; species Andricus grossulariae. The sequence goes on along the minus strand of JAABKJ010075445.1, from coordinate 135,067,272 downwards.
ATTTTCTACAAAGCAGTTAGATTTTTAACAAAAAATGGATAAGTACAATTTTCAGTTGATGACATTATTTTTCAACCAAAAGAAAGTGAATTTTCAGTCAAAAATTAATTTTAAATAAAAAAAAACAACTAATTTTCAACAAAATAGTTTAGTTTTCAACAAAGAAGATTTATTTTCTATAAAAAAGACCAATTTTCTTTAAATCACACGAATTTTCAACTGAAAAAGATTATTTTTCAACCAAAAATGGATTATTTAAATTTTCAATTAGAAAAATAATTTTTTTAAATATTGAAAAAAATAAAATTTGAGTTTATCCTGGAAATATTTTCACGTTTTTATACTTCGACGAAAAAAAAAATAAGACAGTGGAATTCATCGGAAAAATACGAATTTTTAACCAAAACCAATTTGTTAGTCAACAAAAGAAAAAAATTGTAATCAAATTGTTGAATTTTCAAGCCAAAAAAACGAATTTTCAACAAAACAGTTGAATTTTCAATCAAGAAGTATGACTTCAACAAAATTGTTGGATTTTCAACAAAATAATTGAATTTTTAACCATAAAGTATTGTAGTAAAAAGTCGTCTTCCTTGGTTGAATTTAACTGTTATTTATTAATTTTTTGAATCTTTTTTGGTTGAAATATCAACTACTACATTTTTCGGTCAAAATTCTTTTTTTTTTCAATGAAAATTTAATTACCTGGTTGAAAGTTTCGCTGAAAAGTAATTTTTTTCACTAAAAATTTAACCATTCCACTTGAAACGTTTACTATTTTGTTGAAAATTTGTTTTGGTTGAAAATTAATTTTTTTTAACTGAAAATGTGACGATTTTAGTTGTATATTCCATCATTTTAGTTGTATATTCCATCATTTTAGTTGAAAATTCATCACTTTGTTTGAAAATCTAGCTATTTTTTGGAAAATTAGTTTTTTTTTGTTCAAAATTATTATTTTTTCAAATGAAAATGTAACTATTCGAATGGTATATTACATAATTTTAGTTTAAAATTCATCTCTTTGGTTAAACATTCCATTTCTAGTTGACAATTTATCTTTTTTAGTTGAAAATTCATGTATTTTGTTGAAAATTCGTCTTTTTTGGTAGAAAATTAAGTTTCTTGTTCGAAAATTAATTTTGTTGTTGAAAATTCAATTATTCCAGTTAAATATTCATCATTTTAGTTGAAAATTCCTCTTTTTGTTTGAAAATTCTACTATTCCAGATTCCTGTTCAAAATTCATCAATTCAGTTTAAAATTAATCTTTTTTGTTTAAAATTCAACCATTCGGCTGAAAAATTGTCCCTTTTTTGAAAATTCAACTATTTCGTTGAAACTTAATGTTTTTTGTTGAAAAATCATCTTTTCTCGTAGAAAATTAATTTTCATGGTTGAAAATTTATCTTTTTGGTTGAAAATGCAAGTAATCCAGTTGAATAAATTTTAATTAAATTAAATTTAAAAGAATTTCAAATAAAAATTAATATTTTTGGTTGAGAATAAAATTGCTCGGCTAAAAGTTGAACTCTTCTATTGAAAATTCATCTTTTTGGTTTAAAATTCATCTATTCCAATTGAAGATTCATTATTTTAGTTAAAAATTCATCAGTTTGGTTGAAAATTTGTAGTTTTCTTTTTGTGAAAATTAATTTTTTTAACTGAAAATTGAACTATTTCATTTTTGCTTGAAAACTGACATTTTTTAGTTCAAAATTCGTCTTTTTTGGTAGAAATTAATCTTACTTGTAGAGAATTCATCTTTTTGGTTAAAAATTCAACAGTCCCAGTTAAAGAATCTTTTTTTTTATAATTCTATTATATATATATATATATCAGATTTTTGAGGCATGTTTCGTGAAAATTATCTTTTTACTGTAAAAAAAAGGTACCTTGAAAAATTAATTTTTTTTGTCCTGGAAAACCTGGAAAAGTCCTGGAATTTTTGTTTGCAAAAAGGCTAGACACTCTGATTTAATATAGCTTAAATTGTTACACAAATTTTTTAAACCCTTAATTTAAAAGAATTATTTATCTATATTTTTAATATTAGAAAATAAAAATGTAAAATACTGCTGTAAAGTAATTCTCTAATTGGATTTTTGAATTTTCAGGGTTACAGAAACGCTTTCGGACTCCTGGAATCGGAGAAGGCAAATTTGTTGGGTTTAAATACATCAAATAACAATGACAGTGCTCTTGAGTCGGATCAAAGTTCCACCCCTCCATTAGCAAGAATGCAAAATTTTTTGAGCACTATTCACGATCATTGTTATCACATGTTGGGAAGCGGTTGTCACACAATTGGCAGGGACTTGTATCAACTTCCTGGACTCGCACATGCTCTTCTCAATTCCGTTTTCTCAAATATGGAGGTATTTACATTTTTTTTTTAGATTTACGTGTTTTTTTTTTCATCCAGAACTTTCAGTTTTCAGATTTCAACATTCTTTCTTTTTTTTTCTGCAACTTAGGTCATTCCGGATCATCGACTGCGTCCGATTATTCGAGTTTTTATGAAGCCTTTCATATACTCATGTCCACCTGCATTTTATGAGACAGTCCTCGTTCCCGTACTCGCTCACGTATCAACGCACAGTGAGTATTATCAATTTTATTTTGAATTTATGAAAAAATGCATCCAACCTGGATTATATACAATTATGGTTGATTACTCTGCCTAAACTATAAACCAAAATATGAATTGTTTACGAAGAAGATTAATTTTTTGTTGAAAAAGACAAATCTTCAACGGAATAAATGAATTTGCAACTAAAAAAGATAACTTGTCAACCAAAAATGAAGTAGTTAAATTTTCAGTTGAAAATTTAATTTTAAACCAAAAAAGAACGAATTTTCAATTAAAATTTTCACTAAAAAAGATTAATTGTCTACCAAATAGTTGAATTTTCAACCTAAAAATATTAATTTTCAACAAAATACATAAAGTTTCAACCAAATTGTGAAATGTGCATCCAAAAACGATCAAATTTTAACCAATAATGGCATATTCATATTTGCCGCAAAATCCAAAAATTTATTTTAATTCGTGACGTTCATTATAAATATCATTTAACACAACAGAGTAAAAAATTACAAAATAAATTAATTTAAAAAAAAATACCTAAATTTTCCACTAAACAGAAAACCAAAGCGATGAATTTTCAAATAAAATTATGAATCTTTAACTGAAATAGTTGAATTTTAAACAAAAAAGAGGAATTTTCAACTAAAATGATGAATATTTAACTGGAGAACTTGAATTTTCAACCCAAAAAAAAATATTAATTTTCTATCAAAAAATATAATTTTTCAACAAAATACGCGAACTTTCAACGAAAGAGTTGTACTTTTAACTGAAAAGAACAAATTTTCAACCAAATAGTTCAATTTTTAAATTTAAAAAAAATCAATTTTTAACAGAAAATGGAATAGTTACATTTTTAGTTTAAAATATTAATTTTCAACCTAACTGATGAATTTTCAGTTAAAATAATGCATCTTCAATAGGAATAGTTGAATTTTAAACCAAAAACTTGAATAATTAACTTTTAAGTTAAAAAATCAAGGCACAACCAAAAAAGACGAATTTTCAACTAAAAAGGATCATTTTTCAAACAAAAATGGAATAATGAAATTTTTAGTCAAAAAATTAATGTTCAACCAAAGAGATACATTTTTAACTAAAATTATGGAATATTTAACTGGAATAATAGTTACATTTTCAGTTAAAAAAAATGTTTTCAACCAAAAAACACCCAAAGAAAAAAGATGTTTTCAATCAATTAGCTCTTATTTCACGCCAGAAAGAACTTGGAATTAAGCTTTAAAAATTTAGAATTTATTCATTCATTTCAACCAAAAAATATGACTTTTCTACCATAAAAGATGAAATTTCAATCCGAACGGATGATTTCTTGACAAAATAGTTTAATCTTCAACCAAAAATATCACTTTTTGACAAACTTTTTGAATTGTCAACAAAAGAGTAGAATTATTAAACAAAAAATATGAAACTTTAACCAAGAACAGTTGCGATTTCAACGAAATAGTTGCATTTTCAACTGAGGAGTCGAATATTTCAGAAAGAATTTCACTCTTAAGCCCGGATGATCGATTTCCAAACCAAAAATGATTCATTCAAAAGACAATCGAATATATTTTCTACAAAATAATTGAATTGCATAAAAAAATGAAATGCAAAAGCTAATAATTTAATTTTCAATCAGGAAAGATACATTCTCAGCAAAAAATGTGATACTGGATATTTCTACCAAAAAATATTAAATTTTCGCCACAAGAGATGGATTATAATACCAAAAAGATGAAAAAAATACATGAATTTACAAACAAAATGTTTATTTTTTAATTAAAGAAGATACATTTGAGAAAAGCATCTAAAATATCAACTTCCAGTAAACGAAATACTTTTACATTAAAAAAAAATGAACATCAATTTTTATGCATCAAAAATGCTTATAACAATAACAAATTCGCATTATTAGTCAAACGACACGAGATGCAACAGATTTAGTCAAGAAAATTCAAATTTTTTCTTTCAGAACGAAATATTTATATGACTTTTGATATTATTACATTCTTAGGAATCCATTACATTCATTATATTATCATTCATTAATTATGTTTAAAATAAATGATTGTCCTTCCAAACACATTTTCTTTCTCATTGAGTTCATATAAACTTAAAAACTGGATTTTTCGTGCTGATACAGATTGATGTTTAATTCTTTTGATATATGTTTATGAAGGTGAAATATATAATTAGAGTTGCAAATGCTGAAAACAACCTAGGTGAGCAATTCATAGCATTGTTAAAAAAAAGTGACTATAAAGATAGACAAATATTTGCTCTTTTTATCTTCTCTCATGTATCCATATCATAAACATATCGCAAGCAAAAGTCTCGATGAAAATATGTTCCTTATTTTAGTCCTACATACTCTTACAGAAAAGCTATGTATAAACTTGAGCAATCATTCCTTTAAATTCGTTAAATGAATTCGAAGCTGAAATTTCTTAACTGTCAACCGAATTTTTTGAAATTCGAGATTTGTTTATATTGATAAGATAAATCGATTTATGAGAATATCCATATTAAACATGCTGCATTTATCCGTTATGACGAGAAAAATCGATTGCTGTACTTAGCATACCTGTATAGCTGAATAAAATTACTATATATATGGATGATTTTTACATTTGTTTGAAGTTTATGAAAGAAAAGACAATAATATATAATCAATGAAAAATAAAAAATCGAAGACGAAAGCGCCTTTCCTATACACTTAAACTACTTCCGCTTTAAACATCTTCTTCAACATTTCCCTCATACTCTTTTTTTCATGAAAATATTCTTCGTTCTGATAAATATAAATTAAAATAAATACAAAAAAGCTTTTTATAGAAGTGCGATGAGGCGCTTCGGCGAATTTTAATGTAATTCAAATGTTTCCAATGCCATACGTTTCTTGAATGCTTAGGCCTTACTTCGCATGTATCAAGAGGTTTTACATGGATGTCGAAAACTGAAGAAACCTTCTTTGCAAACATTTTTTTTGCTGTTTTTCTATATTTCTCCATAATGTATCACCAAAGTATAATATGAACCATATTAATCTGAGTCCATTCAAACACTTTATTACATTTTATTCTGCACGATTCGTGTAAACAATATACAATATAATTAGATTTGTAGATCATACGTATAGAAATTTACTTTTTCGATTTTTTTTACCAAACAGAATGCTGAGAGAAATAAAATTGCAACAATTTAAATAATATGAAAGAATAAATTGTTTCACGGCTTTAAAATATTGCACTGAGAACAATTTTTGGTTGGCCAAACAAAATTTGGTTGTCCCAACCAAATTAGTTGGTTGATTAGAAGCAACAAAGCCGTTTGGTTGTCTTAACAAAATTATTTTGTTGGACCGTTTGACATAACAAAACATTTTGTTGGTTCATCAAATATATTTTGTAGAATTATGCATTTTTTTGGTTTGATTGACGAAATTTGATAAAATGCGTTCAATTTTCAAAGAATTTGCTTAATTAATCACAGTTAAATTTCACCTGAATAATCCATGATTATAGACAATATCTTCTTATAAATTTTTCTTTAAACAAGAAATATTTGGTTTTGTTGTGTAAAACAAAATAAAAAACCTATGTTCATAATCCTAAATTCTACAGTCAAGTCGAGAAAAATCACTATCACGGTACCACTAAGTTAATGTTCTAATTCAGGAAAAATGGAATTCAAAATTTTCTCCTATCCAAATCGATGAAAATCTTAAAAATAAAAAAATGTCTCTCTTTCAATGCAGAAACAAATTGAAAACCGAAATTTCCTCCCTACCAAATCAATAAAAATATTTGTTAAAACAAAATAATCCTTCTTCCACTTCTTAAATTTAGGAAAAACTATTTAGAATCAAAATTTTCCTCCTTAAACTCAACAAAATTCTAAAATAGAAAAAATGGGCTCTTCCAATTCAGAAAAAAAATTCATACCTTCTAACTGAATAAAAATGGTAAAAAGAAAGAAGTGCTTCTTGGAATTAAGAAAAAATTAAAAATCAATTTTTTAAATTAAGATCGAAAAGAAATCTATTTTATCATGAATAATTTTATCAACATTGCCTCACTTCCAACTCAATTAAAATATTTAAAATAAAAAAAATCTTCTTCTTGGAATTCACACAATATTGAAAATCAAAATTTTGTCTTTTCCACCTCCGTAAAAATATTAGGATTAAACAAATTTTTCTCTTGTAGTAAAAGAAAAATTAAATACCAAAATTTCCTGCCTTCGAACTCAATAAAAATGATTAAAAAAACAAACAAAACAGGCCTCTGCCAATTCAGAAAAAATTAAAAATCAAAATTTCTTCCCTATCAATTCAATGAAAATTTTAAAAATTGCAGTTCTCAAATTTAGAAAAAATGATTTAAAATGAAAATTTCCCCCCTTTAACTCAACAAAATTCTAAAATAGAAAAAATAGCCTCTTCCAATTCAGAAAAAAATTCATTCCTTCCAACTGAATAAAAATGTTAAAAAGAAAGAAGGGCTTCTTCGGATTCAGAAAAAATTGAAAATCAACATTTCCTCCCTTCCAACTCAATAAAGATATTTCAAATAAAAAAATTCTTCTTCTTGGAATTCACACAATATTGAAAACCAAAATGTTGTCTTTTCCACCTCTGTAAAAGTCTTAAGATTTGAAAAATATTCTCTTTCAGTAAAAAATATTAAAAACAAAAATTTCCTGCCTTCCAACTCAATAAAAATGATGAAAACAAAAAAAGGGCTTCTTCCAATTCAGAAAAAAATTGAAAATCAAAATTTCCTTCTTTCCAACTCAGTAAAAATATAAAAAAATAAAATAAAATAATCCTTCTTCCAATTCATACAATATTGTAAGCCAAAATTTTTTTCCTTTCAACTGTAAAAATCTTAAGAATAAAAAATGTCTCTCTTTCAGTACAAAAAAATTGAATAACAAAAGTTTGAATATCAGTTTTATAATAGCTCATTGAAAGTGAACGGTCAAATAACAGAGGATGATTTTGTGTAATCGACGGTAGGGTCGAATGTCTGCCTTCAAATTCGACTGTCAAAACTCCGGCTGAACTCAGGAGGTGGTTTTCTGCTGTTTTCCTTTCCCCTGGCTAAACTTCCACAAAAATGCGAGTACATCTAATAAGCAGGGGGTCTACTAACCGGAAAAACCGGGATATTACCTGGAAAGAAAATAAAACCGGGAATACAAATTCTAACCGGGAATGACATTTAAAGTTTTCTAGAATGTATTCTTCATTAATCGTGATGAAACCAATTTTATGTGTTGAAACATTTGATGTAACACATTAACCACATTGAGCTTACTTATAATTGTTTAGTTCTTCTGTTTTTTTAGTTCTGTTTGTGGAGATTATATATATTTTGCGCATAATACCGTCTCCTTTTTAATTTCTCTATCAGGTATGAAGGACTCTTCATGATAAATATGCAATCAATAATAATTACACGTTTCTTTCAAAACAAAAAAACAAAAACCATAAGCAATTTTAAAGTATCTGAATAGTTTTATTTTAGAATTAACAACTGTTACTATCATTAAAAATAATTATTCTTGTGAAAACATGGCGTGAAAATTGCAAACAGTGCTTCGAATCTTTTTACCTTCTTTTAAACAATTCTTCGAATCGTTATATTAAACTTATGAAGATTTATCAATAAAAGTGAGGGTCCCTTTTCACGACGTGAAATTTAAAAGTTAAAAAAATTATTTACGACAAATTAAAACTCCCGTCGACTTTTTTTCGAATAAAATTATTATAAACTTTTTCTCCCATTTCTTGTTGGCAAAATTATGAGAAATGAAACAAATTTTGTCGATAGAAGTTGTAATTGGTTAGAAATAATTTTTTCAACTCCAAAATTTTGCTTCGTGAAAAGCGACCCTTATTTTATTAATAAATATGTATAACTTCAATGTAAAAGTTTGGAAAATTGTTTAAAAGGAAGAAAAAAATTCGAGCCAGTTGCAGATTTTCGCGGGCAGGGCTGCGGGTCGAGAGGGGGCGAATTTTTTCGTGGGACAACTGAAGATGGCTCTGTTAGCATAGCAAATATGTGGTCAGAAAAATATATGTGAGTTGGGGTACTGTGATTTAACATTATCATAACCTCTAACCGGGGAGCGATTTTTTGTTTACTTATATTCTCAATTTATTTATCAGAGCTTTTGTCTAATTTTAATGAAAACATGTCAATTTAATAAAAATAAATTATTTGTTAGGTTCAACTTGCGTTTGCTTTGTCCTGTCCAGTAAATTGTAACCAACAATATAAATTTATTTCAATACTGATAGGACATTGAAACTAGGCCTAAACATTCTACAACTAAATTTGACGATCTATATGTATATGTATATGCAGTGAATTGCAGTATTTCCTCACTGTAAATTTTCTTCGACCGTTTTTTTTTTTTAAATAAGGTAGTTATTCTTCATGAATAAAATTAATTTGGACATTTGGTCATATAAAAATCAATGGATTCAGATGTTGAAGAATCAAAATTTATTTGTCATGTTTAACCGACGTACATTTCGACCTAATATAGGGCTTCTTCAAAGGTAAATTATCACCTGAGTCGAAAATTAATATAATTGTAAATTCTAATTTGATATTCACTTTTTTATTTGAACGATAGTTAAAAAGTTAGTTTAAAAACACTTTTCATTTGTTTACCTGTAGTGATGTTGATAATCCTTAAAACATTCCAATTCTGTTGTTTATATCATGGTCATTTTGAAGTAAAATTTGATTCTATTTTTTTTGTGTTTTTCTTCAATATTATATGTTTCGTCAAGATTGAAATTGAAACCTCAAAAATTTAAAGCGGCTTTAATATTAAGTAGTAACTACATTTTATTAGAAATCTGTATCATCATCGGAGAAGGTGACGGATCGAGAAGAGAAATCCACACATAACATGGAAATCTACCATATCGACCAAAGTTATATTCTCTTATACAGAAAATATTTTAACGGCATTTCAGACAAGATGGAAACATAAATTAAAACCCTTTTTAATTAAATTTTATTCAGAAAAAAGATCTTCTCCTTTCACTCCGCTGGGATTCAAACACCAAGTCAACTGATTATTGAAAATTCGTTATTTTTTTGTTTAAAATTAATTTTTTACCTGAAAATGTAAATTTAATTTTTTGTTGAGAATTGATCTTTTTAGTTAAAAATTTGTCTTTATTGGTAGAAAATTAATCTCTTTGGTTGAAATTCATATTTTCGGATGGAAAATGCAACTTTTTTTACAAAAAATTCGTCTTTGGCTTGAAAATTTAACAATTTGGATGAAATTTGTTTTTTGTCTTGTCTGAAAAAGTTTTATTCATTGACAATTCGTCGTTTTAATGAAAAAATTTAAATTTTGGGTTCGAAGTTGAACTACTTTGTTAAAAATTCTTTTTTTCAAGATTCATCATTTTAATTGAAAATTCATTTCTCTGCTTCAAAACTTGTCTTGTTTGGTTGAAAATTCAACTGTTTTGTTGAAAATTTGTCTATTTGGACAAAAAATTTATCCTTTTGGATTCAAAGTTCACTTTTTTGTTTAAAATTCCATCATTCATTTGGTTGAAAATTTATCTTTATAAGTTGAAAATTCAATAATTTTTAAAAAATTCAACTATTTGATTAAAAATTTAATTATTTCATTAGAAATTAAATTTAAATTAGCTTAAAAATAAATAAATCAGTCAAATTTCAACAAAATATAATTTTTTTTTTTAATTATTGGTTAAAGCTTAAAAAAATAAGAAAGTTCAAAACATTTTCGATTGTAGCGTCGTGATTTTTCACCGAAATAAAAAAAGAATCACCAAGAAACGGATTTTTGACCCCAAAGTCAGATTTTTGAGGCATGCTTCGTGAAAATGATCTTTTTGCTATGAAAAAGTTACCTTGAAAAATTATTTTTTTTTGTCCTGGAAAACCTGGAAAAGTCCCTGCATTTTTTTTTGCAAAAAGGCTAGACGCCCTATATTAATGTGAAGCCTGAGATTTTTCAAAAGTAGAAACTATTACATATTTTAATTATAAATTTTTTGAAATCTAACAGTTTTTCCAGACTATGAAAACTCTCATAGGAAACTCCGTATAAGCCTATGATGATTTTCCTGTAATGAATTTCTTACAATTTTTTTCATTTCTAAAAAACCATTAGAGAAAATTATTATGAAAAAAATTAGAATATGTATAACTAATGGTTAAATATTTTCAAAAAGTGGTGCAAAAAACAGAGGAACTTCAAAGAAATGATTGATTTATTTACATAACGTAGGAATTCAAATTGTTTTAAGGGATGAATGACCTTACAAAATTTTAAAGGATTTGAGAGATTTCAAGTAATTTCAAAAGATTACAACAAATTTTAAGAGATATCAAAAATTTCAAGGAATATCAAATAATTTTTCAGGATTTCGGAAGATTTTACGGTATTTTAATGAATTTAACAAGATTTCAGAGTTTTTTCAAATCGGTCAACCTTAAGGTGCTTCAAACGAAGCGATTTTTAGAATGATACAAAATGCGGCTACAAGGATAAATTATTCGATGTAATATTTTCACCACATAATCTAAAGGCTTATACATGTGCATGACTAGAGCCCTTTTTTCGAAAAATGGTCTTGTTTTTTTTTCTGTTCATTGAAAATATGTTTCATTTTCTGCGCCTGAAAACGGGCAACGCACCACTAGGAGTGTAATCACAGTGACCTGGAAACAGGCGCTCACCGTTTCAAAGTGCGTTTCAATTAACTAGTCATGCACATGTAGAAGCCTTCAGATTTAGTGGTAAAAATATAACATCAAAGAATTAATCTTTGTAGCCGCATTTTGTATTATTCTAAAAGCCGTCTCCTTTTAAGCACCTTAAGGTACTTCCTAGGGCTTCATTTTTAGTCTATCTAATAAAAATGACAACTTTTCTTCTACAAAGATGGGCTAAATACAATCCCGCTTGGAGCCCTTTTCTCGATTTTTTTTTCTATCACATTGAAAATATGCTGCATTCGAACGAGCAACCCGCCACCGAAATAAATGGAGAGCGAAATAGTTAAAAAATAATTTGAAAATATTCCATAAAATTTAAAACAAAATGTATGTTTTTGAAGATTTCCAAAAAAATGTCGAAGATTTTCAAGAGGTTTGAGAGGTTTCAAGAAAATACAAAAATTTCTTGAGATTCCTGTGCAAATTTGTTGTTACTTTTTATTTTTAAAATTACATTTTTAAGAAAATTTTAAAAAGATTCAAAATATTTCAAAATATTTCTACAAATTTCGAAAATATCTGGAGGATTTAAGAGCAATTTTATTAATTTTGAAAGATTTTTCAAAATTTTAGGAATTTTCGAGTGAATTCAAGAGATATTTATCTTCCGAACTTCTAAAAGTTCTAAATATCTTTTAAACTGACTCGAATTTTTCCTAAAATGTTTCAAAATCCTGAAAAATAAAAAAAAACTACTTTTTCGACATATCTGGAAGCTTAAAAAAATTTGGAATTTTCTCAAGAATCTTAGAAAAAATATATATTTATTTAACTTTAAAAACAACTGAAAAAATAAACTTAAAAAATAATTGTTTGGTAGAGATTTTTATTTTGTATTTTAAATTATTTATCCCCCAAAAATAATAATTTGGGTGAATTTTTTTGTTCTTCCATAACTGAAAAATCTTTTTTAAGATAAAATTTGAACTATTTGGTTGCAAATTCATCCGGAAACTCGTCTTCGTGATTGGATGAAGCTTTAATTGCTTTTTTTTTGCCATTTAAAAAAACAGTCTGCAAACTTCAGGATTATGAGAAATGTAAGGTTATTTAAATAATAGGTATATATTCAATAATAATAATCAATGTAGGAAAGGTGTCCAGCATTTTATTATATAAAATGAAATTTGTAGATTTTTGAAGATTTCAAAAACAAAGAAGCTTTTTAGGAATTTTAAATGGTTTCAAGATAATATAAAAAATGTCTCAAAATTCCTGGGAAAATGTGAACTGATTTTTTATTTTGAAAATAAATTTTAAGAGAAAACTGACAAAGACTTCAAAAGATTTTAAATTATTTTTTAAAATTACGAAAAAGAATGAGCAAAATGTTCAAGTAAAATCTTCCAATTAGAAAGATTACAAAGATTTATAAGAAATGCGAGTAAGTCTAAGACATTTCAAAATTTTAAAAAGATTCCAAATTAATTTAAAAATTGAAAATATTTCAAAAGTTTTAAAAAACATACATTTTTGAATATTTGTAAATTTCTTTTTAAGCTTCTTAAGCATTTTGAAAGGATTCACGACAATAACAAATTTTTTTTTAGAATTCATGGTTAAATTTGAACTGATTTCTTATTTTGAAAAATTATTTTTAAGAGAATATTTAAAAACATTTTAAAATATGACAACAAATTTAAAAAGATTACAAAATATTTCTAAAATCGTCATAACAGGTTATGAAAGATTTTAAGTCAATTTTTGTAATTTTCTAGAATTTTCAGAAAGGTTTTGGAAAAATTCAAATAATTTTAAAAGATATTTAGAATGATTCAAAGTTTTGAAAATAGTTGAAGAAATAATTTTAAATTTGAAAATATTTCAAAAAATTTGAAGAAAAAAAATGTAAATTGTTGAAGATTTCGAAAAAAATCTCGAAGCTTTTTAAGAAGTTTAAAAGGCTTCAAGAAAATAATTTTTCCGTTAGCAAGATTGTAAAATTTTATACAAAATTAGAAGACATTTTTTTTTAAGGCTTCACGATAATAAAAAATATGTCTCATAATTCATGGGATAATTTAAACTGATTTTTTATTTTGAAACATTAATTTTCAGATAATATTTTTTTAAAAAATTAACATTTCAAAAGATTTCCAAAATTGTCAAAACAGAATCTGGAAGATTTGAACGCAAGTTTTTTAATTTTTCAGAATTTCAAGAAAAATTTTGAAAGAAATCGAAGAATTTTAAAAGATATGTAGAAGGTTTAAAAGTTTTGAAAATGGTTAAAGAATAATTTAGTTAATTTTTAACCAAACAGTTGAATTCTCAACTAATAAATATAAATTTTCAACTAAAAATGCAATAGTTAAATTTTCAGGTGAACAAATACATTTTTAACAAAATAGTTGAATTTCAAACCAACAATGTGTTGTACGTTTTTGTGATAAATTTTGATAAACATTATTCAAGTCGAATTAAAAAAATATTACGACCTTATATAAAATTGTTAGAAACTAAAAACTGAAAAAAAAATTGACCGACGAAATATATAAAAAAAATTTAATTTGTACAATTATTTTCAAGGTTTGGTTTCTTTGTTTGAATTGAGACACTTAAATATTGTCAAAATTTGATCTTTGGAATCATGTTTATTTTATTTTTTTTTCACAAGAATTTCGTATTTAACTTTTAATCATGAACCTGAAGGAACATTAATTTTTCCTAAACACGTGCCAGATAATAGTTCTTGCAAAAGCCTTTTGTTCCTCACAAAGTTTTCCTGATTCATGATTATTTTTCTCAGACATCTGAGAAAAAAGATAAAAACAGGATTTCCCTACTAAATTTATTTTTCCAGTTTTTATGTATCAATAGGCGGAGTAATTACGATGAGCCGCCGATTTTTAACGATTGCTGAGAAACCGGTGATACCTGCAGTACCTATATATAAAAAATTAAATTACTAAGGCTTCTCTTAGATTAAAGCAGAGGAAAACCCGAGATCATTGTTCGACTCGATTGCACGAACACAATTAGACTTGAAATTGTATTATACACCTGCGGCATTACTCATTATAACCCACGAGGCGATTGTCTTCCTGTTGACTGAAGAGGAATTTTTATCCGATTCAGCCTTGGCAATAGTCAAATCAAATACCTGAATAATGACTCAAATGATTATCTTTTTTTTAAAATTATTTTTAATAAACATTTAATTTGTTTCTAATTTGTGATCAATAATAAAACAGGATTCAAGTTTTCTATAGATCAAAAATCGTCTATTGCAGCTATACACACGTGCAGTCTAAAAAAAGTATTTTTTTAATATTCATTTTTATTTTGAAAATGTGAAAAAATTGCTCTCTAGTTCCGCTGGGATCCGAACCCAGGTCTTTCAGATTGCCGGTCTGATGCTCTTACTGGTGAGATTAATTTTTTGAACAAGAAAATTCTATTGTGACGTGCGCCGAAGAAAGGGGGCTTACTCTGAAGTCAGATTTTTCAGGGCGAGCGGTCGAAGTTGACCCGATAGGCGCGATTTTTAGGAGAGAGGGAAGACTCGCGAAATCTTCCCTCTCCACTTACCACTACATTCTCAAGCATATAGCGCCGCGGCTCACGGACGGAGTATAGATGAGACGCGGAGATGTGGTGGTGAGTGGTGGGAGGTGTTTCACGGGATCTCGAGCGAAAGCCTGATTTCTCGGGTACCTAACAACTTAATTATTAGCAATAATAACGCTCGAAAATTTTTGTTGATTTATTCATTAAAAAGAGCAACTCAAAAACTATCGAAAGGCGTAAAAACCTTGATTTCGATTTTTTAGGGTAAGCCCTCTTTCTTCGGCGCACGTCACATATTTTTGAGATTGTGGTTTGTTGATTAGTTAAATTTATTGAATAATTTGAACTTGATTATGTTTGTTTACTGGTCTAAGATAAATATTTTTTAAATACTCATTTTTATTTCCATGTTGTGGAAAAATGGTTAAGAAGCTTTATAAGAATTTTAAAAGGTTTCAAGGTAATAAGAAAATTTCTTAAAATTCCTGGGAAAGTGTAAACTGATTTTCTATTTTGAAAATAAATTTTAACAGAAAATTGACAATGATTTCAAAAGATTTGAAATTATTTTCTAAAATTTCGAAAAAGAATGGAAAATATTTTCAAGCAAAATATTTCAATCAGCAAGATGAAAAAGATTTATAAAAAATGACAGTAAGTTTTAGTCTCTTTCCAAATTTTAAAAATATTCAAAATTTTTTTCTTTACCTCGCCGCGATTAAATATATATTTCACCAACATTTTCATATTTTTTTTTTATTTTATCCATGCAAATCTTCCATTTATTTGTGCATCGCTCACAAAATTGCCAATGATTTGGTGAGAAGTTTCTCAAAAAAGTGAGAAATGTATAAGGTTTGAGTGCGCGTTTCTCTAAAACGTATAAAGATGTACGTTAATTATGAGAACCACACACTTGTTGACCAGTTTTCATGAAGCATGTAAATAACCTTATGGGGTTCGAAAGTGACAACGGGATGGCAAATTGAAAATCTGGGATGTTTCAAATTTTTTGCGATTGAGCACCATGGGTAATCCTTTGTAATTTTTCTGAAGCGGACGATTTTGTACTACGAATACATACCAAATAATATCCGCAGCCGTAGCCGAGTGGCTAAGGCGTCTGACTGAAAAGCAGATTCCCTCTGCTGTCTGACTAGAAATCAGATTCCACTTGGGAGCGAATGTTCGAGTCCTAGCGACCGAGAATATTCATTTTTTTGAATTTAGTTTATAATCGAGCCTACCATTTTCATCACATTTTTCGAAATTTCATAAATTTTGGTTTTCTCTTTACCTCGCCGCGATTAAATATATATTTCACCAACATTTTCATGTCTCTTTTTTTTATTTTATCCATAAAAATCTTCCATTTACTTGTGCATTGCTCACAAAATTACCACTGATTTGGTGAGAAGTTTCTCAAAAAAGTGACAAATGTATAGGATTTGAGTGCGTGCTTCTCTACAACGTATAAAGATGTACGTTAATTATGAAAACCACACACCTGTTGACCAGTTTGGATGCAGAATGAAAACAATTTCATGGGATTCGGAAGTGGCAGCGGAAAGGTAATATGAAAATCTGGGATGTTTGAAGTTTTTTGCGATTGAGCGTCATGGGTAATCCTTTGTAAGTTTTCTGAAGCGGAAGATTTTGTACTACGAATACATGCCAAATAATATCCGCAGCCATAGCCGAGTGGCTAAGGCGACTGACTGAAAATCAGATTCCCTTTGCTGTCTGACTAGAAATCAGATTGCACTTGGGAGCTAATGTTCGAGTCCTAGCGACCGAGAATATTCATTTTTTTAAATTTAGTTTATAATCGAGCGTACCATTTTCATCACATTTTTCGAAATTTCATAAATTTTTGTTTTTTCTTTAACGCGCCGCGATTAATTATATATTTCACCAACATTTTCATGTCCTTTTTTTTTGTTTATTTTATCCATAAAAATCTTCCATTTATTTGTGCATTGCTCACAAAATTGCTACTGATTTGGTGAGAAGATACTCAAAAAAGTGACAAATGTATAGGATTTGGGTGTGTGTTTTTCTACAACGCATAAAGATGTACGTTAATTATGAAAACCACACAGATTTTGACCTGTTTGCATGAAGACTGAAAATAATATTATGGGATTCGGAAGTGACAGCGGAAAGGCAAGTTAAAATCTGCGATGTTTGAAAATTTTTTGCGAATAAGCGCCGTGGGTAATCCTTTGTAAATTTCCTGAAGCTGAAGATTTTGCACTGCGAATACATCCCAAATAATATCCGCGGCCGTTGCCGATTGGCTAGGGCGGCTGACTGAAGATCAGATTCCCTTTGGTGTCTGACTAGAAATCATATTCCACTTGGGAGCGAATGTTCGAGTCCTAGCGACCGAGAACATTCATTATTTTTAATTTAATTTATAATCGAGCGTACCATTTCATCACATTTTTCGAAATTTCGTAAATTTTTGTTTTTTCTTCACCTCGCTGCGATTAAATATATATTTCACCAACATTTTCATGTTTTTTTTTATTTTATCGATAAAAATCTTCCATTTATTTGTGCATTGCTCACAAAATTGGTACTTATTTCGTAAGAAGTTTCTCAAAAAAGTGAGAAATGTACAAGATTTGTGTGTGTGTTTCTCTACAGCGTATAAAGAAGCAATCGTGTTGGGTGTAGTAATGCACCTGGCAGGAGTAGACCTGGACCTGGTATAAAGAGGAGGTTTGTTAGGAGAAGATCTGGCCGAAGTATAAGGTGTGCCTCGAGCATGAGATCTGGCAGGAGAATGTTTTCTGCTAGAGGAAGCAGATGATCTGCCTCAAGGGACACTAGGAATAGGACCACCATTAGATAAGCATTTGAAGTTGAAACTTATCTCTACAAGAAGAATTAATGGATCATTTTTTGTTGTTGAAGCAAGCTGGTTTTTCCTGAACTGCTTTCAACAAAACTACGAGGCAAAACATTAAAAAATTTAATTTTTAGGATTGACAAATATTTGTTTAACTTGCAGTGTTAATTGGAACTGAATGAAAATTAGGATTTTCTTTTTAAATGAAATGAAGAGCTTTTTTGTTTCAAAGCTTTCATATTAGAAAAAAAAATTTCTCAGACCTGAAGAGACGCAATCTTCTCCTTTGTCATTAACTGATTCTATTTATCATAAACTACGTTTCAATTAAGGGAAAAAGATTGAAAACATAAATAAATTAATATTTTGAATGTTGTCTCAATTCCTAGCATCAGAATTTTGTCGTTCAAACAAAATTTCTCTGTTCCAAAGATTTGAACAAACATTTCTTTCATAGAATAGCTTTTTACGATAAATTTGAAATTTATTCATTAAATATAATTGATAAACATCGAAAGTTCGAGACGCGCGAAGGCGAATAAATAAAAATTTCATTCCAAAAAAGTCTTATGGAAGTGTATTTGAGGTATCAAGAATAGTTGATAACGATATAATATTTCGTGCAATAATATAGTAACTTATACTCATTTTTATTTCACTTCTTTTAGCTTGACAGGTAATTTTTCAAGGATTTCAACTTATTTCTTCAAATGACCGTAAGGCCTCCAGGCATAACATGCAATTATTTATTTTTTCACATTGGCCAAAGTAACATTTTTTATTTATTTACAAATGAAATGTTGTGTTTTTTATAACTTTTCAAGTGCGTTGCTGTTTAAAAGATTCTGAAAGTCAATTAAAGAAGATTTACATCAATATAATAACTGTGTGTAAAAAATGTATAATGTTGTGGACTAAGAAAAAAATTGTTGATAATGTAATAACCAAGTTCATCAATAAGTGTCATTTTACGTGATTTGCTATTCTTCTTACTTGGAACCGAATTATTGTTCCAAATATCAATTTGTTTGAACAATTTTTAGTAAATCACGGATGGTTAATTTCTTCATATTGATTCCATTTCGCTGAACATGAAAAATTTGTGGAACAAATTGTGGAAAACAACATCAACATACAATCGCACGTATCAATTTTAAAAGGCTACAATTCATCACTTGCAGAAAAAATTGTTTAACCTCTGAAGACTTCAAACAGTGAGTAAGATATAAGTTATGAAAGGAAAAAAAACTTATTGATAAGGCACACAGTATAAGAGATTTGAAGAAACTAGAATTTTCTTGACCACACAAGTTGCAGATTATTAATTGTTAAATAATTGCAAATTGTTCTTTACGAAAAATATTACACTTAAAATGCATTATTAGGCCCACTTTAGGCGAAGAGCACTAAATTTTTATGATTTACAAGAGAAAAAATTTGCTTTCACAAATAAAAAATCTTTTCGAAAATTCCAAAATGTCCTCAACAAAATATTATTATCAATATTTTGTAATTGTGCCATTTCTTTCAGAGAATGCTATTGTTTCACAATTTTGTAAAAAGATAATGTTACAAATATTAATTCTTTAATCATTTTGAAAATATGTTAAACAAAAATATAACTCTTAAAATTCATGAATTCTATCATTTATAGCAAAAATAATAACTTTTCATGATTGACAGAGATAAAAACATTGCTTCAACAAATATTAATACAAAGGGATTAGGGAGTCCATATAAAACTTTCATAAGTGTAAACTATTCCTTTAACATTTTTTTCTATTTTATTAAAAATTATGCAAATTTTAATTTTTTTAAATTAAAAATGCTGTAATTTGTATGATTTAAATTTGAAATTTCTTCAGTTTTCAAGGTTTAAAATTGAAAACTCGACCTTTTAAGATTCACAATCATCAAAATTTAACAATTTTTATTTACACAAGTTTTAAAATTGAAGAATTAAAATTTTGAAAATTAAAAATTATGCAAATTTTGAGTTTTAAAAATTAAAAATGCTGTAATTTGAATAATGTAAAATCGAAATTTCTTCAATTTGGAACATTTAGAATACAAAACCTGCCTTATTTTTTTTCAAAATCATCAAAATTTGAAAAGTTTTGTTTAGACTAATTCAAAATGAGGAATTTGGAAAATTTATAATTTAGAATTGAAAACCCGACCTTTTGTTATCAAAATCATGAAAATTTTAGAATTTTTATGTATACATCTTAAAAATTAAAGAATTTTTATTTTTAAATCTATAAAATTGAAAAATTTGGAAAATTTACAATAAAAAATTATGCAAATTTTAAGTTTTAAAACTGAAAAATACTGTACTTTGGATCATTTACATTCGAAATTTCTTCAATTTGGAAGATTTAGAATTGAAAACTCGACCTTTTATTTACAAAATCATCAAAATTTAAAAAATATTTTTAGACTAATTCAAAATGAGGAATTTTTCAATTTTTAAAATTTTTAATTTTTAAAATTAAAAATGTTGTACTTTGGTTCGTTGACAATCGCAATTTCTTCAATTTAGAAGATTTAGAATTGAAAATAGACATCTTTTTTTCAAAATCATCAAAATTAAAGAATTTTTATTTATAAATCTATGAAATTGAAGAATTTTGAAAATTCACAATTAAAAATTACGCAAATTTTAAGTTTTTAAAATGAAAAATGCTGTAATTTGGATCATTTACATTCGAAATTTCTTCAATCATTTGGAAGATTTAGAATTGATAAAATTGGCTTTTGATTTTCAAAATCATGAAAATTTAAGAATTTTTATTTATACATCTTTAAAATTGAAGAATTTAAAATTTTGAACATTTAAAATAAAAAATTAATAATTTTTTATTTTAAATTTTCAAAATTTTAAATTATGGAAATTTGAAGTTTTTAACATTAAAAATGTTTAAATTTGGATAATTTACATTCAAAATTTCATCAATTTGGACGTTTTTAAATTGAAAACTCGACCTTTCATTTTCAAAATCATCAAAATTAAAGAATTTTTAATTATACATCTTTAAAATTGAAGAATTTAAAAAAATTAAAAATGATTAATTTGGAAGATTTAAAATTTGAAACTAGACCTGTTATTTTCAAAATCATCAAAATTGAAGAATTTTCAAAATTTACAATTAAAAATTATGCCAATTTTAAGTTTTTAAAATTGAAAATGCTGTAATTTGGATCCTTTACATTCGAAATTTTTCAATTTGGAAGGTTCAGAATTGAAAACTCGACCTCTCATTTTCAGAATTTATGAATTTTTATTTATACATCTTTGAAATTGAAAAACTTTAATTTTGAAAAGTTGACATTAAAAATTATGCAAATTTTAAGTCTTCTAAAATAAAAATGCTGTAATTAAACAAATTTTATTTAGACTAATGCAAAATTGGAGAGGTTTTAATTTTGAAAATTTATAATTAAAAACTATGCAAATTTTAAGTTTTAAAAATTAAAAATGCTGTAATTTGAATAATGTACAATCGAAATTCCTTCAATTTAGAATTGAGAATTAAAAACTCGACCTTTTATTATCAAAATTATGAAAATTTTAGAATTTTTATGTATACATCTTAAAAATTAAAGAATTTTTATTTTCTAAAATTATTTTAAAAATATCTTTAAATTGAAAAATTTGGAAAATTTACAATAAAAAATTATGCAAATTAAAATTTTTGAAAATGAAAAATACTGTATTTTGGATAATTTACATTAGATCAACGAAAATTGTCATAAAAATTATTCCCCAAAAACAACGGCTAATAAGAGCACGGCAGGATGATATCTGTAGGCGTAGCTCTGCAACCCCACAAAAATATCACATTGGAAAGTATTCAAAAGTATTGCACTCTGAATGCGAGGTTATCGAGAAGCAGGTATCCAGAGAACGTTTAGCAATCTCTCGCGTTAAAAAGTATTGTGCTTACGTCCGAATCCGAGGTTGTCACGAAGCAGATTTCCAGAGAATATCTCGCGAATTTGAAGCGATAATTTTTAATCTGACGTTGTTTGTTGGAAAGATAATGTCCGTGGATATAGCTCTGCGTGATGTGATGGTCACTGGTTGGCAGAATAGTCTTTTTTCTGAGGCTTACAGTCGGATTGCGTCCTCTAGGCTTTTGCCGTCTCGATCGACCTTCCGAAATTATTAATTGCAGTTTCCTTGTTGCTTCTAGTTTACGTAGAATTGGCTTGGCTTAGTGTTAAATCAACTGCTAATCTTAACAGTAGAACTTACTAACCATTTAACGAATTGATATCCGTAAATTCCATCTGAAGTTCATATTTTCACTTGTTTCTGATCAATGTTGTATAAACAATGTCAATTCGCCGTAAAGAATTGAAGCACTATATCACTTACGTATGACATGCTTGACATATGTCAAGCGGATGAACTGAACTGTCGTGCGGTGCCGGTGCACTGCCTCGCATAACCCTCGTTAACCTAAATAGTGGAGGGAATAGTGCTCTTGTTATAGCCTCTTTTACAATATTAACAATTTTAACAAGTTCATTTTTCAATTCTAAGCCTTCTATTTGTCTTGTTACACGTTTCTAGTGTTTCAGTAATATACTTTGTATTCAGTAGAGCGTCAAAAATCAATAAAAATAGAAATTTTTAAGATTTTAATTTTGATTCAAAAACAGTTGACTGGAAGCATAAATATGAATTTTCAACACAATATTTCAATCGTCAACCGAATTAGATTAATTTGAAATGCATGAATTTTCAATCAAATAGATGTATTTTAAATGAGAACAGATCAACGGGGAAAATAAAAATATAAGTTTCCAACTAAAAATATAATAGCTAGATTTTTATTTAAAAAATTATTTCTGAACAACAACGAAAACGTATTATTAATCAATAAGATATATTCTCAACTAACATGGTTGATCTTGAAGCAAAAAAAAAATTATTATCGAGGAAGTACCACAAACTGAAGGCAAGCATGTAGTTGAAATTTCTACTCAAAAAAGATAAATTCGCAACAAAAAAAAATATAATAATTGATATTTTAATTGAGAAACATTTGAGTTTCGACCAAAACAGATATATTCAAACAAAAAACACAAATTTTTCACAAGACAGATGAATTTTAACCGGAACAGATTAATTTTTCGTCAAGCAGTTGCATTTTAAACATAAAAAGAGTCACAGTTTCAACATCAAATAGAACTTCCAAGAAAAAATAAAAAAGTCAAATTTGCCGTTAAAAAAATTTATTTTCAACAAAAAGGAAATCTCAAACAAAGGTGAGAAGAGTGGACTGGGGGAAAGAGTGTTCAGCTTGACATATGAAAGTGATTTTTAAACTTATTAAGTAATTATTGAACTGTACAAAGAGGCTCATGATATACCGACATCCAATTGTCTACTTAAGGAAAAATTTAATTTTCTGTTTTTTGTTGCAGAGTTAAGCTTACAGTTTGATTGCCTACCTAATGGTGCCCCTATTCCTGGTGTTCCCCGTTGCAGAACTTGTTCTCCTGACGGACAACATGCTTCTGAAACGTCTCCTCGTTCTCAGGGTTCTCAGGCCAGATCTTCTCCTTCTGCTGAGCCTGCTCTTCTCGAGAGGTCTAGGTCTCCTCCTGCCATGCATTCTTTTTTGCGCGTACTGGGATTTACACTTGAGCAACTTCCATTTGTTCGACTTATTCCCAACATTAATCCGAATATATATGTGTGTGTGTGTGTGTGTGTGTGTGTGTATATATATATATTTATATAATCTTGTATACCTTACGTATTGAACTTGAAACTTCAAATATCTAAATTAGTCAAAAAATATAGAATTTTATTGGCAAAATTGGTGATTTTCGGAAAATGGAACTATTGGCCAATTTCCTCTCAAAAAACAACATATTTTGTTGCTGTGAGATTCTGCGACTTGAAGTGTAGAACCTGTCTGAGGTGACATGGATTTAATCCATATATAAATCACAATTATGGGATTTTCTTCAATTTGCTATACTATTTGCTGTACTGTTTGCTATACTATTTATTTCCATTTGCGTTTCTGTTTATTTATTTACAAAGTTAGATCAGTCTCAACTTCGTTAACATAGTTTTTACATTTTTATCATTTATGATTGAGAAAGTATTAGAATCGTCCGAAACTTCCCACCACAGTTTTTCAGTAGATCTCCACGATTTGATGCCCCCTGGAACCGAAATAAAATTTTCGCGATGGCTTCTGTCTGTCTGTATATCTGTCTGTCCAACCATAAACACGATAACTCTCGAAAAAATGAACGGATCAAATCGAGCTTTAACACAATTTTTTTTGGTGCTAAAAGAAAGAACGAGTTCGTTAACTATCATTCCTTGACTAACGGTTATGGTTTTATTCATCGAAAATGCTATACAAAAATCGAATATTTTAAATTGTTGCAAACGACGGCAGATACGTGAAAAAACTTGAGAAAAAGAATTGAAGATTTTCAAAATATCTTCAATTTTTCCTTCAACTATTTTTGGATAGGACTCGCCTTTTTGGTTTTATGCATCGAAAATTCTAATTTTATGCCAAACGACGACAGATACGTAAACAAGTTTAAAAGATTGGTAAGTGTAGCTTATACAAAGACCTATGATTTTTCCACAGACCATTTTCTTATAAGATTCTATATTTTGGCTTTATTTATCGAAAATACAATGAGGAAAATCTGAAATTCAAATTTTGAACAAAACGACGTAAAACATAGGAAAAAGCCTCAAAAGGTAATGAGAGTTTTTGAAAATTCTAAACAAATTCTAAAAAAAAACACATTTTTTGATGGGATTCGTCATTTCGGTTTTATTTATCGAAGATACTATGAGAAAATTATAAATTAAAATTTTAAGCCAAACTACGTGAGATATGGGAGAACGTTCCGAAGTGGAATTTCAGCTTTTAAAAATTCTTACAAAATTTCTTTAAATTATTTTTCGGCAGAACTTGTCGTTTCTGATTTATTTACCGAAATTGATATGCAAAAATAAAAAATTTCTATATTACGCCAAAAGACACGATATACATAAATAAGCTAATAAAGGACTTTTGAGAGTTTTTGTTTTATCCATAAAAAATACTATGAAACAAATTCCTATTTTTATCGTAACAACGCGAGATAGGAAAGAAAGCCTGAAAAAAGGATTGTAGTTTTTTATTGTAAGGTAGCTCAGAAAATAATTATACATTTGAAAATGTCTGTGGAAAACCGAGCGAGTAGCGCCAGTGTCACGATAAGAATGTGTACCTCAAAGCCTATAGAGCTTTAGGCAATTTAAACCTTAACTATACTTCATTACGAAGAAAATTCAGACTATGGAGATGCATACAAAACTGGGATCTAAAAGATATGTTTTTGCTAAAGTTTCATTTATCATTCTGGGGGCAAACAACAATATTTGAGCGCGAAGCGCGAGATCTGACAGACGCGTGCCCTGGGTGCGCTTAAACTTGCGAGCGAAGCGAGCCGCAAGCCGTGCGTGCGATGAGAATATACTTGCGCGGCGGGCAGTTTTTTGGATTTTACACTAATATTATTATTATTATATCATCAAGCCGTTTCCCTTTCGGGGTAGGCGTGAATTGCACGGTTGGAAAGTAGTGATGTGTGGATGGGTATATAGGTATAGGGTAGATAGGTATATAGTTCAAGAATTTTAATATTCGGGAATTTTCCAATTCAGGAATTTTATTATTAGGGAATTTTGTAATTCGGAAATATTATAAACTGTTCGGGAATTTTCCAATTTGGGAATTTTATTATTTGGGAATTTTCCAATTCGGTAATATAATAGACTTTTCGGAAATTTTCTTATTCGGGAATGTTCAAATCCCGGAATTTTATAATCAGGAAATTTTCGAATTTCGGAATTTTCTTATTTGGGAATTTCCCAATCCCGGAATTTTAAAATTCGGAAATTTTTAATTTCGGAATTTTCTTATTCGGGAATTTCCCAACTCGGTAATATAATAAATTTTTCGAGAATTTTGGTATTCGGGAATTTTCCAATTTAGGAATTTTATTTTTCGGGAATTTTATAATTCGGAAATCTTTTAATTCGGTAATATTATAAACTGTTTGGGAATTTTGACATTCGGGAATTTTCCAAGTCGGGAATTTTATTATTTGGGAATTTTTCAATTCGGTAATACAATAGCCTGTTCGGAAATTTTCTCATTCGGGAATGTTCCAATCCCGGAATTTTATAATTCGGAAATCTTTCAATTCGGGAATTTCATTATTCGGGAATTTCCCAATTCGGTAATATAATAAATTATTCTAGAATTTTGTTATTCGGTAATTTTCCAATCCGGGAATTTTATTATTTGGGAATTTTATAATTCGGAAATTTTTCAATGCGGGAATTTCCCAATTTGGCAATATAATAAATTATTCGAGAATTTTGTTATTCGGGAATTTTTCAATTCAGGAATTTTCCAATTCAGGAATTTTATTTTTCGTGAATTTTATCATTCGGAAATTTTTTAATTCAGTAATAATATAAGCTATTTGGGAATTTTAACATTCGGAAATTTTCCAAGTCGGGAATATTATTATTTGGGAATTTTTCAATTCGGTAATGTAATACTGTTCGGAAATGTTCTTATTCTCGAATTTTCCAACTCAGTAATATAAAAAACTATTCTAGAATTTCGTTATTCGGTAATTTTCCAATTCAGGAATTTTATTATTCGGGAATTTTATATTTCGGAAATTGTTCAATTCAGCAATATTATAAACTCTTCGGGAAATTTGTCATTCGGGAATTTTATTATTTCGGAATTTTTCAATTCGGCAATTTTATTATTTGGAAATTTTCCAATTTGAGAATTTTATTATTTGGGAATCTTCCAATTCGGTAATATAATAGACTGTTCGTAAATTTTCTTATTCGGGAATTTTCCAATCCCGGAATTTTATAATTCGGAAATTTTTCATTTCGGCAATATTATAAACTTTTCGGGAATTTCATTATTCCGGAATTTTTCAAATCGGGAATTTTAATATTTGGGAATTTTCCAATCCGGTAATATAATAGACTTTTCTTGATTCTTCTTATTCGGGAAATTTCCAATTCTGAATCGAAAGTGAATACACCAATTTTTATTTTGTCAATAACTTCAAGGCAGTATTATATTAAAATTTTTTTTTTTGCATTGCGTAAATTTAAAAGCCTGACAGATAAAAATTGTCCATTTCAAATTTAATGTTGATCAATCCATTTCAAGCTACAATGCATCCTCAAATATTGAGAATTTAATTGAAGTGGATTTATTACATTTTGTACGCATTTATTTTATTATTATTTATTTTATAGAAACAATATCAGTAGAAAGAGATATAGATTTGAAAGGCCGTGGACCTTGAGACAGTAATTATTGCAAAATGTCACAATGTGAATATTTTAATAGCTTTGGAAATTGTTCTATAATATTATGCAAATTGTCTCATGTGGTGGGCGGAATGGAAATCAAGCTTACTGAATTACGTGGGAGATGTTCCTAATTAAGACTGGGAAGCAACTCTGAATGCAATACAATTCTCATAACAATTTGTTAATATGTTATTGTGTATATATATATATATATATATATATATATTATATATATGATTATTATAATTCGTAATATGCATTGGTATTGAAACATACGTATTTTTATTGTCTTGTTTTTATAATTTAAAAAAAGTGCGCATCCTATAAAAAAAAACAATTTTGTTATTGAACATTTGATTGCAACTTATAACGTTTTTCCATTAATTCAATGCGTTTCAGTTCAATGTTATTTTTTTCGATTTTAACTAAAAATACCCATCCTAGCGTAAAGTGGTTAAAGGAAACTTGTGGATATAATTTAGGCGAAAAATTTTGTTAAATAAAATGTTATTTTACCTTGTGTCGTTTTTCCAAAGAGTTGATTTTTTTGTTTTAAATGTATTTTCATAACAAAAGCTCATAACAAATTTGTAGATCTATTTTTGTTTAACAACTTTTGTCTTTTCATTTTTTTTCGTCTCGTGTGTCGTTTTTCCAAAACTTTAATTTTTTTTCTTTTTAATATTATTTTTTACGATTGGAAGGAAATCTACTTGTCCTTTCCAAAAATTGTGGATGACGAACTTGTAGATCCTTTTTGGGTGAACAACTTTGGCTATCAATATTAATCCGTAGCTTGCGTCGTTTAAAAATTTTTTTTTTTTTTTACGATTAAGAAGAAAACTATGCATCGTGTCAACAAATTAGTCATGAAAAATTTTTAGCTCTTTTTTGTGTGGGCAACTTTTGTTTATTACTTTCTTTCCATAGCTTGTGTCGTTTTTCCCTAAATTTAATTTCTTCATTTTCAACGTTGTCTTTTACGAATAAAACAAGAAGTAGGCATCCTATCCAAAAAATCATAAATAACAAATTTGTAGCTCCTTTTCAGATCAACCACTCTTGTTTAACTACTTTTTTCGTAGCTTGCATAGTTTAAATACAAAATGGAATTCTTTATTTTTCATTTTTTGTGCTATCGAAATTTAAATTTTCCATTTTTCGAGAAAATTTATAAAGTTATTGCGATAATCTTGTGGAACTTTCAAACAGCAACATTTCTCTTTCATATACTTTCTTTCATTACGTACGTTGTTTGGCTTATAATGTTCATTTTCGTTTGTTTTTGTTGAATTTCGACAATGCTAAAACTCTGATAATTTGTTGATTATAAAAAATGTCATGGAAGTGAATTTTTCATCTTTTTGTGTTCTACGAACATCCGTACATAGAATTTTTTAATTTAAAAAAATTGGTCTCAAAAACTTTGAAAATGCTTTAATTATTTGAATACAAACTTGACCTTCAGTTTGGGACTCTTAAAGAGTATAGCAAAAGCCAATGCAATCTGTCAATTCTTTCGAAAGTTATCGTGCTGACAGACTAAAAATCTAAATACATACATACATACCTACATACATACATACATACAACCATACCATCGTACACAAAAGGCACAGTCGCAAAAACTTGTGTTTTGGGTTCAGAAGGCCACAAAACGTAGACATTTGACAAAAAAGGGGGGGGGGAGTCAAATTTTACACAATTCTAATACCCTCCCTGATGAGAATGCAATAATATATACATATGTAATTTTTAAAATACATTCGAGCTCACCATAAATAACAACTTATCTGACGTAATAATTCCATCCGATAAATCATAAAAGCTTGGCTTCATACATTGTTCCACAAATTGAATATGCTGCTCAACCGAACATAGTTTCTGTCAAGGCCAGCCATTTTAGGTCGCGAAAACTCTTACATTTTTATTTCACACTATGTTTTTAAATATAGGTACATAGTTATTCTAGTCACAAATAATAAAAAATCTGAATTGTGCCTCATAGTGTTTAGTTTTGTATTGTCCTGATTAAAATAGAGACAAATGGGTCCATTTCTACATGAAGGGTTCATGAAATATCAACGTACATTGAAAAAAAAAAATGTTATCCTCTCTTCCTTGTTGCAGAGTTAAGTTCGCAGTTCGAATGCTTACCTAATGGCGATCCTATTCCTGGTGTTCCTAGAAGCGGATCTTCTTCAATCTCTATGCATCTCACTATGTGTGGATGCACCTTCAGGCTTTCCAGTAGTCAGATGATAAGTCTGCGAGAGGTTGAATCGAAAGCTTTTCGGTAGTCAATCCAGGCCACTGACAGGACGCACTGATGGACTGCAGCGACTTTACAGATGCACCTATCCATTAGCAGGTTTTCTCGACATCCTGCTACACCTTTTTTCGAGCCACGTAGTTTGTACATCTCTCGCCACACAGGCTTAATTCTTTAGACCATCCTGTTGTTCAGGATAGCTGTAAAGATCTTATACAGTGGGTTCAAACAAGTTATTGGCCTGTAATTTTCTGGGTTGGACAAGTTGCCTTTTTTCGGTAGGAGTATAGTCCGTCGTATTACCAGCCACTGCGGAATGGGCATTTACGACTTTAAATATGAGGTGAATATGAGGTGGAAATGATGATGTGTAGAAGTGAACTTCTTTCACTAGAAGTTCTTGATACTATCTGGTACTGCAGCGGAAAATTTCTTTGTGCCTCTAAGTGCGTTTTTCACCTCTTCAGATGTGATTGATGGACATTCCTCCTCATATGTCATGACGTTGTCGCGACTCTCCTTGAAGCGGATGATATTATCAGTATCTTCTTTAACTCCAGTGTTTTTGGGATCTTGTATACCTCTCTTCAAAAAGTCTCTACCTCGTTAAGCTTGGGTGGATTTTTGACAAAAACAGGGTGATCGCTGAAAAGGCGAGATGGGTCAGCGAGAAACTGTTGATTCTCTCTGATTCATCTTTTCCTCTTCTGTATTCTCTTCCTTGCTTTAGTTACCATCCGTATGTTGTCAACAATATTCTGCTTGATTGCCAGTAGCTTTGACTGGTTGAGTGTATGATTGAAGATCCTTAGGTCTTGAACGAACTTTTGAACCCGTTTCGTGAACGGCCTACTAGATGTTATGTTGTCAATCACACACTGAATACGGGGCGCATTCTGTCTTGCCCATCCAATCTTCTTGTTCAGTTGATGCAAGCGTCTTTTTGTCTTTTGATTCATTGTCGGTTTTAGCCTTTGATTTGAATCAGCCACTGCTCTCGCTGCACCATAAACTAAACAATTGCTGGTCCAGTGGTCGGACTCCTCCAAGATATCCTCAGGAAGGAAGGCATACATTTTAGCTAGATCTTGGGGCTTAGGAGGTGCCTGTATGTCAAAGTTCCTTCTTGTCCTAAAATCGTTATCATCTCTCAGAAAGTGTCTGCTCTCCGCGTTTGGTCTTAGTGTCGCTTCCTCAACTTTGTCTGCAGCTTGTTCAACCAGCGTTTGAGGAAGCGCTCCGTGAATATATCCATTTTTAAAGAGGTAGGCATGTTGATTTCGCAAAGACTGATGCGAAATGTGCTGAAGCTCTGGGTCTTTCTGGCACCACAAAGTGTGCATACGCGCCACGAAGCCTCCGCGAACAGGGATAATGCTGGCATCGTGGCAGTCTAGCACGTCATCCTTGACTCGATTCGTCCACTCAGTGTGGACATTTTGCCACTTTATCGTCGTGTTTCCATTTAAATTATTATTTCCATCACCCTGAACTCTGGGGTGATGGGCACTGTTTCCCGACCGATTGCCGGGTTCCTCTGCGCGTTCGTTCGTTTTGAACCGCATCCCCAACTTTTTGTTGGTTTGATGGTGTTATTGATGTTCCCACGAGCAGCTAGGAAAAGAGTTTGTCCGTCTTTGTGAAGCCCCGCATGCAAGGATAAGGCTGCATACTCTGAGAGTTCGCCCCGTATCCCAGAGACACCGTTCAAGGCACTTCGCCCAGGTGTCATCCAGCTTTCGGCACGGTTGTTACGCCCTCGCTTAGGGGTCATTCCTTCGGGACCATTCCTGGACAAATGTCCGCGACTGCTGATTTGGTTACAATAATTAATAAGCAGTCGCGGACAATTGTCCAGGGATGGTCCCGAAGGAATAACCCCTAAGCGGAGGCGAGACACACAGTAGTGTTGAAACGTACGTAGCAAGAATTATTTAATAAAACAAAATGTCAACTTAGTGGATGTTTTATAAAAAATAGACCGTAAGACCTAAGGGAACGAATTTTCAACAAAATTTTTCAATTTTCAACAATAGAAATGAATCTCCAACTTAAAGTCTACATTTTCAACCAAAAATGCAATAGTGAAATCTTCAGATAAAAAATCGAATTTTGAACGTAAGAAATGAATTTTTAACCATAAAGATAATTTTTTAACCATGTTTTGGAACAGTAAAATTTTAATTTCAAAATTAACTTTCAAGCATTAAAAAATTGAATTTTTAAGAAAATAGTTGAATTTTCAACCAAAGAAATGACTTTAAAACCGAAAAGAGTAATATTCTACCGAATAAGACGAATTTGCAACAAAATAAATGAATTTTCACCCAATAATTAAAAAATTTCAACTAAAAACGGAATAGTTTAAGTTCCAGTAAAAAAATTTTTAAACAAAAAAAAACGAAGTTTCAGCAAAGTATTAAAATTTTCAACGAAATAAAGTAATTTTCAAGCAAAAAGATCAATTAAAAAAAATGTTGTACCATAAAGACGTATGTTTAACTCAAAAAATATTAATTTTGAAACGGAAGAACAAACAATTTTCACAAGATAGTCAAATTTTAAACAAAAAATGGTATAATTAAAAAAATTAATTTTGAACCAAAGAAAGAAAACATTTTGTCAAAAAAAGAATTGAATTTTCAACTAAAAAGGATACATTTAAAAAACGTAATTGTTAAATATTCAGATAAAAAAAATGGGTTTAAAAAAAAGGCATTTTTAAGAGAATCGACAATTTTTTAAACCGTTTTCCAACGAGAAGACGAATTTCAAACCAAATAATGAATTTCCAACCATAGATAGTCAACTAAAAAGATACATTTTTCAAACAAAAATGCAATTGTTTAATTTTCAGTTCAAAAAATAATTTTCAACCAAAAAACAAGTTTCAAAAAAGTAGTTGAATTCGCAACAAGAACAATATTAAATTTCAACCAAAACGATAAATTTTCAAATAAGAAAAATAATTCTCTATTAAAGAGACCAATTTTGCACCGAACAAAATTTTAAGTGAAAATGTTAGTACATACTTATGTTTTCAGTTTAAAAAATTACCTTATAAATATAAAATTTTAAAAATTAATCCAAAATATATAAATTTCCAACCAAAGAAGTGAAGTTTAAACAAAAATAGATGAATTTTGTAAGAAGAATAATTTTATGTCAAAAAAAGATGAATTTTTACCAAAATAATTTTCTATCAAAAAGACGAATTAAAAAAAAAAACGAATTTTCAAGAAGATAGTTAAATTTTCAACCGAAAATGGTATAGTAAAGAAATATTTTTTTCAACAATGAAAGAAAACAATTTTGTAGCAAAATAAAACAATTGTGAACCAAAAAATATCAATAAAAAAAATTGAATGATTGAATATTCATGTAAAAAAATAATTGTCAGAGAAAAAAGTTTTTTTCATCAAAATCGTTAAATTGTCGCAAGTTTTCCCACGAGAAGAATAATATTCTACTAAAGAACACTAATTTGAACCATACATAGTTGAATTTGTATATATAGTCAAGCAATAACAAAGTTGTTTTATTATTATTATAATATCATTAAACCGTTTCCCTTTCATTCCGCCATTCAAATGCATTCCGCAACACTGCTCCGACCCAGGTTGCTGATCAATCTCTCTAGCGATTACCCCACGTGGAGAGCCTCACAAAATTGTTATGTGTGGTTCCCCACTTAGGCCCATTAGTATCCAAGGTCTTTATTTCAGGTATCATTCACTGTACTCACATTCTTTTTATAAACTATTTGTCGTCAAACTTTTCTATCCTGGCATACTACTCTAGCTTCCTTCACGCCCATGCATTTTTTCATGCAAGCTCTCGTGTTTCTATGGCTTCTTATGTATCAACATTTTGTAGTTCACCCAAATTTTGTACAATTTCCAAAAATTTATCAAAATTGTTGATAATTTTGATACATTTCCAAAAATTTCGATAAATTTTCTAGTTTTGATAAATTTTCAAAATTTTGATACATTTCAATTTTCCAATAATTTACCAAAATTACCAAAAATGTTGATAGATTTTTGAAATTTTGATGAAATTTTCAAAATTTCAATAAATTTCTAAACATTTTCAAAATTTTGATGAACTACAAAATTTTGATACATTTCAAAAATGTTGATAAATTGTCAAAATTTTGATAACTTTCTAAAATTTTCCAAATTTTCAAAAATTTTGATTTAATAAAAATAAAATATCAAAATTTTGAAAATTTATCACAATTTTGAAAATTTTGATAAATTTTCCTTGGTTAAAATATCAACTATTATATTTTCTGATGTGATTTTATCTTTTTTGACTGAAAATACGCAACTACTTGTTTGAAAATTGAACTGCTTTGAATTACTAAGAAACAGTAAGATTTGAACAAACTCTCCTCCCCTGAATCGTATTACGATATTTTTGGATGAACTGTAAAAAAATTCATAAAAAAATGTAGTCTGCAAAAATTACTAAGATTACTGGTGTAAAATTTCAGAAAATAAACTAAAAATAAGGTCTGATAATCAGGGGGTTCAAATTTGTCAAGGTAATTAGGAGGCCTTAAGTACTTTATGTATCCAATATAAAAATTTTCAAATTAAAAATTTAGTGTCTTGAATCTAGGGGTCCCTGGATCCGCCCGTATGAATAGTACAAGTAGAAATAACTACAAGGGATTAAATTCCAAGATGATTTATTTCTACGCTTTACAAGTTTTCGTACATGAAAGTATCTTTCGAGGGTGTGCACGAAAAATAAATAACAATCGCCTTCTTGAAATGCTAAAAATGCAATCGTTTGCTGGAAAATTAAAAAGCGGATTTCCCATATTTATTGGACGAATTCATATTTGTGTTCTGCGAAGGCACTAATATTTTATCTGACTACTGATTGTGAGATTTGTGAGTCGAACGTCCTCGAATTCAACAGCTAGAGTTTCTTCTCCAATCTACAAAATGATCTTCAATGAATTGCCTCCGATTTTTAAAAATGAGAAATTCACTAATCCGAGATATTGACAAATTCAAAATTGATAGAACTAAAATTAATTAAATTCTTGATTGACGACTGCAGATTCAATTTCCATTTCCAAAATGAACATGCTTCCCTAAAGTGATTAAAATCTCCTTTAGAACCTGGATTACTATTTCGAAATTAATTATTCAAAAGTAATTAATTTCTCTCTGAGCGAAAACGTGTTGGTTAATTGTTTATTTGTTTATTGTCATTGTTTTTTTGGGAAGAATGGATTTGTCATTTCGGCTGAAACGTTCTCACATACCTGGGGTCGTATGTCCGACGCGGGATTTCTCTTTTGTTGGTTGACCAGAAGGTTGAGGACATACCGCAGCCGCTGAGTTGTTTCTTGTTTCCTCGCTGGTTACTACTACCGAATCGTACCATGCAACAATGCAAAGCGACCCGAGGCGACTTTTATTTAGTTACATGACCTCAACTTTGTTAAGCAATGGAATTCTAATATTAAGAATGTATACCGAAAAAGGATAAGTGAATTTTAATTAAACACTGATATATTCGCACCTCCTTAAGGCCATGTGACGAGTGGGTCACGTGACCGGCTTCCTACCTTACCAACACTTTTTTTTTATTTCTAAACTTATTTTCACACGAATAGCCAAATCGAGTTGAAAATTTGGGATAATAAATGAGAAGCACTAAGAAACGCAGCTCTGGTCCTAAATTTTTATAATTATGAAAAAAAACTATTTACAAAAAAACACTTGTCATAATTATAAAAATTTAGGACCAGAGCCACGTTTCTTAGTGCTTCTTATTTATTATCCCAAATTTTCAACTCGATGAAAGCCAAAACCGCGAATATTAGGTCAGGGAGATAAAGTCTATTTAAATAAATAATTACAATCACTGGAAATTCTGAGAAGCACTTCTAATTATATTTTAACACAGTTTTGATTTTTGGGTTTGGAGGTTTCCAATCCCTTCACAAATGTCGTTCACAATTTCACGGGCCACAACCACATTAATTCAATAGTTCACAAAGTTTTAATACACTAATTTTATTAAACGCGCGCGTTCACGTCAGAGTTATTAGATTAATTAAAAGTCAACTTCACTTGCAAATCAAAAAAGGACACATTTAAGAATTTAAGTTGATTCCATTCCTGAATCAGAGTTTGATTCTACTTGAGCGCGAGGAATGGTAAATTGTATCGTTTCCGTAGGTGAATAAATGATTATCACAACGGAGTGCAATTCTTCGAAAATCCGGCAATGCTGGAAAGGTTGATAGCTAGGATCGGAGAAAATCTCCAGCAAATCAAATAAGATGATTTTGGGGTTTGGAGGTTTCCAATTCCTTCACAAATGTCGTTCACAATTTCACGGGCCACAACCACATTAATTCAATAGTTCACAAAGTTTGAATACACTAATGTTATTAAACGCGCGCGTTCACGTCAGAGTTATTAGTTTAATTAAAAGTCAACTTCACTTGCAAATCAAAAAATGACACATTTAAGAATTTAAGTTGATTCCATTCCTGAATCAGAGTTTGATTGTACTTGAGCGCGAGGGATGGTAGATTGTATCGTTTCTGTAGGTGAATAAATGATTATCACAACGAAGTGCAATTCTTCGTAAATCCGGCAAAGTTGGAAAGGTTGATAGCTAGGATCGGAGAAAATCCCCAGAAAATCAAATAAGATGTTCTCCGGAGCTGACGTGAAAGATTATTAATTAATTAACATTCAAGAAATATCCGTTATTAATTAATTGAAACTCAATCCAATGTCGACACCATCCGGGCGAAGATCGGTCCAAGCTGATTCATGGATTGCATTCCGTGAGTCAACCCTTCCTTCCTATTTATCGCATATTTTCTGCGCTCCCTAAACACTCCTCCGAAAAAGGGGAGGTAAACACCTGCAAACCGGGCAAGTTCGAGGATGATTAAGGTCCGATTTAATGGTCAAGTGGACCTCAGCGGGGTAGACTCAAGGGCTTCTCATCTGTCCCTGGTAGGTTGTGCAGTGCCACTGTCAGAGATTTGTCCAATTGTGATATGATATCCCATGAATATGGGTAAATTGTTCCTTGTATTTTCTTAACATTTCAGGCAGTTTTTCTCCCATAGGTTCGGGAGGCACTACTTTATGACCTGACAGGTTATTCCCTTTATTAATTTTATTTTCGATCATCTTCCTTTTCTGATTTATAATATCGAAGGCTAGTTTTTTTTCACTTTGTTTTTTGTTTGTTTAAACTTTTGAACAGAAAAATACGTTCGCTATCTTTTATTATTCATCGTTAATAAAAATCAATATGGGGGAGGGGGATCTCCCTAATTTAGTATGCAGGATTCCCAACTCCATCTGGATTAATCATTTTTAATTATTACTTATTTATTTTTCTTTAAAGGAATAAGTTAAATTTTTCTTTTTAAAATATATTCACTTATTATTTTATTAATTGTAATTGTAAATAATTTGGTTAATTAATTGCGTAATCCTTAAGAGAGTTTCCGGCGCCAAATTTAAATTGGCATAAATATTCTAAACCGTTCAGATTTATTATTTTAATCGAGCTCTAGGGATTCGTAAATAATATATGTATGACGTAATGTTTTTCAGACTCTTATCATGAAAGTTATGCTCGGTATTTTAAGACCTTATACTGAATGTCGAGGGGTCAACAACTCCTGAAGTCAGGTGTACACCTTTGCTGAAGTGACTGGCGTGAAGTCACTTGAATTCACATGAAGTCACTGAAATCACTTGAAGTCAGTGTACACTCCATCGGTCGAGTTATCAAGACCTTAAAAGGGAGCTGCGACGACTGTACCCAAAATATTCGGTACAAGTAATTGTCCTTGTGATAGGTGCTTTTGGATGTGCGAAACTATCACTTGTTCGTAACCTTAAAGCCATACCCGCGTGCCAAAAATATGTCACAACACTAGCGAGATGGATGCGGAAAGCTGTCATCCTTGGGTCGCTTCGTGTCCTCATAACAAAGACCACCCATCTCACGGTTGTGAGACGTGGCCATGAGTGAGATTTAACGCGGTCCTACTGAGAGCCTGTGTCATTTTTAGATAGCAGTTGCTCCCAGTGGGACCCTGCGGTGGTTGTTAACCTTTAGTTTTTGATTATATATATATATTTGCTATTTGATCTATGATTTTTACCAGTATCGGCACAGTAATTGAACTGCAATTCCCCCAGTACTGCGCCAGATGTAAGTGATGGCTCAATGCAGACATTTTCCATTGGGCAGTAGATAGGAAAAAATTAAACATCATGTAACTGCATCAGTTTCCAAAAATGAAGAAAAATTTTCGTTTTAAAATAAAGCTCACATATTCAATTGAATATTTCTATGGAAAAAATATCACGAAATTAGTTAGTTAGTTGCATTAAACATTTTTATTAGACGCGGTTAAGGGTACGATTTTTTCACCGCTATCCATCAATAGATAATATCGTTTCTCGCATTGCTCCTGGGCATGCCAGAATACTCATTTCTCGATAATTATAAATGATCATTAGTATGCTTACAACTAAATTTAGCTTATGAAGTAAATGATAGTTTAAACTATGATTATTTTATAAAAATCATAAAAGCTTAAATTTTTGACATTTTTTGTGATTTTGATATATCATGAGATTGGTACGATTGGTACGAGATGTTAGAGTTAGAGTATTATGAAAATGAGCATAAGTGACATTTTTGAAAGATTCGGCTAATAGTGTTTAATTTTTTTTTAGTGTTAGTATTATGTATGATATGTCTATAGTTTAAACTAGAGAATTATAAGGGTATTCTCGCTTGCTTTGCTTTACAAATCTCATTGTAAAATTGGAAAAAAAATTGAAAATTATTAGTGGGACATTTTTTTATTTTTATGATTCTTATAGAACTGGAAGGGAGGAAATTTGTGTGTTCACGTTTTTCGAAATAGGGAGGGGCATTTATTTGGGTTTGAATGTTTTTATTGAGTTGGAAGAGGGACACGTTTCATTTTTTTTAATTTTTATTAGCGCGAGTTGAAATTGAGGATTAGTTTTAATTTAGAGAATTGAAAACGATAGCGTGGATTTATATTTTTCAACCAGAAATCTTTGAATTGTTCAATTTATAAAAGTGTAAAAGTTTAAGTTTTGCAGTTTAATTTATTGCACTGATGTAATTGCAAATTTTTAATTGAAAAGTGTTAAAAGCTTCTACACTCGAACTCCAAAGGTACGAGAATCTCGGGAATCGGGGACTCCAAAGATACGAGCGTGACAGGGGCTCCCACTCCTGCGACATTTAGATTTCGGGGGTAATGCGTGAGGACACACCAGCCCTACTACGCGCATGCGCGCGTATGCAATTCGCAGTGAGCAAACTTCGAGAATTCGACGTTTATTCGTGCGCGCCTCACTCTCGAATATGGTGGGGGTACGGGGGAAAAAAATCCGCTCGCACCTTTGGAATCGGGACACTCGTATCTGCGGAGTTCTCGTATATTTGGAGTTCGAGTGTATTTTATATGTATAAATTATTTAGAGTTTAAATCAATAATTTTTGAATCAAAACTTGTTTAAGCTTTAATTCACATTGCACTAGTTACCAAAATTTTTGTACTACCAAAGATATTTTACCTAGATGCGGCAAGGGTCAGGAGTGGGAACGCCAAAAATATATAGCTTACTATTTTTCGCCTATATCGAGGTGCTGCCCTCTACAACTTTTCATTGTTTCCATAGCAACCGCGTCAAAGCGCGTGATTTGACCTTTAATTTTAAAAGGTCTGGGCGCAAATTTGGGGGAAATACAAAGACCGAGCGCGTAGCGCGAGGTAAACACATCATCGAGCGCTTATTTTTTACGATTAAAACAAAAACTTAGCGTCCTATCAAAAATTGTTGGCAAAATCGAAGTATTATATTTTTGATGGATTGAAAACAATGCAAGTGGATTATACTTAGTAATATTGGTTTTAATATTTGCAAATATTTGTTTATACTTAGAAATTATTAAATTTCCAAATTTGGTTTTTAATTCTTTTTATTCTTCTTCGAAAATGAAGATTTTTAATTTTTAAGTTCTCATTATGTATATTAAGCTTATTAGTTAAAATACAGATTAAGAAGGTGTATGTCTGTAGCATCGAGTAGGCTTTGTGCAGGCCTAAACAAAGGACGAGATCCTTAACCGGTCATTTTTGGCAAAAGGTTCTGATTTTATCCATCGAAAATGCTTTTTAAACCATTAAAAATTCAATTTGTCTGCCGAGCGATGCAAGATGAAAACAAAAATGTTAAAAAGTAAAATTGTCCATCTCAGAAAGATGTACTTGGGCTCATACCATTTTTTGATAGAATGCACAGCTTTTTTAACGGTGCAAAATGTTATTAAAGATGGAAAAATCCACTTTACAGAAGAACTATGCGGCCATGACGGAATGGGGGATGACTTACTGGTACTGGTCGTTGATGTTTGAGTGGGGCTTCTGCTGGCTAATTACCTTACTGAGTCGATGTGGAATAAGATAAAAGAGACTACTTGAGAGGTTGAAGACATTTGATCTCTAATCTTCAAACGATATCTGTCTGAAAATTGTAATTTACCAAGTTGCGTGAATTTCAATGGCCAATTTCGGCGGGTGGGAATATGTGAAAATCGTGTAAAAAGGCGGCCAAGATACAAGATAGCCAGATGGCTATCTTAAGAATTTTTTTTGAATATCTTGATACCTTTCAAAATCCTTAATAAGCTTCAAAATTTAATTTCAAAATGTTTAAAAATCTACACTTTCTTTTAACTGTTTTGAAATCTTTTCATATTTTTAATCACTTTCCTCATTTTTGCGAAGTTTACAATATTCAAAATGAGTTTATTTTAAAAAATGAATAATAAAAAAATCAAGGTCTTGCAATTAAATTCTAAGTAATTTCCAGGTTATTCAAAGTTTCCACGTCAAATCGCCACACTGTTGTGTTACAGATTTTTTGTAGGTTTATGTTTACTAGAGTGCCCAGTTTTATATTAAAGAACTACATTTTTAAACTAAAAATTTTCCAAATATGATGCAAGCGAGGAAGTAATCGAAGATGAGATTATAAGCGGACGATTGAAAGTAACAGACTTTTAACCAACTTTAGTTAAGTTAAATACTGTAGAAATTTAAATACTAATGTTTTTATGGATTTAGTTATCCAGAATAAGGCTCATAAAAGGGAGAATATCAAGCGGCTATATTAAGCAATGTTCTTATAGTTCAGGGAAACAATTCAGAATAAATGATTGTAAAAATAATAAGCGGGGAATGGCATGAATGAGCTAAACATGTGATTTTTGTAACTGCGAAGCATGGCAAAAAGTGCCAAAGTTTAAGTTTCATTCAGAAGGTATAAATGTAGTACTATATGTAAAATTCCAATGAGGACGTACATAGAGAAATAAAATTCTATGCTGTTCTAAATTTTTAAAGTGTTAAAATATGAAAATAAAAAAATATATTAGTTCTTAATTGCCTTCTCCTCTGATTTTTGCTTCAGTTCGTAAATTAGTTCTAAAAATACAATGAAATTTATTCATCAACATTTCAATCGATTGACATGCGCCTATACACTATTTAAATTGTGAAGAATATATATATATATAATTTAAAAAAAAACTAAAGGTTAACAACCACCGCAGGGTCCCACTGGGAGAAACTGTCATCTAAAAAATGACATCGGCTCCCAGTCCATTGAAATTATGTGGTAAAAATATTACATCGAACCATTCATCCGTGTAGGAGGAAACTGCTGTTATGTAATACATGTTGTTAGGAGGAGTTAACGAAAAATACTAATCTTAAAAGAAAATATTTTTGAATTTTGTTAACAAATTTTTTTGAAAAAAATGTTTGAAAAAAAAATTTGAAAAAATGTTGAAAACAAATTTTGGAATAAAAATGTTGGAAAAAAATTTTGGTAAAAAAATTTTGAAAACAAAAATTTGGTGAAAAAATGTTTGAAAACAAATTTTTGAATAAAAATTATGTAAAAAAAATGTTATGAAAAAAAATGTTTGCGCTCATGCCCCTTTTCTGTGCATAGGTAACTTTAAACACTGGTTTTGGCCTATTTTTGAAATAAATTTAGATTTCACTTGAACAGATCTTTTAATGATTGAAGTTTCGTTTTTAAGGTTTCGTAACCTTTTTCGTCCGTCGTACAAAAGGGCTGAAGCACCAAAATTTGGGACAGCAAAAGGGCGTAAGCCGCAAAAAGTTTTTTTCCATACAATTTTTTACATAATTTTTTTTTCTAAATTTTTTTTCTCAACTTTTCTCACCAACTTTTTTTTCAAACATTTTTTTTACCAATTTTTTTGTTCGAACATTTTTTCCAACCAAATTTTGTTTCCCTCAAAAAAATTGGTTTACGAAAATTTAAAATATATTTTTTTAAGATTAGTATTTTTCGTTAACTCTTAACAACTTTTTCGGACGGGCGTTGCAAAAAATGGCGTGTGATACATGTGCGCATAGGCGATTGCTACCTCGTGTGATTGCATCATTCGCCTGCGGCTCGAAGCACTCGTCTTCTCATGCTTCGAGTTATAAAATTATATTAAAAATAGAAAAATTAACTTCTTGGAAAAAAGGACACAAGCTACATTAACATTTTATTTAACAAAATTTTTCGCCTTAATTATATCTGC
Organism: Andricus grossulariae; assembly: GCA_011634705.1. Lineage (NCBI taxonomy): Eukaryota > Metazoa > Arthropoda > Insecta > Hymenoptera > Cynipidae > Andricus > Andricus grossulariae. The sequence goes on along the minus strand of JAABKJ010075445.1, from coordinate 135,025,173 downwards.
AAATTTGCTCAGAACCACCTTACGACATGATGCACATTTTTAGTTTAAATCGTGAAAAATAACATTAAAAATAAATTAAATTTATGGAAAAACGACACAAGTTGCAATAAAATGGTTAATAACAATTTTTTTTAATATAAGTTACGTTTTTTCAAAGTATAAGAACATAAGGTTGCCATATAGGATGTACATATTTTTTGAATTGAAAAATCACCCAGATTCTTAACAAAAATAAGTTGTGATACCCTCACTGCCTATAACCAAAGGTATTCTGAGGAAAATGCCATATATAAAATATGTGCATAATTATTCGTATGTACCAGTGAGTACCTTTGTAATAATGCCATGTTGAATTTGTCGTAACATTTTTTTTTAATTATGTCTTTTTATTTTCAGATCACTTTTGATATCTGGTTTTTCGTATTCGTTTCTGAATAATTGACAGTGATTTTTGAACGATTTCTTATAATTTGGGTTTATCCTTTAGATCTGTAAAAATTCTTGTAACATGTGAGTTTTACATTGTTTGGCTTATTTCGATGGGTTTCCTTGAAAATTGTGTCACTTGTATTGGCAAGTGAAGGGCTATAAAAATAAAAAGGGTCTTAGTTAAATGCTTCTCTCTAAAAAGTGGGATGGAACTATTTAAAAAATCTGGCAATGCTTTGAGAGTTTTCGTGTTAAAAAGGAAGATTTAGTTGGACGCGTGACTTTGAATACTACACCACTTAATTTTGATAGTATTTTTTCTTTCAGTTTAAACAGTTTTTTAGTTTTCAATATATATCAAAATAAAATTTCTTTAATTTTTCGAGACTGTGTTTGTGACTTTATACAGTATTTTTTAATTAGTGTCGGGATGTACTGTGTCAAACAGTTTGGATTATAATACATATATATATATAATTTAAAAATAAGGTTAACAGCCACCACAGGGTCCCACTGGGAGCAACTGTCATCTAAAAAATGACATCGGCTCCCAGTAGGACCGCGGTAAATCCCAACCGAGCAATTCACGCCTACCCCGAAAGGGAAACGGCTTAATGATATAATAATAATAATAATAATAATAATATAATTTAGGTTTTTCTGCCATATTTTTGCTTTTTTGTCGATAAGTTTGTTAATTATAAACACGGCATGTAGGAAAAAGAATTTGTTATTTTTCTATTAAATTTACGATCGTATTCTGCTCCTAAGTCCAATGAGGTTGAAATTGGTTAATTTTGAAAATTAACAAAATTTCACTATGGGTAAGAAAGTTATGGTAATTCAATTAAACAATTTTAAATTAAATGTCGATAAACTACAAAATTGTACATTTTAAACATTCATAAATTGAACAGTTGAATCTGGTTAAAAGATATAAATCCACGCTATCATTTTAAATGCTCTAAATTGAAGAATGAATCAATAAATGTCTAAAGGTGGAAAATTATATCGTTGTGAAGAAATTTTATGTTTGAAGAATTGAAAATTTAACGATTTTAAATTTTCTTTAAACCCAAACACTTTTTAAACTACAAGTTAAACTATTTTTGTTTAAGTTCGTTTGAAATCAATAATTGTTGAATTGTTATTTATAGATCAAAATTTAAAAATGTCACTTACAAATAAAACAAAAATTAAGTTGCAATTTCGGGATTTTGAACATTCTTCTTTCAAAGTTTCGGAAATTTGAAATTTCTTAATTTTTCTAGTTTCATCAACTTTTACTTTCGGAATATTACAATTTTGTTACTAAATGTTTTCAGTAGTTTTTTTTTTTTGAATTTGAAATTTCGGACATTTTCTACTTTGGTAATCACATTTTCAGTATTTCTCAACAATCGGGATTTTTATTTTTCGGCAAAATTATATTATCCCATATAATTTTCGCTTCTTTAAGACATAAAACTGTGAATGTTTTAAAAAACAATTTACATTTTCAAAAATGTATTGTATATTACAAAAAATAAATTTTTCCATATGAAGAGATAGTTAGCGAGGACGAAACTCACAAAATATCTCCCTCATATTACTGTGAATCTAAAAAAATCAATAAAAAATCAAAGGTGGTCTTTTTGAGAAAATTCCCTTTTTAGTTTTTTTCAAGAAATACGAATTTTTAAAGCAAATTTTCGTTATTTTTTTCAGAATTCTAAATTAAACGAGAGTTACGTTCTTTATTTTTATATTTTATTAGCATTTTATACCGAAAAATGTAGATATACAAAAAAAAATTAACGTAATTTTCGAACCCATAGGGAAATTTGTTAAATTCTTGAAATTAAAAATTGTTGATCTAATTGCGAAAGCCTAGGACTATTTTGGATTTTAAAGTCATAATAACTTTTCAGCACTAGCCGTTTTGGATTTTCAAACGTTATGTATTTTCAGCCCACCCTAATAATTTAGTGCTCCCCAGACGGCGTTAAAGCTTTAATAGAGAATATCTCTCAAATTAAAAGAGATAAGTGCTTTTAAATATAGGTCTCTGAATTCGTCTTGGTTTCATCTATAACTTTTGATGATTTATAAAGAACAGTTACCTTAACATATTACCAATATTATGGATAATATATGAAATAATTTTTTTTTAAATCAAATCTAGCAATCGATCTCTGATAGCAAAACTTTATTAGTTCTTTATAAGCCGAATATACTGTAAGTTTTTTTTTTAAGTTGATTAGTATCTTTTACCTCCTTAAGTGTGTTGAAAATGAAAAAAAGTTGAATTAAGCATAACATGTACACTGGAACCTCGATTTCAGTCAACTGTTTTTGTGCCTTCCTAGAACTGATTTCCTTCACAGGTTTGTGATAACGGCAGCCGCCGGTCTGTGAGAGAGGCAGTGCTCAGTCAAGCGTGACAAACAGCATGAGGGCCACACTTAGCGCATGAGTTGGATCAGTTATTATATCATTAAGCCGTTTCCCTTTCGGGGTAGGCGTGAATTGCTCGGTGGTAAAGTAGTGATGTGTGGATTCTGTGACTTGAGCATGCACAGCCTGCCCGACTGGAAATGAATTCGGCCAACTAAAATAATAATAATACAATAATACATGAATATTAAAAATGATAATTTAGTTTCACTATCAAATCCTTCAAAATTGCAAAATTTCGTATTATTAGCCTTGATAGTCAGTTTCAAATGTAATGATTTTAGATTTGAATATGCTAAGTTGTTTGGTTTCAAAGTTAAATAAAAAAATTTTCTGTTCTTTCTTTACATTTTTGAACTCGCAGAATCGTAATAAAACAACTCAAAATTAAATATTAAAAACTTAAAATTCAACTTAGAGAAAAACACAATTTCAAAATTAAAGACCTTGAATGGTGCAATTTAAAAAAATTGGAAGCATAGCAATCTTGTTTTTCATTATATTCTAAAGTTTGCAACGAAATAATATTTTAAACTTTTAGTTAAAGATTTTCACAAATTAATCATTCTGACTGGATAAAATTTTAAAGTTCTAAATTTTCATGTTGAACGCTGAATTTTTCAGTTTTCTCTCTCATCATTATTAATTTTCCAATTAAAATTGAAATATCTCAACACTTTTTCAGTAATGTGCGATATTTACTTCGCCTCTATTTTTGGAAACATATTAAATAGGTTTGTGAATAAAATAATTATGTCGGGTACTTAACAACTTTCCAGTGACAAAAATGCTCTAGAAAACAAATTTTCAAGACTCAGGAATCGAAATTGGAAATACAGCAAATTTTTTAAATTTTGATTTTGGTATTTAATAAAATAATCTTTACAACTTGCGGATTAAACATTTATCTGAGCACGTGTGAGCTTTTTAAATCTAAAAAAATTGTATATAGGCTTAGGCATAAACTAGAAGAAAATGCACAAGACCCACTAGTCAAAATTGGAATTACAGTAATTTTTTATTATTTTTTTCATTCTTGGGCTTTGCCAATTTTTTCCTGTGTATTTATATGCTCAAAAATTCCAGACATGCTCAAGAAATTTCTAAAATCACAAGTGAAGACGATCATTCTATTAAATAACAAATTCCAAATTTTTAAAACCTACTGCAATTGTTATTTTGACTCCTGGGTCTTGTGCGTTTTTTTCTAGTGTATTTCTAAGCCTAAAAACTCAAAACATACCAAAAAATTCTAAAATCACAAGTGAAAAAATTTATCATGTCAAACACCAAATTCCAAATTTTGAAAAATGACTGTAAATCAGATTTCGACTCCTAGGTCTTGTGGATTTTTTAGAAAGTGTATTTCTATATTTCAAAAGTCTGCACATGCTCAGAAAAATTTTCAAACCACAAGCTATGAAGATCATTTCACCAAATACCAAGCTCAAAATTTTAAACATTAGCTGTATTTCCAATTTTGACTCCTGAGCCTTGGCGATTTTTTTTCTTGTACATGTTTGACACTGGAAAATTCTCAAGTACCCCGAAAAATTCTTTTCCTATTTTGAAACCAGTTAAAAAATTTTCAGAAAATAGGGGTGAATTAGTTGAGAATTATTTCTCAGAAAAATGATTAATTGAAATCCGAAAAAAAACTGAGAAGATTTTTCTGACCTCCAGTATGTAAAACAAAATTTGAACTCAAAAAATTTAAAAAATCTGCCAACGAGACATTTTTTAGACCTTTTTCTCAAGCGCAGGTAACGAAGCTGGTATGCCAATTGATTCTAAGGTAATTATACCTTTTTAGGATGTCAATACGCTTCTTTGTACGACATTGAAGTTTGCCACATCACAGAAAAAAATGAGGGTTCAGTAAAGTTGCGGCTCAAGTAAAAGTTGGTATCATTGAGAACTGAGGCTCCAATGGAACTCATTTTGAGGGTTCCTTTTTATTTCGTTGATATCCGATAGATGGACATTCATAGTTTCAACTGCGCATGTGCCGAAAAGCGCGAGCCTATTTGAAATCAATAAAGACTATGAATAATCATACAGATAAATACACTTATCCATAAATATAATAAATAGCCATGAGGACATAACGCATCCTTGTTTAACGCCTTGCACAATATCGAAACGGTCACTCAGTTTCCCATTTACCAAAATTCATAATATGCATTGGTATTGAAAGAAACGTATTTACATTGTCTTGTATTTATAATTTAAAAAAGTGCGCATCCTATAAAAAACAATTTTGTTATTAAACGTTTTATTGCAACTTTTGTGGTTTTTACATACATTTAATTTGTTTATTTTCAATGTTATTTTTACGATTTGAACCAAAAATACGCATCCTAGCGTAAAGTGATTTTAAGCAAATTTTTATAACAAAAGTTTATAACAAATTTGTAGATAATTTTTGGTAGACCAACTTTTATCTATTATTTTTTTTCGTCTCTTGTGTGGTTTTTCAAAAAATATAATTTTGTTATTTTTAATGCTATTTTTTACGATTAAAACAAAAACTATGCTTCTTTAAAAAAATGATTTATTACCAATTTTTATAGCTCTTCTTCGTGTGAGCAATTTCTTACTATTGATTTTTTTCATAGCTTGTGTCGTTTGTCCAAAAATTAAATTCTTTTATTTTCAATTTTCTTTTCTACGATTAAAAGGAAAACTACGCATCCTATCAAACAGTGATTGCTAAGAAATTTGCGGATCTTTTTTGAATGCACATGTTTTGTCTATTCATCTTTCTACGCATACCTTGCGTCGTTTTTCGAAAGATTTAATTTTGCTATATTTAATGCTCTTTTTACGATTAAAACAAAAACTACGCATCCCATAAAAAATTTTATCAAATTTGTAGATCTTTTTTATATGTACAATTTTTGTTTCTTTATCTTTTTTCATATCTTGCATAGTTTGACCGCAAAATGGAATTTTTTATTTTTCATTTTTTTGTGCGATCAGATTTGAATGTTTGATTTCTCAAAAAATTCAAAAAGTTGTTGTCACAATATTGTAGGGTCTTCAAAAAGCAACATTTTTCTTCTTCTGACTTTTTTCATATCTTGCGTTTTTGGGCTTAAAATGTTAATTTTCGTCTGTTTTTTTGGAATTTTGTAAATGCTATAACTCCAGTAATTTTTACTTTATCAAAAAAAGGTCATGGGGATAAACTGTTCCTCTTTCTGAGTGCTACGAATATCCGTACATGTAATTTTTGAATCTTGAAAAAGAGTGATCTCAAACATTTTTTAAATGCGCTCACTTTTTGAATTTTTATCCAGAATGGCTGGCTAACGAACTTGGCCTTCATTTCAGGACACTTGAAGGCTATACAAAAGTCCAATCCAATCAGTCAATTATTTCGAAAGTTATCGTGCTAATAGACTAAAAATCTACGTATGAGCGTACATACATACCCACATACATACATACCCACGGGCAAACACATTCGCGAAAACCTGTTTTTTGGGTTCAGAAGATCTCAAAAAGTGGAAATTTGACAACAGCGGGAGGGGGGGGGTCAAATTTTACACCAATCTAATACCTTTTCTCATGAGAATGTAAAAATCTCTTGTGATTTCGGTTGTTAGAATATGTCTATTTCCTTGCTTAAATATTTAAGGGAATGTAAAGCAACCCTTCAAATAAAGTCAACGACTTTTCCGATTAAGATATTCTTCCCACAATTCTTGTAAAGTGATTTTCGAACCTGATAAAAAGACGAAAATCCCCGTGATTTTTCTTTTTAGGGAATACCTTGTTTGAATTTGAAGTTGTTATTCTACTTGAATTCGACGGAATTCTCGATTGATTTTAATGGTTTGAAAGAAGATTCAAAGGTCTTTTTTCCTCTTATAAAAATCATTGCATTTTTATGACTTTTTGACAGGTTCCAGAGATTAATTTAATGGTTTTCTCTGAATTTTATAATAATATTCGAATATTTTTCTAATTAATTTATAGTGATTTGAATTTGAAATTGTTATTCTTTTTGAATTCGAGGGAATTCTCGTATATATATATATACTAGATATATGCTAGACTTTGGATTGTAGCAATTTCGATTCGGGCGTTCCAAGAATTACACCGCAGCGCCGGCTGTGGATGAGAGGAGCCGCAGGGTTGTGCTGTGGTCACTCATGAATGAGAAAACAGTAGCATAGCGATAAAACGTAGTGCCTCAATGACCTAGCTGTATCTGCGTCAAGTTGCGAAACATTACGACAAGGCCCTGATGTTTATATTGCGGTGAATTTCGATTCAAGCCAAGGTCCATTACAGTCCAAGCTCTCAATAAGACCGCTCCGAATGAGGCCGCTTCCCCTCATCCTTGCTCGAGCCCGCCGAGTTTTTTATATTATCTAGGTATAATATCGAAAAATATTATAAAATATGAAAACGTCACAATAAATATTCGATACATTTGGATATTATAAAAAAACTTCCCTAAAAACCATAAAAATTGCGATTTCTACGGAGGCACTATTGGAAGTGGCTACCTGGAATTTCAAATTCAGCGTGAGAGTAGGGGAAGCTCCTCGGCGAGCTCGAGCAAGGATGAGGGGAAGCGGTCTTATTCAGAGCTTCGACTGTATTATTTTTCCAATAATTTTGTTTAATACATTATTTTAATAATTACTCATGAACTCTCGGGCTTTACTGTTAGCATGTACCCGCTAGCAGGCTGAATAGCAACAACGAAAGATTTACATGTTTTTTCATTCTATAATATCCATTTTATTCTATAATATTCCTGCAAGCATATTACAAACTTGCTAGTCATATGACAAGTTTCAGAGGCTTCTTTTAACAAATGGATAAATTCATCCTTTTTAATAAGAAGGATGTTAAAAAGATCAATTTTCACCTGAAACAGGTAAGTAAAACAACTTTTTTTAAGTAGTTTGAGCCTCGGACTGCCCGAAATTTAACGCTATTCCTTTGCAAAATCCTGTGAAATAGTCAAACTTATGACATATGTTTATGTTGAGGCTCAAGATCCTTAAACAAATCGATTACATAGTTTTTAATAGTAATATATAATATAATATAATAATAATATATATAGTATATATTAATAATATAATAATATAATGTATAGTTTTTAATAGTATATATTATATATATAATAATAAGTTTGTCCTAAAGTAAGTATCTTTCCATTATGGTGGACTAGAACAATAATTCTCCATGCAAGTTTTTCATGTTTCCTACACATATTGGTTTTGTGAAAATGTTTCAGCACCCGGTGAAGAAAAGATTCCGTCAAAGACTGAAGACCTTATGTAGATTCTTCATTTTTTCACATTTCTGCGATTTGGTTGAAATTCAAAATGCATCATTTCATTGGCCTATGGCACGAAATCTTTGGAGTAAAATGTCATGAATATTAGATAAAAAGTTATAATGAAGGGACAAGTGACATAAATTTGCAGAGTTTGGCCAAAAGAAGAGAATAATGTCGTACTCGCAAGGTTGTGGAAAAAGGTTATCAGGTTTGCGCATGAGAGTATTAGGCATTTTCACTTCATCGTCAGCTACCTTCACTTCGTCGAGTGTTGAGGGGAAAACAATGTCATGAAATGCATAAGAAAAAACTTTACATTTCTAATAACTTTGTAGTACGTAATAATTATTATCATTCTATCATTTCATTAAATAGTTATTATGCATTAAGTCCATTATATATATATATATATATATATATATAATTTAAAAATAAGGTCACCAACCACCGCAGTGTACCACTTGGAGCAAATGCCACCTAAAAAATGACACCGGCTCCCAGTAGGACCGCAGTAAGTCCCACTCATGGCCACGTCTCACTACCGTGAGATGGGTGGTCACAGGACACGACGAAATCACAACGACAGGCCGGCGAAACCCTCGTGTGTTTTGAAAACACGAAGCGACCCAAGGATGACAGCTTTCTGCATCCATCTCGCAAGTGCCGTGGCATATTTTTGGCACGCGGGTAACTAACGGACCGCGACTTTTTCAACTGCGCAATAAGCCGAGACCGCCTGAACCGTTTTCACTTGGAATGCATCATATTGCGGGTCAAAATATCTCAAGTGTGCCACTTTAAAATCTATAGTTCTATTTTCAATCAATTTATACTGTTTTCGATTCGTTTTTATATCAAAATAACTCCCTAAAATATTATTGCACAAAATTTTTTTTTTTTAAGTTATTAACAATCAAAGTTCTTGATCATTTTTTCTTTCAAAAATTGATTACGCGCGAACGGTTCATCGAAATTCAATAATTGAGTTATGAAAATTTTTGTTACGAAGTAAAGTTTATGCAAAAAATTGTTCGGTAGTGAAAAATATTTTTTATTATTTAACTAATCGTTTGTTTTAAACAATTGAAAATTAATTAAGCTTCTCCACCTGTGAAAGAATTTTTCCACATTCCAATAGATTCTACAATCTCTTCCGAACATTTTTGTGAAAAAAAAAGTTTGTATTTTGTAGTAGTTAAAAAGTTATTTTTTTTTTGTGACCGCGTTGCGACCCCCAGCGCTGGTCGAGCACGTTCAGACGCACGCGCCCTCAGTTATCGTGCGACTTGAAATACCCTTATTATTTTCGTGATTTTCTATCATAAGGAGGTGCAAATATTTTTCAAAAGTAAAACACATCGATCATTTCAATATTGTTTATTCAAGAATTACGAATAAATTCGTACAATGTTCGTAAAAAAAATGTGTGAATTCAATCAAATTATAAAAAAAGAGCAGGGTTACGTGTAAGTAATCGTTACTGCTTTTTTTTGCCCGGAAAATATTTTGCACAATATTTTGTTGCTTTCGGCATCAGGCTGATAGGAATGAAACGAAAGTGTTTGTTTGATCGTCTTGGCCTTTGAGAATCGCGATTGTAAACATTTTTCATGCTTTTCATGTTCTTCGTCGGTACAAAGGTGAAAATGAATTTTTTTGAAATTATGATTAGTTTAGTGAAACTGCGGTCCAAAGAAAAAAGATAAAAGCAAATTGTCGAAGATTTGAGCAAAACAATAGAAAAGAGAAAATCTAACATGATTGATTTGTTAAAAAAAAATCTAAATACTAGAATGGAATTTTTGAATATTTGGAAAAACCTAGAAATATCAGGGAATTTTTTTTGAAGTCAGGGATAAAATTGCGTAACAATTATTCATTTGTAAAAGTAACTTTTTATTGCTATATTTCGATATTTTGTGTTGATATAGTCTTCGTAGTTTGCAGGTCAAAATTAAATAAAAAATTCAAAAATTAAAAATTTTGAAACTTTTCGGCCAACAATTTGGGCCCTCTTCAGTCATAATTTATTGTCAAATATTGTAGAAAAAACTTAGTCAATTTAAAAAGTCAGATTTTGCATAAAAAACAAAAATGACGTATGGCATTTTTAGGACACGAGCCGACTGGCAAATACAGCTATTAGGAAGCGATCAAATTTTCATTATATGTCAACAAAGATTTTCATCGCTTCCTAATAGCTGTATTTTGCTAGTCGGTTTCTGTCCTTCGTCTTAAACCTTTTTCCAAAAATGCCTTACGGCATTTTTGTTTTTTATATAAAATCTGACTTTTTAAATTGACTAAGTTCTTTCTACAATATTTGACAATAAATTATGACTGAAGAGGGCCCAAATTGTTGGCTGAAACGTTTCAAAATGTTTTATTTTCTATTTAATTTCGACCTACTAACTGCGAAGACAATATCAACACATATATATTGAATGCCAAGACTCTACCTATCTATATTTCATTATTTTGTTGAAAATTAGTTGTTTTTTTTCGTTGGAAATTAATTTTTTCCCCACTGAAAATTTAATTATTCTATTTTTGGTTGAGAATTGATCGTTTTTAGTTAAAAATTCAAGTATCTAGTTGAAAATTCAACTTTTGTGGAAAATTCGTCTTTTTTGGTTCAATTCAACTGTGTTTGGTTAGTTTTTGCCGAAACTAAATGATTTTTCGGAAGATTTAACTTGAATGATGAATTCCTTAGGACAGCACCGTCGACCTGGCCTAAAAATGAAAGTTTTGTTAAGGGACTGGAGTTAGTATGTAAATTGAAAGTTGTGAATGATTCGGCTGAGAGAGGCGTGAAGCGTATGGAAGAATATAACACATTATTTACGAAAACGAACAACAGAAACTGTATGTGCTTCAGATTGTGTGTGAATATCGCCGAAAGTTCCCAGGTTATAAAAAAGAGTCACTGTCTAAGCGTCAAGATTTGTAGTAAAAACAAATGAGTTTCAAATTTTTCTTGGAAAAGGTTAGTCATACGAGAAAAAGTCATGGATAATAATATGTGCATTTTGAATAGATCTACAAGTTTTGTATAAAGATTTTTTTTACATAATTAAAATTTTGCAAAGTAAACAAATAAAATTGTTTTTGTTTCTTCAATTATATGGTTTTTTATGTTCAAGGGCCCAGGGGCACCCTTTCCCTCTTAGTCCGATTAAGCTCAACTTTTGCAGAAATTATTGCTACATAAAATGGAACCAAACTGAGGGGTAGCGTGAAGAAAATTCAATCTTTGAAAATAAGAGCCACCCTAGCGGGATATATAGTACAAGAAGATATTCGAAGCACTCCGTATAATATTACAGAATATCGAGATGTCAATGACTTTATGCGTGAAGCAAATACTTCAGTCGTACCAGCATTGCGTACCTTTTTATAGGTAGTCATTGTAGAGGGTGAAAAAGCATATACTGAAACATTGCAAAAGAAGTATATAGCCATCGGTCATGCTATATAACTGCAGCAAGAAGACCTCGCTCATTTCTTTCTTGAGTATCACATTCTCTGGCGGTATTTTTATTTAGAAAATTTGCGTCAAAAACTATTGTAAATACAGTTCAAGCTTTGGGTTTCTATTCAATCTACAAGAATGTCGTGATATTCGAAGCATCTGCTGTTAAATTTCGGAAACTCGATTTAAACATAAATTCCTTTTTTCAGTATATTTTTGACAACACGGATTGGAACATAAAAAAATTAACTGAAAAAGGGATGGAAAAAAGTAGTAACTGCTTATCACTTGTTTACGCAACCGAAGCACCAGCTCCAACAAGCCTTATGAACTTTATTGTTTGCTCATGCAAAATGGGGTACGGAAAGCGATGTGGATGTGCAAAAGCTGGTTTACGATGTCAAGGTTGTCTTAATGCAGAAGAAGAGTTCATTGATGAAGAAGAGGATATAATTAAAGATTAGGTACATTATTAAGTGCCGGAATATTCATTCTCAAAGTCAAAACTTTTTAAATATTCCCATAATGCACTATCTAACTCTAACTGACACTAACCTTATCTAGAATTTAAACAACAAAAGAAGGCAATGTTTATTCCGAGTAATATTTTCAACGAAAAATAAGTGAAGTAGGCCAACAGGGGATACCACAATAAAAGAATGCACCAAAAACTCTACCTTATGGGTGGGGTGAAAATGAGATCTCAATTAATTAATACTTTGAAAACTAATGTATTGCAATAGTATTTTTTATGACACATGCATGATTTCAGCCCTTTTTGACGCCAATTAAGCGGGGCTAAAGATCTACTTTTTACTCCTTATGGACTGAAAAGTGACGTCAGAGGTGAATAATGAAAATTATACAGGCGTGCTTGAGTAGAGGAAAGTCGTTTCTCCCAGAAATTGGGAAACAAACAAGGTTTAGAATACTAAGGTTTGATTTTTTGTAACGGTGTAACCTGAAAATCGGAAGGAGGATGGAAGGTGTTGGAGTCTGCTCTGCTAGATAAGTAGATTGTACCAGTTTGTGTTTGTGAATTGATTTTAGGACTTTGAATGTAATTGGATAATTAATTAAGAAAGAAAGGGATTAATTCAATGGTTTTCACTGAGTTTTGTAGTATTGTTCTAATGTTTTTCCTAGTAGTAGCACTATTTATAATGCCCAGTTTCAATAGCTCAGGTACACCCACCTCATCACCTAGTCTAGTCTACACCTGTTTCTCTTCTGAGCTCTCTTTCGCCGACCCTTGCTAACGAAGGGTCCATTGTACTAATAAGGAGTGAAATACGAAACATGAAATTTTTTAATTTTACAATTATTAATTTAATATTACCATATTTGAAATCTACGTTTTTCAGCGATTTCAACAATATGTCACTCATGGTAATAAGTAAAAAATTAGATTCTTTTCAACTGAATTTGCATCGGTTTAAAGTCTTATGATCTGATTCTGTATTCTTTCAAATTCACCGCGAATTCAAGCAAACTTCATCGAATTTCAATGTATTATTTTTATTTCAAAAAAATATATATATTCACATGTAGTCACTATTTTAAAATTTAATTTAAAACATTCGAAAGTAAGAAAAATGTGACATTTATCCCCACATGAAAAAGTTTGATATAGTTTATATAAAGTGGATAAAACACTGATATTTTTCATTTGCTTTACACAGACAAATTTTACAAAACTGACGGAACAGAGATTTCCAAGAGGAATGCCATCGTGTTGTTGGTTTTTCGACCCGACGCTTATTTTGTTTATAACAATTGCAGAAATATGAAAAATTGTGTAATTGTTCAACAAATTATTTTAACAAAAAAATGCACATCGTGATATGTCAAAGACGAATGCAGTGGTGTAATTAGTTTTTCATTCCAAAGCTTTTTCTTGAATTGATTAAAAAATGTTCAAATTCATATCTACAGGCATACAGGAAATACAGGCTAAACAACAAATGCTTCAATTGTTTAACAAATGGTATGAAAAGACAAAACAAATCACACCCAAATATTTTCGAGACGAATTCAATGGTTTACTTCGTTTTTCGAACCGACGTTTAGTTTATTTATAACAATTGCATTAACATAAAAAATAATTTAATTATTCAACAAATTGTTTGAAAAAGGTAACAAAAAATGCACACCGAGATATTTTCAAAACTAATCAAAAGGTGTTTTTATTTTTTCGATATGACCCTTAGTTTTTTTCTAATTAATTACAAAAATTTCAAATCCATATCTACAGGTATACAGCAAATACACACCCAACAACAAATGCTCTGATTGTTTAACAAATGGAAAAAAAAATGCACACCGTGATAATCCCGGGACGAATACAATGATGTAATTAGTTTTTTGATCCGACGCTCATTTTGTTTATAACAATTGCAGAAATATGAAAAATAGTTTGTTTAACGAATTGTTAAAAGAAAATGCACACCGTGATATTCTCGAGACAAATGCAGTGGTATAATTAGTTTTCTGATCCGACGCTTAGATTTTTTCAATTAATTACAAAAGTTTTAAATCCATATCTGTGGTAAACCTCAATGTCGTGAGAAATCTCTCTATTTAAAACGCTGTGTTATTCAAAATCAGAGTGTAATTTTTTCGCGATACGTTTCCATCGATTTTTAAATTTTTACCCTGAAACATTTTTGGAGGTATTAACGTAGAAAATGTTACCATGACACCTGCGATAAATAAATTTTGGGATGAGCTTTACGAATCAATTAGAGATTTTCGAAGCTATTAAGAATTTGTCATTTTGCCTGGTTAAGAGCAATCATAATGCTCATCCTCTATTTTTTCCTTGATATGTATCACACAATAAAATTTTGTGTTCTTGACATTTTTTCACAAGAGGAATACCATAAATAGGTTGCAGGTGGATACACAATTTATTTTTCATTTGTTTAAAATAATAGTTTCAAATTTGTCATATTGTTCTTTAAAAAAAATCAAAATTGTTTTGCCAAACTCAAAAACGAATACTTATATGTTTATTGATAATAGATTTAATATTTTCACGATGATTCATGATGATAAATTTAAATTTAAAGCTTTTTCGGGTTTCAATCGTGTGCAAAACTACGAAACTTCAAAGGATCCAATTGTAAACGTTCTCAACGGAATTCTGTTTCATTTTGCTATAAAAATCGAAAAGTATTTTTGAAGACGTCCGTCTAAAATTGTAGGAATAAGAAATCGTCAATTCTGTAATTTTTAATCGATCTATGTTCCACTAATACTATTATTATTTTTAAATAAATGGAAACTTGGTTAATTGCTATTATGATTCGCTATATTATCATTCACGAGTAAGAAACCCTTATCGATACGAAACAACGCCTTCTGCTTAATTTTCCCACTTCAGGCCTGAGCTAGTTTGAATTGACGTGAGTTATAATTCTGGTACATCGTAATCTCAATAATGTCGTTTGTTTTCTTGAGTTTAGATTTGAAAATTTAGAATCCTAGTGTTGAGGTAACCTTTCAAGACATTGTTTATTTATCGCGATTTTGTTGTTTTTGACCCAAGAAAGGTCTGGCGTCCAACCTACATATAGTAGAATAAGTAAGATTGAGACTACGGTGCCGGTATATTAATTCTCTTTGTCTAAACGACAATAATATAACAATGGCGTAACCAGCGTGGGGCCCCAAAAATTGGGTACTGATAAGAGTTTCTGGTGACTCAGAATTAATTTCGTGGAGTTGATTTTTCTTTGGAACCACGGCTATCAAAAATTGGTAGGCAATTATAGTCCTCGAAATTACCTCAATACCCCTCAGAATTTTAGAGATTCGATACGCGGAACATAATCCCTCAAAAAAAAAAAAAAAAAAAATTTTATACTTATATTTTTTTCCTAAAATTATTAGGTTCCCGGTGATCCCAATTAAATCAAGTATATTGATCATAAGCCATGGCCGAACACATGCATGCAGGCGACGTGTGGATTTCCGCCCTAAACAAGGAAGACCTTGAAACCGAACTGACCCCGCTGAAAAAGTAGTAGATTCAAGTTCCATAAAAAAAAATTCCGATTTCGACACTGATGAAACTCAGTTTGAACCGGCAGATCGGTCAATCGTATGCAAAACTAAGAAACTTGCCGACCTTTCGTGAACATTGCAGTTCACTTCTCCAGGGCTGACCTGAAACTGAAGTTTCAGGTTACGTTGTTCTTATATAGATTCTCTACGATGCCTATGATTGGCCAGGGCTCCCCGAAAAAGCTTTAAATTTCAATTTATCATAATGAGTCATCGTGAAAGTATTAAATCTATTATCAAAGAGCCCTACATCGTCCCAAGATACTTACAGTTCAACAATTATTGGGGAACATCTAAATCCAAATCAATTCTACATAAAACAAGTTTGCTTCTCTTGAAAAAAAAGAATACAGCATACCAAAATTGTCTTGCACACTACCCCCAAAAACCTATTAAAATTTCACCTTTTTCTATCAAACGCTCTCAGATTTGACATTTGGTTTACATTGGACCTCATAACATTTGACCAATACGAACGGATTAAAGATGTTTCTACTCTACTAAAAGATATCTCTAACCATCCTCTCAGCAATGAAATGATTTCAGCCTTATCTAATGGACATAATTTTGCAGTAGCTCCCTTCGATATTTCGAAAGAAGAAATCATCAGTAATTTGGAATCTACAATATATAGCCTTCCACTCGAAAAAGCGAATGACATACGGCGTAGGACGGCCAACATCTTACGCCAAGTCCAACTACCCTCCTCAAACTTATCAAAACAAGAAAAAGCAGCAATTAAAGAACTCAACCAGAATAAAGGTATCATAATGTTACCCGCAGGCAAAGGCAACACAACAGTAATAATGAATAGACAGGGCTATAATAACAAAATCATGGACCTTCTAACTGACGATACATATGACAAACTTAAAAAAGACCCCACAAAAACAATAGTCAGCAAAACAAAAACCATCCTAGCAGACTCTGAACTTGACAGCCAAACAATAGCTAAATTAATACCTACTAATCCCACCTCTCCAAGACTTTACGGACTCCCAAAAATCTTTGCGTCGTTTTTTGATTCTATAATATTGATTTTTAGTTGGCAAATTGTCGTACGCCAACAAAAACACTTGAAAAATAATTATGCATGAATGCAGACTAGCGGACCGCGACTTTTTCAACTGCGCAATAAGCCGAGACCGCCTGAAACTGCGTGGGCCAGCAGTTCTAGGAATGTCGGCTTTATTTATGTGTATTATTATTGATAGTATTTATTATTGATTACAAATCACCCGTGCTTTTCGGCTGAAAAAGTAGCGACAGGCGGTGCATCGATACAAGAACGGGGCAGCCAATGAACGTCGTTGATAGAAATAAACTGCCCACACGCGGTAGAGGTGGGGGCCCCTCCAGTCCTAGAATAACCGAACGTATACGTTTTAAGGTCAGTAGAATAAAATAAAGTTGACTGTATTTTTATTTTTATTCAATTTCACGTATTTATTAAAAACCATTTTTTCACAATTTTAAACTAATATTCCTTTCATTGTACGAATTTTCAAAGAGAAAAATGTTAAAACTACAGAAATAAGTTGCAGTTACTTAGGTGTTTTATTGCGCCGGTCGCGAGGGGCGCAAACGGGAACAAATTAACTAAATATTGTCCCGTGGCGTTTGGCAGGAGGGAGCAAAATTATCAAGCCGTACCGGGCGCACCGAATACTAGTTACGGTTCTGCTTTTTATGCAATAATTCAGCACCTAAGCATATTGTTTATTTAATTTTACATTAAAATTTGGCATGATAGTGTACATTTTAACGAAAATACGTTCAGAACGTTTAAATGTCTGCTCAGTATCATGGCGGCGCCTAAGCTTCCACTCTTAAATGAAAAGGTCTATGACCAATATGGCTATGCATTTGCATCCACGAACTCAGAATATTTTCAGCAACAGTTATATAACCACAGATTAAGAATGTCATAAGTGAAACAGTCAAATGCTTAAAATTTATCGGAACGAATGTCACCATCCGCCACAGAAGCGAAGCAAAGCATCAAACTCCCATTCCATCTGATCTTTTCGTGCGCAATTTTCGGGGACCGAAAATTTATTTCTATAGTAATTATTCGCGACGAATTCATTGAGCATAACATTAAACAAGTCAATTTAAAAAAGAAATATTTCAATTTTTTCCGCCCCTATAATCTTAATTAAAACAAAATCCCACTCATTGAATTGTGCGAATGGGTATACAGTAAGAACGTACTTTTATTTTTATAATGCACTTGTTTTTCATTCCATTTGCACATAACTTCATGAAGAACGAATAAAAAACAACTGTGTTCTAACGATGCAAGTTGACTATTATTTCGCCTGGTGGCTCACTTGTGAGAAATATGATTTTTACAATATAGACTGTCGAGTGAAGAAATTATTCTGAATATTTTTGAATGTTTAAGGATTCTCGACTTGCATAGTCCAATCCAGAAGATAATGACGTAGACACCATTTATGATGCATTTGTTCATTATATTTGTTGAAGAAAATTATAAAATTTATCAAATAATTATGAATTTTGCTGAAATCATTAAGAAATTCTCAATCAAAAGCACTGGTATAAAAAAAACGAATTAATTCGTCGACAAATGTCGGAATAATACATTTTACAATTATATTTGTTGAAAAAAAATTACGCAATTTATCAAATAATTATGAATCTGGCTAAAATTGTGATGAAGTTCCCAATTAGAAAGACTGGCATTGAAAGAAACGAATTGTTCCTTCGACAAATGTCCGAATAATGCATTTTTGTATTCAATTTGTTTAAAAAGATAATAAAATATATCAACTCATTATGGATGTGGCTGAAATTATTGTGAAGTTCCCAGTTAAAAGGACTGACTTTAAAAACCTGAATTTTTCCGTCGCCAATTGTTATTATTAATAATAATATGCACCCGGAATATGCTCATAAAACGCCTCAGTATTTAAGAGATCAGGTATCCTTTTTGCGCAAAAACGGATGTGAGCGATTTTTGATCAATTTATCCGTGGGCTGGTTTTCGTAAAAGAAAGTTTACTTTCTGCCAAAATACTCAAAGGATAATGCGAAAATGGCACTTTTGTTTTTTGAATGTTAAACATTATACCCATCTTCAAGGCGGCATTCTCTTCAAAATAAATTATGTTAAGAACTACACGTTTTATATGGACAAAATGTGACGAAAACAGAGAACTTGTGGAAAAAACCACGACTTTCTGTCTCTATTTGAAGAGGAAATTGCTAAAATCAATAATAAATTGTTTCAATAATCCATCATACATCTAATTGTCAGTTTCACATTGCAAGAAAACGCGAAAAAATCCTAACTGGTGGCGAAAACTCGCAAAACCCATCTTTGTGACTTACTGGTTTTTTTGGGACCCTATCAGACATACTTATGGGGGTGATAGTTGCAAAGTAATACTTTGTTCGTATTACATGGCTAGTTCTTAAGATAAATTTTGAATTTCAACTCGATTCAGCTAGTATTGACAATTCTGATTAAAATGTACAAAAACATCTTTTTTCCAATGGGAAATACGTGGTAAACTGTATGGCGCTTGCGCCACCTCGAAATATCATTTTTTTCAAAAATAAAAGCGCCGGCTTGATTCCTGTTTCAAGGAACGCATTGTCGAATAAAACAGAGGCCCACTCTTCTCTCCCTCGAAAAAATAGTACGTTTCTCTCTCCAACTTACATACTTGTCTTTTCAATTTAAAGCTCTTACACTGAAAAAAATGTTTGAAACCAAGTACATGTATTTGCTTGAATCCTATTTCTTAGTATCAAGTAAATATTCTTTAACAGTAGTAACTGCGATTTGAACCAGACACATATCTTTTGTTGATCTAAATTCCGAATAAATAAATTCTTTGGCTCTATTTTCTTTATTCAAAGAAATATTTCATACATTTAAGGAAATGATTTCCTTGACTCATGAGGTCTACGTTCATTGAAATCTGACTAGTCGTTCAAAGAAATATTTATTTGATCCAATGAGTTCAATTCTTTTAATTCACTAGGACGCATTCTAAGTAATTAATTTGTCGACGCGATAATCAAGTCTTTAGGTTTAATTCAATGAGAGAAATAATTATTTAATTCAAACTAATATTAAATAAATAAAATTTTTGATTTAATTCTTGCAAAAATCTCATACATTTATACCAACGATGCATTTATTCTGATGAACAAAATATTGTGGTTACACAAACATTTATTTCTGTCGTTCAAGAAAATATTTCGTTTGATCAGTAGAATTAAGTTATTCGTAACAAATAAATATTTCCACTAAACTGATCAATCTTCAATCGAAGAAAGTCTTCGTTTAAATAAAGTATTTAAACATTGAAGCAACTTGGTGAATTTTCAAGTAAAAAAGATAAATTTTGTACCAAAAAGGGAATAGTTAATTTTTGAACCAAAACATTAATTTTCAAGAAAAAATGTATTAGTTGATATCTCTAGAAAAAACATTTTATTTTAAATCAAACATAGCTGAATTGAACAGAAAAAGAGAAATTTTCAACCACATAGTTGAATCTCTTCAACCACATGGTTGAATCTCCTCAACCAAAACAGCTTTATTTTCAAGCGAATAGTTGCACTTTTAACAAAATACGATGAAATTTATTATAAATCAGTTGAATTTGAACCAAGAAATTTTTGTCAGTCAAGAAAGAAACGAAATATCGACCAAATTGTTGAATTTTCTACAAAACACTTTAATTCGCAGCCGAAAAGTAATAGTTTTTTGATAAAATTGCTAAATGTATACCACCATCTCAACCAAAAATAACGTTAGACATTGAGGGGGGGGGGGGGTAAATCTTACTGTTTTTTAAGAATTAAGAAAGTAGTTCAACGTTCAATCAAGTAGTAGAATTTTCAACGGAAAAAGATGAGTTCTCAACAAAAAATGTAATAGTTGATATTTTAACCAGAAAAAAATCCAAAATTGGTTAAAAATTGCCAGCTACAAGTTATTTTGAACCTCGTTTTTTTATTTCGTCCCACTGTGTCGGGCCGATCACGTGCCGGCACGTATTGTTATCTGGGATTATTACCGAATATATATGTGTAAGGATAAAATTATGTTGCTAATTTTGAGACTGATTGTAAATTTCTTAGGATAACTCTAAAATGTACGTATGTTGTATATTCCATAACAGTTTTTTATATCAGTCTTCTGTCAAAACACTTCTTTCTCAACTATAGAAAATAATAAGATTTTTTTAGTTTTTTCGCCACTTGAAATAGCTATGCCTATATATAACTGCCTTTAATTAATGAACAATATTTTTAAACAAAATAGCGATAATCTTTTCCTTAGCAGAAAATTTGAGAGATTAATGAGCTTTTCATGATATATAATAAAGTGAACTCAGATGAAATAATTTTTGAAACAAACAAAGCAGTTTGAATACATTTATTCTCATCGGCACATGCTTAAATAAAAGTGTGTACCAATTGAACAATAAATTTAAAAGTTCACATTTTCTATCTACGTATCTCATACACTTTTGCATTTATTAAATTACCAGAAGGACAGTAATTACATACAAGGGTGTTTTTGATTGTGTTTTTCATATTTGGAATTCGATACTCCACATATCCACATCCAATTTTTGTCGTTTTGGCCCACACCAATTGCGAATAGTGGCCAATAGACTTCGAAAATCTAGAACATATCCAGTGAATACGTTCAATAAATGTAATTTATTATATATATATTATATTAAATATATAATCAAATAAAAATGTTTTCAATTTAAACATACACAAAGTGTTCCACCGTTTTAGAATCAAACTTTGCCACTTCGTTATACCACATCTTTATTAAATCCTGTAGTGAAGAAGGATGTCGATTTATGGCGACCGATGCTGCTATATTTTGTCCTACTTGAAAACGCTCTAGGGAAGAAAAAATTGTTAGAGCCCTTTAGTTGATATTTCAATAAGATATGCATAGGAAGACATTATTTATTTGACCTAAGAGAAAAATTCATATTGAAAAATATTTGAAATGACAAAAACTATTGTATAAATTGTCATGCTCACCGACATTCCTACAGCTGTCGTGTTCGTATACGCAAGAATTAGCCCAGGTTTGTGCTATATTTGCTAATTCTGCATCCCATTCCTGACGTAATTTAGAAACATAGATATTTATTAATTGCATCATAAATATTATCTATTAGTATTATTATTGTAAACCTTCTCCAATATTTCTTCTCCATTTTAGTTTTTGATACTTTTCAATATTTTTTTATTATTAGTTCAATAACTTAAGTCGTGAAAACTGTGTAATTGTGTCAGGATTTCTTACCAGATTTGGCATATATCTCGCAGGTGGTTGTGGACCAGGATTTCCTCGTTTCTCTTTTCCAGAAGCCACTAACTGTCTATATTTGTTATGCTCATTGAGAATTATTCTCTTTCTTTCTGCTGTTATTCCATAAGATGTTGTAGAACATATTGGTTTTTTATACTATAAGACAAAAAAGTCACAGGTCAATTTATAGTTTAAAAAATGCTTAAACTTAATTTCTGGGTCATAAAACAAAATTCGCAATTATTTTTATACAAGAAATCCTGCAATATCTAATATTTTTTTCAATTAAATTTTCCAAACCAAACAATTTAAATTTTAGACTTTCAAATATAAAAGAGATTTTAAATTTTGAATAATTTGATGATAAAATTCGTTTAAATTTAAAAACCTGCAATGCTTGTAATTGTAGTGCATTCAAAATTATATAATTTGTACTTAAATTCATTCAGAATATAATAAAATATAACCTAATTAAAAAAAATCTGCCCGCCTGGGGCGCGCGACTGTTGGTTCTCGCGCTTCGCGCTCGATGATGTGTTTACCTCGCACTACGCGCTCGGTCTTTGCATTCCCCTCGGGCCTGTTTGACCTAGTCTCGCGACTGCCACTGTCAGTATTTGCAGTCGCCGACTGCCTTTTGGTGAGCCCTGATCTAGGGGGTTGTCCCATAGTTAAAACTGAAATATAGTCAGTCTGACACTCTTAGATGTTTTGGCTGGCTAGCCATTTTTCTCCGTGCACCAAGCGAGCGATCCACATGTGTTAAAAGAGCTGGACTCTCCAGATTTCCTCTCGCTGCCGAGGCCTGATATAGAGTATAGACACCAAAATAAACTGGTGTCTATTCTTCGGGCAGTCGTCATTTCCTCCACGGCTACCTGCGTACACTTCCCCTTCCAGTATGCAGCGACACTACCCCTGAATAGATTCGAAATTGCTTTCGAAATTGGCCTTCGAAGCTAGGTCCCCTATAAAGATAATCCCTTTCACATTACTTTTTTCCTCGCCTACTTTTCAATTAAAAATGCTAATAGGTCGAAAAAATCCCTAACATTTTGACGAGTTTGAGAATATAATCGTAAATATATGTACATAGATTCTCAACAATTGCGATGTGAATTGGTGCAATCTTTGACCGATTACCATGGGAAAAGCCGAAACAATTAAAGGTCTGGAAAGTGCAAATTTGAGCTCGAGTTTAAGTTCATTAACCAACCAATCAGACTGCTCAAAATTTTCTTTAAATAAGCTGTTACTCTGATATTGTATTCCTTCTACTTTCCTATTTAATTTTGACTGCAATTTGTATAACGTTTGTAATTAACAGAAGATTATATTTGGTTTTGGCCAATTTTGAAAAGATCATTGATACTTTTAAAACTATATCATATGATGATAAATAATGATAACTTGTTTATACATTTAAGTTAGTTAATGTATTATTATCTCACTATAATTTAAAATTGGAACAAAAGTGGAATATTTTAGAAAAAAACTGCAACTTTCTAGAACCATTGTGAGAGAATATGATTATAAATAATAAACTTGTTTAAATACTTACGTTTGGTAACTGGAATTAATTATTTATCCGTTATAATTTAAAAGTGGACCAAAATCCATAAAAAGTTCATATATTATATTTATACTATATTTGATTGGACTTAACATAATTTTGCATATTCAAATGATTTCCTCGGACATATTGATATATTTCAAATAGGAACAGAAGTTGAAAGACAAAGTGATTATCTCCATAGGGGACCTATCTTCGAGGGTCTGGAGCAATTTCGAATCCAGTGAAGGGTAGAGTCGCTGCACACTGGAAGGGGAAGTTACGCAGGTAGCCGTGGAGGAAAAGACGATCGCCCGAACGACTACCTGTAAGGTAGAAACTCGTAAGTGGATCATAAATTAGGAAGACCCTCATTGTAGACCAAAGTAGTCTCAGAATGCATTGCAAATTTTTCTCTCTCGAATTTTCATGCATATCGGCCTCAATTTTTTCAGATCCGCCCCCCCCCCCCAAAAGCGTTTTTTAAAAATTATATCTAAAGGTTGCACAAGCCCCATGAAGTTTAGCACGTATTTCCCATAATAAAAGAAGACTTTTTAGTAAATTTCATTCATAATACGAATAAAAACTTATTTTTTAAATATCACCCTTATAAGTCTGTTCTATAGGGTCCCAAAAAACCCGCATAAGTGAAAAATTGGGTTTCGCGAGTTTCTGGCGCTAATTATAATTTTTTTTGCGAATTTTAAAAATAAAAATTGATTCTAACACATGTGATACAGGCCTATTGTCATCTTAAATAATTTTTCCAAAGTTTTTGAATTATTTCTGCATGATTTTATACATACTCTTATTGCTAAAAATATATCAACATTTCAACATGACTTCATTCCACGGAGATCTACCACTTCCAATCTACTTGTGTTTACGCAGAATATAAAGGACCTTTTTGTCCATTACGATCAGGTTGATGTTATTTTTACAGATATTTCTAAAGCTTTTGATAAGGTCGACCATGCTTTATTATTTGAGGATGCCAGTGAATAGCTTGTAGCTGGTGTTCAAGCAAGCTATGGGCCTGTAGTTCTGTGGACTTGACAAATTTCCAGTCTTAGGGATCAATACCGTGCGTCCTTCCACTAGCCACTGCGGGATGGGTTGTTCTCCATTTAGAAAAGTAGTAAATAACTTTCTTCACTTCTTCAGCAGTAATTAGTGGACACTCTTCCTCTTGAGCATGCAATTTTTGCCTTTTGCAAAAGTTACGATAGAGTGATATATCTGAAGTGTTCTCATTTAGCTGATAAGTATCTCCATACACTTTCTCCCAAAAGGCTTGAATCTCTTCTCGGCTAGGCGGATTTTTAACAGCACGTGAGGTTTCATCTAACAGGCGGGAAGGATGAGTTTAAAAGGTCGAATTTTCCAGAATCCATTTTACTCGCCGTTCAAGGTGCTGTTTCGCTGTTGAAAGAGATCTTTCTGTGAAGTGGAATATATCAGACTTTTTTCCACCCTTTGCATTGCTTTCGTGTAAGTTTATACAGAAAAAGAATTGTACGGACGAACAATGCGATGTGATCGCGTTGGAAGTGATAAGCGCTAAGCGTTTGTACGACGCCCTTAGCGTTTAGGCAACGCGCAAAGTTTTCATATAATTGCATGTTATCGAGCTTCAAACGCAAAAGTGAATTTTTATTATCAAGAGGCGTTTGATTGTCTGAATCGATGATAAAAATAGCTGATTTACAAACGCATGACAAACGCTACTTGCGATTGAAAGATTGAATCTAAACTTCGTCGCAAAGCACCTTAGTTGAATGGCCCGACAAAATAGTCGATACCCAGCGCTGCAATTAGGCACTGATCAACCAGTTAATATCAAGCACTCTAAAGTACCTTCAACAGAATTCTCCTTTCGTACCAATGCTTCCATCCTACCTCAAACGCTGAGTGTCAAAAAAAAAAACACTTAGACAACATAATAAACTCCCAGCGTTGCTGTTCGGCTTTGATTCGCCAGTTCAAGTCAAGCAGTCTAAAACACTTTATAAAGAATGCTTATCTCGTTCCAATGCTCCGACTTTAACTCCAACGCTAAGCGTTTAAGAAAGCATCCAGACAACAAAATTAACACCCAGCGTTGCTGTTTGGCTCGGATTAGCCATTTTAAGGCAAGTAGTCTCAAACACCTTATAAGGAATACTTATCTCGTTCCAAGGCTCCGACTGTAACTCCAACTCTAAGCGTTTAAGAAAGCATTCAGACAACACAATCAGCTCCCAGCGTTTCTGTTTGGCTCGGATTAGCCATTTTAAGTCAAGTAGTCTAAAACACCTTATAAGGAATACTTTTCTAAACGCTTAGCGTTGGAGTTAAGGTCGGAGCTTCGGAACGAGATAAGTATTCCTTATAAAGTGTTTTAGACTGCTTAACTTAAACTGGCAAATCAAAGCCGAACAGCAACGCTGGGAGTTTATTATGTTGCCTGAGTGCTTTTCTTAAACGCTTAGTGTTGAAGGTAGGATGAAAGTTGCATTTCGCGTTTGAAGCTCGATAAGCTCAATAATTTTTTATTAATCGGAACGATATTTATTAGCTGAGTTGTCTGAATAAAAATGATCATTTTTCATTTCATAGCAACAGCCACACCTCTTATTTCCTTTTAACCGTAGGTTCCATTCCGTTCGTAAAATTGAATGAATAAAAGAAATTAAATAAATTGAAAGTAATATAGCTTTTATAGAATTCAAAATAACTCTGAACAGTCGCATGATCCGCTACGATTGGAAGGAATTAAATTGGTTTAAAATATGTTCGACTGCAGGGAATACAAAATTAGTCTGACAAGTGTGATGGTCGCTATGAAATAGAAAAGAATTAATTTCTGAGATAATCTATTCAATATATATATATCGAACGCGCAGAGCACCCGACAATGGGTCGGCAAACAATGCCGATCATCCTAGAGTTCGGGGTGCTGAAAATAATTCCAACCTAAAACTTTCCGATCCCTGGTCTTTTGATCTATTTTTTGTTTTTTGTAAGATTGAAGTTTGGAACAATTGGAACAATGCACCCTCTGAATCACTTTAGTTCGCTATCTCGGATCATTCATCAATCTGAAGTTAGCAAACTAAACAAGTCAGAAACTGGTACTAAAATAGACTATTTGTGAGATCATATTAGAACGCCCAAGAAAGGATCCTGGATAGAAACGAATGACTAGTTTTTAGTGTGCATGTTTTTCCTATTCCCCAGATCTGTTTCATTACCCCTGTTGCTTTTTTTTTGTCCTTACTTACTAATATATCGTATTTGCACGCACATAAGCCGCACAAGATTATCAGCTGTATTCCGATTTTAGATGCTCGAAGTAGTGAAAACCCGTTTATAAGTTGCACACGATTATAAGCCGCACCCCGATTTTCAAGCTCTAAAGAACCAAAATAAGGTGTGGCTTATATGTCTGTAAATACGATATTAAACAAAAATAGGCTCAGAGAACATCCTTGCCTTACTCCTCTTACTAACCAGAAACTACCTCCTACTTGCTCTCCTACCTCTACCCTGCTTTTTCGGCTCTCTAAAAATTTTCGATACTGTCTTCATTAAGCCCTCTCGTATCCCCTTTTTCACCATAACTTTTTCTATCTCGACTCGGTCCGATCTCAGGTGCGAAATTTGGTCGGATGCCAGAGCTTGACCAACGGCCCAAAGTCGGCCCTTCTTTGGTAACCCATCTACGGTAACCATAGTTGGGCCGACTAAGGCCTTTTTAAGCTGCCATGGTCCCACCGACGCGACGTTGGCAACTGACATCGGCAGCGGGCGAAAAGCTGACTGTCGGCCCAATTCCGGCTCAACTTTGGGTCGACCGTCGGATGAACTGTGGCAGATTGGTCGATACGACCGCAAGAATGCGGTCGGTCTGACTCTAGATCCAGCAGTCGGTTAGCCACAAGTCACCGTGATGCACCCGAAGGTAGGTCAAACCCTTGCCCGAGTATGAGCAGACCGTCGGATAATCTCTGGTTGGTTGTTTCAAAAAGAACGTGAAAGTAAGATCGGCCCGACTCTGCGCAAGAGATGGCCGGACATCGGCATAACATTGGCTTGTACAAGTCATTATGATGCACCCGACGCGACGGTCGGTCAAACCTAGGGTCAAATATGGGCATTTGATGTAATTCTTAATCGCTTTAAAATAGTCTAAAACGCCGAAAAAGCAAAACGTTACATGAAAGTTTTAAAAAATTTGTTATTAAAAAAATTGTCGCAGTATGCGATAAAATTTCTCAGTTCCGTCGAGGCAAATTTTAAATGCTCATTAAAAATTACATTTTATGTCATTATCAAAAGTTTTAAAATGGCCTTGAAAGCGAAAAAACACAGTATTACACGAATAAAAATTAGTCAAAGTGAGCGCCAAAAAAAAATTGTTTGAAAAAGTTTGAAAAAAACGGTTAAAAAAATTTTTTGATAAGGAATTAAAAAAAAATGTAGAAAAAAAATTGTTTGAAGAAAAATTTTTGAAAACAAAAATTTGTTGAAAAAAAATGAAAACAAAAATTTTGAAAAAAAGATATGTCAACAACTAATTTATTTAACATCTACATAATGTCGAATGATAATAAAAAATGTAATGAGAAAAAAGGGTTAAAAAATTGTTTAATTTCAACTACTTTGAGCTGTGCCTCATGAGGGTGGATTTTTCATTGACTTTCAATCTTGTAGGTATACAGTAATGGGTAAGACTCCCGACTGCTAGGAGATAGACTCAGGTATAGATGTAGGTTCGAAACCCCGTAGCGTTAGATATTTCATTTGTAATATATAATATAATGTTTAAAAATGTAATATATGTATTCATTCAAAACAGGACCATTAACATTTATAGTCAAAATACTCGCAATCAATTATTATTTATTTTTTGAATACCTATTTTGTGTATTTTTCTAAACAGAGAAAACTATTTTATGTGAAAAACTAATATGAATATCAAAAAATACGGGCGTTATTTGTAATAGTCATCGTGCCCCGCACCGACACCATACCCCACTCTACCCTAAATATAATTTAAAATAAATTAACGTTATAAAATGAGTCAATTTCACTCGTGGTACTTGACAATAATATCGAAAGAATAAGTACAATTGGTCTTTAAATTAGGCCATTTTTTTTGTTGCTTAAAGCTAAACTTAAGCTAATTTTTTACCCCAAAACAAGACCGTCTTTCTTAAAACAATTGTTTTATGTAATATCAAGTTAGATGAGGTTTCACTTCCCCTTGATTCCCAGGTATATTCTAAATGGAGAAAATTTAAAAAAAAAGTCTCAAAAATACTACAACTAAAAAACATTAAAATGACAACCTAGCCATTACAATTTTCATAAAATGTACTGAAAACTTTCAAAAGTTTTAACGGCCGTTATTTTGATTTTCTTTGAAAATCTGTTAATTTTTTCATAGTGACGGCTTTTTTAGAGTATTAAAAGCTAACACTTCCTCGGTGAACAATTGATTTTGAACACATTGAGAAAGTTGTCGAATTTTAAAACGTTTTCTCGATTCTCTTAATTTAATGTATGTGCATAGGAAATATCAAGCAGGTATTTAATGTGATCCGCTTGAGCAAAAAATTCGTAGGTAAATATTTCTACCTTATACTTTTTTATCTATAAAACTGCGTTCTCAATATGAAAATTAAATCAATTGTTTCTAAAAATAAATTTGACACAATGTTTATGCAAAAACATACAAAATATTTTTGGGGGATGAAATTATACATTCCGAGACTAAAGCTCAGTGTAATATAATTTATGAAGGTTTGATGTTAGCCTAAACACTTTTTAATCTCATGAAAGACTACCTTGACTTCAATTTACTCCTAAATAAGCTTTGATTTGGGTTTAGGTAAAAAAATTACTAAATTTAAGCCACTTAATAGGCTGAAACACAACATTTAAGCCCAGTACACTAAAACCATAAGTCAGCCTTATATTTAGAATTTTTTCTGTAACTTTGAAGTATTTCACATACGACAAGAAATACTCATCCTCTTAACTAGACTATAAAGAACATCTTACTTTAAGCCAAAAATAGGCTCAATTTAATGTTTGACAACTTCAAGACTCGAGAAAGAAACATTTATTCACAATTTTTATTGATTTAGATAAGCCCTTATTATACATGTACAGCAATATTAATCATTGAAATAAAAATAGCTATAACCATTAGGGTTATTAGTGTGTATTACATACGCTATTAGACATATATACAGATTCACCGGATGCTCATATATAAGTGCTGAACACACCCGTTGAAATCAGGTAACCCTTTTAACGCTTAGGTTTCTCTTTCTCTCTCCACGTCCCAAAGGAACCCTCTGATTTTTCTGGGCCATCGCCCCGACTGGCCCTCTGGTCTTTATTTTGATTTATTCGACTTTAACACGCTTTGACGCGCAGTGAGTCGTGCCCCGATCGTGCCCTCGAATGCAATCTAAAAATCAAGCAAATCAAAACGGTGTAGAACTTTTTGTACGTATAGGAAATCAAAGTATCTAAAGGGTTCAAGAAAGCAGAATCGATTTAAAATACTATGTTGATCACCTACAAGCAAGTTTCTTAGTGTTTTTGATCATTTTTTATATATAAATAAATGCACTAACGCAGAACATAACATTAGTTCTCAAACCTAAAAATTCTCTAATTTTGAAAAAAAATATATATATAAAAAAATATAATGTGATTCCGATTTCACGAAAAATTAGTTACAAATACGCCAATTTGATCAATTTATAAGCAAAACCAGTTTGTGAACTGAATTAATGAAAGTTGGTACTAATGGGCCCAAGTGGAGAGCCACACATAACAATTTTGTGAGACTCTCCACGTGGGGTGATCGCTAGAGAGATTCCAAATAACCTCTTAGTACCAATTTTCAATGAAATCCGTCAAATCATCAGGAACTTTCCTTCATGACGTGTATACACTTCATCCGTAGTTTAGGCCTATCTATTCCATGACGTGTATACACTTCATCGACAGTGAAGGGGTTAAAAGCAAAATAGAATCATTACAATATTTTTAGTGAATAATGTCTGTATTTAAAAACAATAATACATGAAAGGCAGCGTTTAGAAATATAAATGTTACAACTAGAAGGCTGTTTACAACAGCAACGAGTGTGGCGTAAAAATGCTTCTGCGTTACATTATTGTTATGACTATAAACAGGGCTTACGTTTTCGACATTGAGTCACGTCCACAGACATATAATTAAACGATTTTCTGACATTTCAAGTTTAAAGAGAACACTTTAGGTTGAAACATGAGTCTCCGCGGTGAATTTAAAGTTGAAACTCTCAGAAATCGGTTATTTGAGAAAAACAGATTTAATGTTGGCAATTGCCACAAGCACACGTGTTCTTTTTTCATGATCACAAAATTTACCCACGAGAAAGTGTACGCCTGTTACATTATTTTTATTTCAATAATATAGTATATTAATGGTTTCCAATATTGTTGCCTTATTTAAATGGAAACATCAGTTTTAATTGCCAGATCCAGAAGTTCCAGGACCACCGCCATAATGCGGAGGATAAAATTGTTGATGTAAATATGAAGCATCATTCGCAGCTAAATATTGGGGACTGGTGTGTGGTTGATCATCGTGAGAATTTGGAAAATGAGAATCTGCCGTGAATAGAGGAATGCCAGGTGGTATGAGAGGTCTATGGTTATTCAAGATATTTGGATCCCTAAGGTTAAATACAGGAGTCCCATGGTATATTGGTCCATGGGTATTGTGAAAACTTGGAGCGTTTTCTTGATGAATAGGGTTAACTAAACGAGTCGCATGGACAACTTGTGGTAGATCTTGAGAATTTGGATAGTTTTGTTGATGCATAGGGCTAGCTACATGAGCCGCATGGGCTACTTGTGGTAGATTTTGGAAATTTTGATAGTTTTCTTGATGAATAGGGCTAGCTACATGAGTCGCATGGGTCGCAACTTGTGGTGAATCTTGGACACTTGGATAGTTTTGTTGATAAGTGGAGCTACGTCGACGTTTCACATGTTTACTTTGCTTTCCAATTCTAGAACTAGTGGGTTCGTCTGGTAAGAATTCTCCAGTACGTGTATCAAAAAGTTTCAGTTCGGGATATCCATTTTCATTTACGGAAACTTCTAAACTCAATTCCCTCTCCTTGTCAGAGTTCATACCTGATGATATTTCTGTCACAAAACAAAGGAGATTTATGAATTTGCGTAGTTAGTGAAATAGCTTGAGTCAATCACTCATGATCAAGCGTTTGTAGAATGTATTAAGAAATAAATTTCACATAAAAATGTACTTAAAAAGAAACATCACTGCTGACTTTGAAATCTTATTAGTCGTTTGAAAAAGGTGCGAAAAACTTGTTAAGAAACCGTTAGAATTCTTATTGAATTATGCGCCGAATGAGCCCTAATAGAGATATTTTTTACCTTTTGGAGAGAATATGCCACATGGAAAGTTTCTTTTTTTTAAATGCAAGAATTTCTCAAATTTTGTACCTCGACTTTAACTTCCAGCACGACCTAGTTAAGTTGTAGAAAAAATCTGAAATTTATACCACACAACCTTCAAAGTCTGAACTTTGATTCAAGAAAATAAAACTTGAAAAATCTGTATGTATTCTCTAGATACGACTAAAAATGTCCGAAAGTATCTGCGCTGAATTTCAGTTACTTAAGCAGCAAGCGTGACCCTCAGCGATGATTGCCGACTGAAACTAGACCCAGACAAGCTTGGACATTTGTTGTGATATCTCGTGAACCCGTGAAGATTTTTTTGAGTCTTATTATCTTAAATTCAAGATATGACTTCGAAGACTTTAGAGTTTAAGGTCGTCCATATATAAAAGGTGGTTGACCTTATATTCTCTTCTGTTCAGCGGGCCACATAGGTACCCATAGCTTTTGCTCCGGAGCCCAATAGATAAAGGCAAGATTATTATTATTATTATATTTATATTATTATTATTATTATTATCGCTAATGGGCAGGGTGATCTAAGTCTAATAGCACTGAGGTTATCTTGTGCAGGCTATTGTACTGTACCCTCAAATCTAGTATTTGTATTTATATTTATTTTCAGAAAAATCCTAGGTGTGATTGATGACGTCGAATGATATTTCTTGATATCGACATGATCCCGCTTCGATCATAGCCTCCAGTATCAGTCGTAGATCGAGTCGGCTTTCGCTCGTATCTGTTTTAGCGCGGCAGTCGATATATCGACCTTGACTCATCCTCTGCCTGGTTATAATCGGTTTTACGTTCGGCCAGAGGGAAAATGCTAAAATATATTTTCAGTGGAAGAGTTGTGCCTAGGCATCAGAAAGAGAAGGTAAGAAAACTGTTCGAATCAAAGAATTTCTTCCGTTTGGTCTTCCGTTTAGAACATTTTTAATTTTGAAAATGATTTTCATTCTTTCTGTGGAAAGGATGATTAGGGGGAGTTTTTTGCAACATGTACTTTCTATCGATTAACAATAATATGAAATCGGGGTAGCCACTAAACTGGGAAAAGTGATTATTAACTGGGAATTTTCTTAAACCGTGAAAAGTCGAGAAATAACAGTGCATTTTTTTACCGGGAATTTGACAAATTCGCACAAGAAACGTCTACCAACCACTTGAAATATTACAAGTTTCATATAACATCATATATGCAATTTTTAATTAGTTCGATTCAAGTTCTTTTTAAATTTCAAGTTGATAAGTTCAGTTATGAACTTTTGCAATTATGAAATCATCCAGTTTACAATGCGTGATTATAAAATCTTTTACTTTAGATATGTTAAATCGTAGGTCAAGATTCGTTCCAATTAGCAGAGTTACCTATAAATATCACTAAGATTTCTTTTAATAATGAAGGCCTTCATGTTGACCTCAGTGTATTGAAATATATCTATAACTGTAACTATGCTATACTGTACTGGCTAGTATATATATATATATTATATAGCTATACTATACTACTATATATACTATGATATACTAATATAACTTGTAGCGAAGTTTTTCAGCAAAACTCGAAAAGTTGTGAAAAAAGCTTTCCGGGGTCTCGCCGAAGCTGTACCTAACCTCGGAACCCGAGGAACGGTCGGCCAGGAAAAATTAATAAAAGCACTCTTATCGTCCAGTCAGGAATAATGAGTATAGAATAAGCCAACCTATTAGATATTGTATGTTAGGCTCCACGCCAGAGTACCTTCGAAATTATTAATAGTATAGCCCTTTATAGTTTTGCGTAAAGGGGGTTGAGATCGAAAGTCTCTATGAAACTGACAGTTCTTAAACACCAAGCAGACAGCGCAGAAAGCCAGCACCAAAGAAGCAGATGGGAGGATGGAGCGAAACCAACACCGCGCACCAGTCCCGTGCATGACATGACGTCACTACCGGACGGTCATGTCTCACCAACGAAGTGGGGAGGTGGCACAACCAGCAGTCATTTCCCATCGCCGACACCATAACGCAACATCATTACCAGTCGGTCATGTCTCACCAACGAAGTGTGAAGATGCCACAACTAGCAGCCATTTTTTTCCGTTTACATCATATCCCAGCGCCACGACCGGTGGCAAGTAGCGGTACTGAATTGATCAACGAGTCTCGACGATCGGACCTGCAACGACACACCATTAAGCTCCACTAGCAGTGTCGAAGGCAGTACGTAACAGCAACGACCAACCCTGCACCAAGGCATGGCTGGATTACCCACGCTGCTATGATTCAGTAAACGGCCATGTTCGAGTCAGCGCGTGAGGACCAATGGGCAGCACGCAGCAGAAGACTGCCAACAAACTGATGAAAGAGAAGAGCTGGTCTCCTTTTATAGACGCTTACCCCTCTACCAAATTTTTGTATACTCTTGCACAATATTGTCAGATATTGCATCATATGATGTAATAAAGTTCTGGAAGATTCTATATCAATGGGTCACTTTGCATCCCTAAAAAGTTATCTTTTACTATCTTGAATCTCAATAACTTTCTTTCTCTTTCCCTACTTTTCGTGACCGAGAACTCTTATCTTTTTCTATCCTTTAGTCTATCTATCCATTACCAATTTCAATCTTTTTCAATCTCTTTCTGTATCTTTCGCAACCGAGGACCCTTATCTTTTTCTTTATTTCATTCAATCTCTTTAATATAAATTTGAATATTTGTCTATCTCTTTTTCTATATCTTCCGCGATTGAGTACTCTTATCATTTTCTATCCCTCAAAATTGGGGAATCCATTAAAAAGTTAGGGAATTTATTTAAAAAAATAATTTGATGCTGACCTCGTACCAGAAAGACAACATGACGTCCATAATTATACCTAAACACGTCAAATTTATTTCCATACCATAGTCGACAGCTGTGTCGAACTTGTCAGAACGGTTTGCCAGGCCTCTATATCGGGCCTGTATAGAGACTATATAGGCCCGAAGACTGATTTCATTTGTTGGGTATTTTTACCGTCAGCCAGCTAGTGGCAAAATATTTAGGTTGACATATATAAATGAAGGGCAGGATGAGATAGAGGGTAGAGGATTGAAAGAGATAGATGTGAATTAACTTGCTGGGCACCACCATTTTCTGGCTACCTATTGCGCACCACCTGGGTCTCCAGTGACCCGACAAATTCAATAATTTTTTAAATATATTTAAAATGCATGTTTTCATATGAATAGATGTGGAATGAAATCGGCAGAATATCTAGAAAAAGATTAGACAAGTGCGAAAACGACATTTTTATTTGTGCCAATTTTGTGCAAACAAATGCAAACAAAAATTCGAAAAAATGACAAAAATGAGGTTTTTCGGTTATTCAATGTTATTTTTTTTTGCTTTTCACGTAATTAAAAAAAGTCGGTGGGTTTCTTAATCTGTAGACTTTGCTCTACAAAACTGTTCAAGTGGTTTTTCTATTTTCTTCGAAAAGTATATTTATCTCACCGAGCGAATGTGCACTTTGTGCCAAATTTGAAAATTTAAATTTTTGTCTGTTACATTTTTTTTAATTCCACTTTTCAACAAACTAGGGGTGTAAATTGAAGTTCAAAGTGTCAGATATCTAATGAGAATACAAAAAAAATTATTGTGCACTAACAATTGTTTAAATAAATAAATAAGGTAAAAAAGGTGTTAAATGCTTATTTGTGAAAGTATTTTGCATTTACTGATATAAAACGGAGTTATATTCAGAGTGTACATATTATGAACTAAATTGTAAAAAAATGAATACTGAAAAATACAAACTACGTGTCCTAATTACTCATATGGACAACGAACGCACACTGGGCGACGGTGTTCCGGGCATATTGGGTCCTGGCAAACGACGCACGCCGTAGATGTTTTTCTGTTTAAATTGGACTCACAAAAGTGACAGCGTACTTCGCTCTGATAATATCTCGCTTCTTTTCTCATTCGGAGGACATTCTATGTCTAGCATTGAAATAATGCAAGACCTCCAGGTTTTTTGTAAAATAACATTCTCGCCAGTCGCTGACGAAGATCAGGTTCTATCAAGCCTGCACTTAATTGAATTAGGAACTGGCGGTGGGGGAGTTTTGTGTTGACATAATTAAAATTATGCAGAGCACAATTATTTACGCCGGACTGGTCAAGCATTCCGTAAAATATTCGCAGAGGCCATCTCTGCTAAAAATCCCTCTTAGAATCCTCTCAGAATCCTCTCAGAATCCCTAAGATTTAGGAATTTGAGGATTCCTATGATTTTTCAAGGAGGGTTTTGTTCCATGCTTGAAAGTTCAGTTCAGTCCGCGAAGGACTAACATTCCACGGCGCAAAATCGGAAAGAAAAGAACTTATTCCACCGGCGGGCAAAGTTTTTCATAGTGCATACGTCGTGAGCGATATCGCGACAGCCCAACGGGCGGAGTTCGACTCACTGCTGCGTAGTTCGGATAGTGTGAGGAGCTCAAGTCTTCACCTTCCTACGGACCGATTCCAACTGACTTTCGAGCCTGACTGCCGCTGCTCGCTGACCCGATAGCGCTCGCACGGCGGCCAGACACCGTATTATGATAGTCTACATCATCGCCACTAGTGGCGTCGCTGGTGCGCGGTAAATATTCAAATACTTAATAGTGCCCATTGTGATGAATGGCCAAGAAAATAATGATGTATTAAAATACTTTAAGATATCCGCCAAGAAAACCTAAAGTGTTTTTTAGCGGACGTCAACGTTAGACTAAGTAGTTGAATTATGCATGAAAAAAGATTAATTCTCCATAAAATAAATACATTTTTAACCAAATATTTGAATTTTAAACAAAATACATAAATTTCTAACCAAGTAGTTGTACCTGTAAGACAAATTAAAAAAAAATCCCAAAAATTTTCAACCAAATTAATTAATTTGTAGTTTATACTTGTTTTGTATCTGAACATTTTTAAATAGATAATTGAATATTTATACTAAAAAAGATGAATTTCAACCATACACGGAAAAGTACCATTGTTATTTAGGAGAACTATTTTTGAATTAAAAAAAAACGAATTTTGTACCAAACAGGTTACTTTTGTATCGAACAGTTGAATTTTCTACCAAATTATTCAAATAGTAAGTCAAAGAGACGAATTTTGTATAACACAGTTGCATCTTCCTTGAACAATTTCAATTTTCTATGGAAAACTAGAAAAATTTAGTACTGTAATAAATTTTACAAATAAAAAATAGAATTCTGTTAAAAAGTAGCGCATGAGGATCCTGCAGTGGGACTCCGATACTGTTTCGAAGTCGACAATTGAAAGAACCTCTCTTTATATCAGCACACGTTAGAAAAAGAGGTCCGTTCCATTTTTTTCGTGAGCATTGCAGTTCACTTCTTCATGGCTAACCTTTAACTGAAGTTTCAGGTTATATTGTTTTTATATATATTCTTTATGACGCCTGTAATTGGGCAGAGCGCCTCACCGTGAGTAGATAACCCGAGCCACAGGACGGACTCTGATTGGTCGCGAGGCGTGGCCTAAAAGGAGGGGTGAGTAGGGGAGGGGGCGTGGCCCCTCCTAATTGGCCGAGGGGTGGGGCCCAAAAACAAAATGGCGGATATTAGGGGGCGTGGCCAAATTAAAAATGGGGGTCCTCAGGCGGTGGGACCTAAAAACAAAATGGCGGATATCCTAATTGTTCGAATGAATGGTTTCGAGTTGTAAAAGGGGAGGGGGCCCCACCCCCTGCCTGTGAGAACCTACGATTTTTCATAAATGGAAACGTTCCACCTCGAAAAGGGGAGGGGGCCCCACCCCCTCCCTGTTAGTTCAAGAATAGAGGACGATTTGGAAAAGGAGAAAACTAATTCAAACGCAGATTAATTATTCTAATCTTATTTTCTGTCCATCTAGGTTGGAAAAGGGTTGTTCAAATCAAAACAATATATTTTTTTCAATGTTACACCATTTTATTATTTTATTTTTTTTTTCAATTTAGATCTAAAAACACGCATGTATTGATACTTATATAAGATTAACATAGAGATACAATAATATGTACACGACTCGAGACAGACAGACATATATGCGAATAAAGCAACACAACAAATATAAGTAATTAGGGATAGCAACTTATATAGTAGAAAAGGTTTTAGACGCAGAGGAAAATCTAAAATATGTATGTATACCACAAAAAAAACATCTCTTAGCCTATGAGGGAGACGAATACTTAAAATAATGTTTACATAGCATTATAAACAGAGACACAATAAATGCAGTAGGCGCTCCGCTTATATAACCCCTTTTCCGGAGTTCCTCGGCATGGTTTCGCAGACGTTTATGCGAAAAATGCGACAGCTCTGGGTGTTTCGCGCACCACTGAGTATACAGTCGCGCAATGTAACCTTTTCGTTCAGGGGCCATACTGGTATCCATACTGAACAGAGGGTCTCTGTACCAAGGGTTTCTGCTGAATATGGTTACACTAATTAATATGCAGTCGCGGACAATTGTCCAGGGATGGTCCCGAAGGAATAACCCCTAAGCGGAGGCGTGGCAACCGTGCTGAAAGCTGAATGGCACCTGGGTGAGGTGTCTCAAACGGTGACTCTGGGATACCGGGCGACCTTTCAGATTATGCAGCCTTATCCTTGCATGCGGCACTCTACAAGGATGGACGTACCCTTCTCTCTATCTGCTCGTGGGAACAACAATGATAACACCAAACATAGCTGTAGTAAGTGCGGTTCGAAACAATCGAAGGCGCAGGGCTCCCGACAATGGGTCGGACAACAATACCGACTATCCTAGAGTTGGGGGAGCCAATCAAGATGGAGTCAATGTGATTGACCAGCAGAATCTCATCACTTTTAAGTGGACGGATCGACTCAGGGACGACCTGCTGAAGTGCTATGATACCAGTATGGTCCCTGAACGAAAAGGTTACATGGCGCGACTGCATACTCTGTGGTGCGTGAAAGACCCCGAGCTCTCACATTTTTCGCATAAACATCTGCGAAACCATGCCGAGGAACTTCGGAAAATCAACATTCATGTTTCTCTCAAGCCCAAATATCTGGCTGAACTGAATGGCGAGCTACGTGGGGATTTTTGCGAAGAACCCGACCTCTGGACTATCAAGTGTAGTTTGTATAATGCAGCGAGAACTTTGGCAGATGCAAACCGTAAAACAGAACCAAAGGTTGATCATAATACTAAAAGACGAATGCATCAACTCAGCACAAAGATAGGCTGGGCAAGGCAATACGCTTCCCACGTTCAGTGTTTGATTGACTACATAACATCTGGTAGGACTTTCACTGCCAAGGTTCGACAATTCGCGCGTGAACTGCGGGTCTGTCATCACACACTTAACAAGTATGAGCTACTGACCATCAGGCAGTATATTGTTGACAGAATACGTGTACTATCTAACACTAGGAGAAGTCTAGAGCGCAGAGAGAGGTGGGTCGGAGAAAATCAACAAGTTTTGTCTGACCCATCTCGACTCTTCCATGACCCTCCAGTTACTGTCGTCCACCCGCCCACACCAGAAGAGGTCGAGGCGTTTTGGAGAGAAGTCTACGAAGTCTAGCATCCACTGAAAGAACAATCTAAGAATATAAATAGCTTTAAGGAGCTGTGCAGTGCCCGCATAACACCTGAAGAGGAATGCCCACCTATCACTACCGAGGATGTGAAAAACGTATTTAGAGGCATAAAGAACTATTCCGCTCCGGGACCAGATGGTATCAAGACCTACTGGTGTACGAAGTTTCCTTCAACCCGCCAGCATCTGGCCCGATTTTTCACCTTGTATCTAAAGTCGGAAGAGTCTATTCCGGAGTGGATGGTTGAAGGGCGCGCAGTGCTCTTTCCGAAGACGGGCAACTTAGCTGAGCCTCAAAATTACAGGCCAATAACTTGTCTGAAGCATGCACCTTAAATCTTCTGTTCCGCGACTTTACATCTCACGCCGTCAAGGTGGTAGCGGAATACCAAATCTTGAATGTCTTTACAACAGGATTATTCTGGGTACAGCACATATAGTCGCAAATGGACAAGGCGCTCTTCTTAAAATGGTCAGGAAACACGAAGAAGTGGGCAAAGGAGCGTTTCTGTACAAAGCAGCGGAGGCGGCTGCTGAAACAGTCGGCCTTGACTTCAATATCAGGGATGAGCAAAATGCATCGAATCTTATCCATCTCAAGTACTCACTCCTGAAGGCCCGGATTAAGAAAGCTTCATAAATGCAACCAAAGTCCAAGTTTTACAAATTTTTGGTATCAAAAGAGTTTCTTCTACTATTTCTCATTTTCAGAGGAAAAATTAAATATCTTCCTATTTCGTGTTTAAAAAGAGAACGTAAGTTTTGCATTTTTATCTCGTTTGTCGATACATGTTGAATATGGCTCCGAAATTTGCTCATTTTTAGAGAAAAAAAAGTATATGCATTTACCATTATTATTCTCAAAGAAAAATTCGGTTTACTTTTCATTTTGTATTAGAAACAAATTTAACGAAAATCAAGTAGAGTAAATGTGTTCAAGCTTAGATGATCCGCGTAGTCAAAGAATCGAAAGGGGTATGTAACAAATTATGTAATGAAAGGGCATAGTCACTGAATAACTAAAACTATTCTGTTGGATATTGACGTCTTGTAGAAAAATTATATTCGTGTGCTTTCCTATCTAAGTTTCATTTATATGAAATGTGATTTGACACTTTGCGCTGATTCTCCTTCCCATTTTCAACTGACATTTGAGAAAAACAGGATAATTAAAAATGTTTTCATTTTGATACGGTCGCATGAAAAAGGCACCTCGCTGGTTTCTTACACTTGCTTTCCAGTATAAAAAACTGTCTTCCAATATCATAATTTGCACGAAGGGAAAAAGAAGCACATACTTCTTTTAAATTGTGAATAATAATTACAACAAGTTCAACTAACTACCTCTAATTTAAATCACTTCATTATCTTCATTAGAACTCAAGATAGTACAGTTGTATATTTATGTACCAAAAATGAACAAATTGTAATATTTTGAAAAATTTTTAACGGCAATTTGTTTAGAAATGTTTAAGGTAACACCATAAATGTTGTAAGATTTTTCCTATCATTTTTTCAATAAAAAACTATCTTCCAAAGTTCACTGTCCTTAAAAGCTGTCAAATTTCCCTACTGTTTAACAGATTTTCGGGTCCGTAACCTATACAAATTTTTTTGACATATTTGTTTCAGGCTTATTAACGTACAACATTTTGACCTTTAGAATGATTCTTTATTTATTGAGCTACCATTTTTTCTTCACTTACCTTTTTAACGTCAAAGCCAGAGGACTCGAATTTTCTCGCCGATAGTAGTGCATTCTATGACTCAGTTTAACAATTTTAAGGAATATATTCAGACCACTGATGGTTACAAACATGTTGTTTCGTTAAGCCTTTTTGTATAGTTCCTTACACAAGGTGTCTTTGTAAAAGATTATATTTCTAAATATCGGTCTTGAAAGTACTTAAAAGCTCCATTTATTGAATTCGAAGGGTGTCAATGTGTGCGTTTGCACTCGAGGATACACAGGGACTTTGACATTTGGTCTTTCTGGTCTTAATTACGTGAAGGATTTAATATCGTTTAGATGCGTCTAACTTTCTAGTTTAATTTTAGAAAGAACATCGATATGAGTTTAAATCGTTCTGACACTCTGTGGGCACATTTCTCCACAAACATAATTTTCGTTTCGGTTTTAAAAATTAACTGAAAGCCTTGCTTACTTTTGCAGAGGCATGGAAAATATTACCTTGGACTGTATAGTGCGAGCAAAATGCCCAATTCATTTAATGTTTGTATCTTGTGAAACTTCTTGCAAAAAATTTTTGCTAGTTTCGCCGAAAATACCCCAAATTCCTTCGTTTCTTCATCCCTATCATAAGAAACTTATTTTACAAAAAGTTCGTCGAAAAATTCCTTCAAATACAACAAATAAGTCATATTGGTTTGAATGATGGCTTAAATCCCTTACTAAATTTTAACTACATATATCATTGTCGGTGTTAAAACACATTTTGTAAAAGAAAAATTAATAATTATGACTTTTGATACTATCTCTCGAAAACGTAAAATATAAATCTGTATTAGATTAAATTCATGTAGGAAATTTTACAAAACTACAACTTAACCTAAGAGAAATCCGCATTTTGAAAATAGATGACAACGCACCGGCTCACACCTCCGCCGTCGCCACGGCCAAATTGGTCCAATTAGGCTACGAACTCCTGCCCCATACACCGTATTCTCCAGATTTGGCCCCGTACGACTTCTTTTTGTTTCCCAACTTAAAAAAAGTCACTCGCCGGGCAGAAATTTCAGTCGAATGAGGTTATCGCCGCCACGGAGGCCTACTTTGCAGACCTCCAGAAAACGTATTTATCAGACGGGTTAAAGAAGTTGGAGCATCGCTGGGTCAAGTGTATCGAGCTAAGAGAAGACTACGTTGAAAAATAAATCGCCACTTTTCAAAAATTTTCGTTTTTCTTTGTTCTTTGTTCTGAAAAAGAATGTAGAGCAAATTATCCATAAATAATTGTCTTCTCTTGGCAACATTGAGCAGACCAGCCTTACGTCTGTATGGAGGTATGTGTTCGTATTTAAGCAAATTGTAGATAAAACGGACACAAGCATTTAACGCACGCTCAAGCTTTAAATTTAAATCGTCGGTCAAATCAGCATATACTAAACAACCGTAGTCAAAATGGGGCAAGACTAGACTCTTAACCAAAAGTATCCGATTGGAGGTCGGTAAAGCGTCCTTATTCCTATATAGTTGCTGCAGAATTCTGTATGTTTTCCTGGAGATACTCTGTACATGTTCCTTCCAGGACAAGGTACGGTTATGGAAATATCCCAGATTTTTAACCACTTCCGAAAAAAGGATAGTGAGATTATCGATACAAAGGGGTGGAAATGATGCTAGAGTTTCTAGCGACGGAGATGAAGTAGGTCCAACAACAATTTCCTGAGTTTCGCCCGGATTAAGAGTAAGTCCATTCTTCCAGGCCCAGAGGATAACGCGATCGATATCCCCTTGGACTAGAAACAGTAATCTACTTACTGAAGAAATTGGTCCCGATAAGTAAATTTTGAAATAGTCAGCATATGTG
Organism: Andricus grossulariae; assembly: GCA_011634705.1. Lineage (NCBI taxonomy): Eukaryota > Metazoa > Arthropoda > Insecta > Hymenoptera > Cynipidae > Andricus > Andricus grossulariae. The sequence continues at coordinate 134,981,952 of JAABKJ010075445.1, read as the reverse complement.
TGGTATCTTTAATGTTGAAGTTCACTTCCAAGGTCCGAAGTTAACAAATTGAAGAGGAGGGGTGCCAGAATGGAGCCCTGAGGAACCCCACTCTTGACCTCCCACCAGTCGGAAAGCTCACCACTACTATTAACAATTCTATGAAACCGATTGTTAAAATAGGATTTAAACCATTTGCTGACAGAGTTTGACACCTTAAAATATTTTAACTGTTGTAGGACTAGTTTATGGTTGACCATATAAAAAATCAAACAGGACAATAATCGTGATCTCGTAAGAGTGCTATGCTTGGCCCGAAAACCTGATTGCATCGGGTCAATGGCCTTAGATATTTCGAGAAATTTATAAAGTTGCAGGTGAAGAATTTTTTCAAGTTGTTTAGACAGTGCACATTAAATAGAAATTGGCTGAAGTCTTTCGAGAAACATATCAGGCAGTGGACAGTGTTAGATGGTGTCATAACGAGTGATCATAGGGTTATCAAAATACGAATCTCTAGTAATGAGAGATTCAACCTTGGAGGAATGGGACAATCTACCGAACGGAGGCCTGGACGGTTTCTTTTCAAGAAGGTGGACAGGCCAAAGTTTGATAGGAGTCTTAAAGCATCACTTGATGCAATTCTATCCAATGCCCCATTAGATACAAATAGGGATATAGAAGAAAACGCGAGGAATTTCACTAGAGAAATAGTAAAGGTTTGTGAGGTTTCTATGCCAAGAAAAAAGTGGCAATATAGGTGCTCCTCGTGGTCGACTGTCAGGTTAACGCAGCTTAAAAAGGAGAAAATTAAGACGGTTAGACGGTTTCAGAAACTTCGACACTGTGTTAGAAATACACAAAGCCCGGACATAGAAAAAGTTGTAGACTACATTTACACTACACAAGACCAAAAGCGTGTCATCAAACAATACAGGAAATCAATACACAATGCGAAGAAAAATAGCTTCAGGAAGTTTGTAACGGAAGAGGGGAATAAAAATCCGTGGGGTATATGCTATAAGCAACAAGCATGTCAGGCCTCGAGTGTGCAACGGAGACTGCTGTCCGAAAATCGTAGTTCCAGAAAATTTGGCACTTCTCGTTTTGCACAATTGACTCTATCTCCCTTGGAGCGTTCGGCAGAACAGGGTCGTGGCCAACATCAGATGCCACAAAGATGGTAAAAAGGCACTCCTAGGGCCGCATTATGTCTGTAGATATACGTTGTTCCCGCATGGATGGGACACCCAGATAGTATTTGTTCTAGGTACTCAGCGTGTGTATGACACGCTCTGCACCTATCGATTGGAACTTCTTGACATAAAATGCTCTCACGGTATACTGAGGTGGAAATGACACCGTCCTGTCATGCGAAAATAAAACCCTCTGTACTTTAATTAAGGACTGACGATCTGAGGAAAGCAAAAGTTTTCTCCTTCGACAAGGACTGTTTCTCTACATTTCTGTAAAAATTTCCGTGTATTTTCATGTCGAGTTGCTCTTGATGGAATTTTTTAACTTCTGCTTTCTTCACTTCGGCTTTCAGAAGCGAAGCATCTAGATGGAGTAATGCACTTTCCTCACTTCTGATGTTAAAATTCAGGTCAAGGGTCATAGCCGCCTGCCCCCCGGCTTTGTAAAGGAACGCTCCTTTCCTAGCCATCTCCTGATTCCTGACCATTTTAGGAGGGGATCTTTTCCATTTGCAACGATGGTAGCTGTACTTAGAACAATTCGGTTATGAAGACATTGGAGATTCAGAATTCTGCGTCAGCCTTGACGGCGTGAGATGTATAATCGCGGAACAGACGAACTGATATGCAAGCTTTTATGTATATGCATGATCTTACGTGTGGTGATATCAAGGGCTGTAAGCTCGTTCTTCGTCCAGTGAACCACCCCAGACGAGTAGAGTAGAAGGGGACGCCAAGCATGTTAGTCGCAGATACCTTGTTCAATGCCGACGGACTTGAAGACCAAATCTGCCGAAGAATATGCTTGTATCTCTTTTGGAGAGACTCCTTAACTGACGTTACGTCCTAAATACGGCTTTGAGGCACGCCCAGATATGTATATTTCTCTCCAGTGTTAAGATGTCTAATACCACTTATATTCACAAGCTCAGGGTCCTTGGGAACGCCAACAATCTTTCCTTTCTTCAGATGAATTTTGTCACATTTATCCAATATAAAGTCCATTCCAATCTCTCCTGTGTACTTCCTGACTATATTAATAGCAGTTTAAAGTTTGCTTTTTCCAGAGGCATAGATCTTCAGGTCGTCCACATAAAATACATGAGTGACCTTACGCTCGCGATGTTCAGTGTCGCTACAGAGTTATCCAGCAGAATTTCGTAGTGCGAGACATAGAGGCAGAAGTGTGATGGAAAAAAACAAAGGGCTCATGGTATAGCCCTGAAAGACGCCCCTCTGGAAGGTGACGTTGCTCTTTGTCATAGGATGATTTCCAGAGGAGATAATAAATCTAGTTTTCCAAAGGGGCATCAATCTCTCTATGCATCTCACTATGTGTGGATGCAACTTTAAGCTTTCCAACAGACAGATGATAAGTCGATGAGATATTGAGCCGAAAGCTTTCCGGTCGTCAATCCAGGCCATAGACAAGAAGCGCTGATGGGCTGCAGGATAGCTGTAAAGTTCTTATATATAGTGTTTTCAAACAAGTTATTGGCCTGTAATTCTCTGGTTTGGACAAGTTGCTTTTTTTCGGTAGGAGTATAGTGCGTCCTAACACCAGCCACTGCGGAATTGGCGCCTCCGACTTTAAATATGAGGTGAATATGTGGGCCAAATGTTGATCTGTACAAGTAAACTTCTTCCACCAGAAGTTCTTCATACAAACTGGTCCAGCACCGGAGAAGTTCTTCGTGCCTCTAAGTGCTTTTTTTACCTCTTTGTCAGTGATTGATGGACATTCCTCCTCAGATTTTATGAGGTTGTCGCAAAATTCCTTGAAGTAGATGATATTGTCAGTATTTCTCCACGCAGACTAGAAGCTAATCAAGTTTATGAATCTGATCAACCGGTATCAATCATAAAAGTAAATTCTTTGTGCACTGAGGGTAGCATAACGACAGGTGCATACATTAATGGTCAGAAAGTACATGCTATTCATGAATTTTTTCCATTAGTGCCACCTGGATATAAGATAGTGGAAGTACCATCTCATGTCATTCACTTACCAGTCGCCGCGCAGACAATAAGTCATATACAGCTCCGTGTAGTTGATCAAGACGGACATTTGGTTAATTGTCGTGGAGAAGTTATAACAATTAGACTACACATCAAGTCTCTCTAATATTTAAAATAGGTATCGTTTTCAACAAGAAGATTGGCCTTGGTTATAATAAACCAGCAGAATGCCACAAGCTAATCAGTCGACAAAGAGCTGTCAAAGGGTCAACACCTGAAAGCGCCGTCTTCCTAAAAAGTCTAAGTCTGAAGCTCAAAAGAAAAGAATAAAGAGATTCAATATTTTTTGCACCTGCATCTGTAAATTTGCTTATCAACGTCTAATTATTTGTCATGGAAGGGGAAATTCTAAATATTTAGGCACCAATCATCTTTGATTAGTCGATTGAACACTGTGAAATTCATGCACATCAGCCTCATGATTCATCAACCTTCAACAACAGTGATGAAATTCGGATTGCTGTTCAAAATCAGGACCATTGTCTCCTGCCAAGCAAAATTTCACTTCATGTACATGGAAGAATAGTAAGAACTGATGGAAAACCAATGACACACACAGTTTTAGTTTATAATGCCATCTGTCATTTGCTTGAAGAAGCAAGATATGAAATCAATGCAATAGAAATTGATAGAAATAAAAAGGTTGGTCTCACTAGTCTCATGAAAAATTATGTATCTCTCAATCCTGGCAAATCACGTTACGTACAGAATACTGGTTGGCTTGAAATAAATGATAATAACCAATCACTAACCATCGCTACTGGTTACTTTGAGCATTGTTACAGCAACCATTGCTATCGAGAAGAGAATTTATAGAGTATGCACCTCTAGTTTGTGAAAACATCGTGTGAAATTATTGATATACTTGATTTGGAATGTCCCTCGCTACAGGAATTGCGTGAAAGGATAGTAATTAATGATATTAAATATACGCATGATATGTACGACAATTACTCTAATTGTGCAACTGAAAATGAACTTTTATTGGAAAACTGGATGTCTCTCGACCAGCTTTATTTCATGGATTTAAATTTATAGAGATGAGAAAATCTTTATATATATAATTGAAAAATAAGGTTGACAACCACCGCAGGGTCCCACTGGGAGCAACTGCGATTTAAAAAATGACACCGGCTCCCAATAGGACCGCGGTAAGTCCCACTCATGGCCACGTCTCACAACCGTGAGATAGGTGGTCACAGGACATGACGAAATCACAACGACAGGCTGGCGAAACCCTCGCGTGTTTTGAGGACACGAGGCGACCCAAGGATGATAGCTTTCTGCTTCCATCTCGCAAGTGCTGTGGTATATTTTTGGCACGCGGGTATGGCTTTAAGGTCATGAACCAGTGATCTTTTCGCACCAACGAGAGCACCTATTACAAGGACAATTATTGTACCGAATATTTTGGGTACAATCATTGCAGCTCCCTTTTAAAATCTTAATAGCTTTCTTCCTTTTCATTCTCCTTGGCAGCGATGTTGTATTCGGAAGGAGCCGAGAATTCGACCACGAATATAGTTTGTTTCTCGAAGTCTTGGAGAACCATGTCAGGCCTCGAGTGGGCAACGGAGACTGATGTCCAAAAATCGTAGTTTCAGAAAATTTGGCACTTCCTTTCGGCTTTCAGAAGTGAAGCATCTCGATGGAGTAATGCACTTTCCTCAATTCTGACGTTAAAATTCAGGCCAAGGGTCTCAGCTGCCTGCTCCGCGGCTTTGTAAAGGAACGCTCCTTTGCCAACCGAGTCTGTATACAAAAAATCAGACAAAATGGCTTCACCGTTTGGCCTGAATCCTATTTTTGCGATTTACACTCGATTCCCAGGGCCCTTAAACGATTATGGATGCTTGATTATGATCGCTTGAAGTCTCCTTCGGCCCACGTTGTCGATAGGTATTATATTTTTTTTAAAGTATTGATCGTCGCAAGAAAAACTATTGCAATTACTCCGTGACCTTCTAACGCAAAATTTCACGTAGAATCCGAATTCCAACAAGTTAAATGTTCATCTTCCTTTTTTAATGAGTTGTTCTTGCATGATACGGAGAGGATACGATGTGGATACTATAACGATACGTACTTTTTCTTTGAGTGTACTGGGAAAATGACATAATTGTCATATTGTCAGACCCAGCATGCAGCTCAATAAGACTGTGGATTCCGTCGCTGATAGATTATTGTTGGAATGTAATGCAATTTGTTATTCTTCAGCGTAAATTGAAATTTATGTTTTTATAAATAATCGCTGCGTAATTGTTTAAGAATGATGTATTGAAAGTCTAAATTTCGCTCCAGGAAAAGGCATCCCTGACTATGAGATCAATGGCGGTGGAAACGGGGGGGAGGAGGTACAAAGTGCTTCTAGAAATCAGTACTTACCTGCATTTGTCATGTCAACAGCCATCTACTGGTTGTTGGGGTCACTACAAGTCTTGAAAAAGCGGTGCTCATCACGAACTTTTAAACTATTTTCTCGAAGTAGAAAAGGTGTCCGTGGTCAGTAATAGTGAGACCAATGGTGAATGGATAGTTTTTCGATAGTTCTCGAATAGTTTATTTTCATTTAACATCAAAAATTAAAAGTCTCTAAGATTTTAAAATATATATGTCTACATTGAATGTTATATCTAAAAGCATCATGTATGACTTTGACAAAAAGGATTCTTGGTCCTCCGTAGCTTAGTGGTGAAAGCATCTGACCGGAAATCAGTGTCTGCGTGATGTTCGATTCCCACCGGAGCTGAGAGGATCCCCAGTGGGCGCAAAATTTGGCGACGTCTTTACGCCATCGTTACGACATCTTTAAAACGACTTTACGACATCCTATGCCCATGTTGTTCAGATGTCTTTGCCATATCGTAAAGACTTCGTACGATCTGAAGATGTCTTTTCCACATCGTAAAGACATCTTAACGACATGGACATAGGCTGTCTTAAAGTCGTCGTAAAGATCTCGTAACGATGTCAAAAAGATGTCAAATTTTGTGCCCACTGGGTTTACTTCTATTGACCTTGTCAAATGCTTTTTCTAGGTCAACAAATGCACAGAAAACTTTCTTTCCTACCCTAAAGCTTTTTTCTGTGCTCTGTCTTAAGCTAAATATCTGATATGTACACGATCTTCCTGGCATAAATCCACTTTGAACTTCCCATATCTTTTCTTCTGTAATTTCTATTCCCCTACGAATATAAGTATTTTTGAGTATATTTTACTTACGGTACTTAGTAATAAGCTTATACCTCTGTAATTATTGCAGTGTAGGGTATGAAAAATAGTATATTACATCACAAGTTGGTTTATGACAGGTCTTTACGGGGAGAACAATATTTGCAGGACGAGTTGTAAAACCATGACCGAATGCAATGGTTTTACAAGTCGTCCTTGCGAATATTGAGCTCCACGTGAGGACCTGTCTAACCCTACGACTGATATACGATATTTTATGCGAAATAAGCATTTTATGAGACTGTAGGCAATGCTCCCAATTTAGGGATCTTTTCGTATTGCGCATATGTCGCGTTAACAATAACTGGATTAGTTAATGTTGGCCCGCTTACTTAAAATGATTAAATGTGCAAGAAAATTGTTTGCAACAAATAATACTCGTACTTCTAAAATGATTAGAACTAACCCTCGTGAAAAGAAAGACCAACTTAAGACTACAGTATAGGCAGGTATAGGCATGTCTTAAAGTGATCTTAAACTGGAAATAAATATGATATACATTTGATATAATAGTGTTGAACATAATGTAGAAAAGTTCAGATTTTGGAAAAAATCGAGAGCGAAGCACGAGATACGTGATGAGAATGTGTTCGTTAAAGCCAGAGGATCTTTAACAAAAGAGAAGTCACAATCACCAAATTACAGTTGTTAACGCTTTGACCTTTAATTTTAAAAGGTCTGGGTGCAAATGTGGGGGAAATGCAAAGACCGAGCGCGTAGCGCGAGGTAAACACATAATCGAGCGCAAAGCGCGAGATAAATATATTATCGAGCGCGAAGCGCGAGAACCAACAGGCGCGCTCAAACTTGCGAGTGAATCCAGCCGCGCGCAAAGCGCGCGATGAGAATGTGCCCGCGCAGCGGGCAGATTTTTTTTTAATTTGCGCATAAAAAAAATAACGACCAACGACCTTTAAAATTATCTCACACATTTTAAGTGTGACGTCTACCTGTCTAGAAATTTCGAGATTTCGCAGGGACAAGAATCAATTGAACTGTTTTGAACGTCGGTAAATATTGGTGCAGGAATCTATATCCAGAACCGGCATAGTATATCTGCTACCGCAGTACCAAAAAATGAAGTTGATACAATTCTAAACATTTTCAACAATTACAATAGTAAATTGAAATTCAACCTTGAGAGAGAAACGGACAATCAAATCAGTTTTCTAGACGTAGTGGTGATTCGCGATGGTGTGACGGCTTAAAAACCAACTGGTACACAAAACCTACTAACTCAGATAGAGTTCCTAATTTTTTCTCACATCAGCCGATGAAATATAAAATAAATGTTACCAACAACCTTGTAGACGGGAGTATCATTCTTTCTCATAAAGATTTCCATTCTCAGAAAATCAAAAAAATCAAAGCAATTTTAACAACAAATGTTTACCCCCTACAAATTATGAACAGAATAATAAAACAACGCTTACATGCCATCGCACAGAAAAAATCTCACACAAACATTCATACCCATCAACCCATGACTAGCCATGCCTCTGCAAACACACACACGCTAACGAGTGACACTCACACAAACAATTCAAACACATCAACCCTCGACAAGCCGAACCGACCCAGGTCAACCTGTGACCTCACTACAAGCAACAAAATATATATCCCTAACATACATACAGGGACTCTCAGAAAAATTGTCAGGCATTCTTAAACCTTTCGATGTAAAACCGGCCTTCCGAAATGTTAACGATTTATCATGTATTTTCAAATCAAAGAAAGATTCTATCCCTACGCTTGACAGTAAAAATGTAGTTTACAAAATACCTTGCTCTGGTTGTGACTCCTTCTACATAGGCACAACAAAACGTCCGATTAAATTTAGAATACATGAACACACAAAAGACGTCTATAAAATACCTTCAAAATAGACAGCATAAACTAAAAATTCCTTGTATGAAGACCACAGATTCAATTTTCAACACACTAAAATCATTGATAAAACTGATAAGTACAGGAAACGTATGCTACTAGAAATGATAAACATTACAAGTGAACCTAATACTGTCAATCAAAGAACAGACGTTCAAAAACTTTGTTCCTTTATAAGGCTTTATTTAAAAAACAATTCTGTATTCACTTTCTGCTATAACTTAACTTCTAGTGTCCTTGCACGTTCTTGAATCAATTTCTTTATCACAAATTACAAGTACAAGTACCGTGACGCACGCACGTGACATGTGAGAAACGTCTCCCGAGAAGACAAATCACTCCTGCCACATTTACTGACTTTAAAATTTGTTAAACAGGATGTTAAAAAATAAGCTCGCAAGTTTGAGGGCGCCTAGGGCGCGCGACTGTTGGTTCTCGCGCTTCGCGCTCGATAACGTATGTACCTCGCGCTACGTGCTCGATCTTTGTATTTTCCCCACTTTTAAAATTAAAGGTCAAAGCATCAACAACTATAATTTGGTGATTGTGAATTATCTTTCTTGTAAATAATAAGAAGGCGAAGCGATTATAGGTTAAGATAAACATAAGGCATAGTGTTTAAGTGAAATTGTAAAATATGTCAAGGGAACGGAGCCCTCAAACCCGTAAAAGGGAGAGTAATAAAATACAATACAATACTTGAAAAATGTGCATAAATTAAATGTATGTTCATCTAAAGTTTACAAACTTGACATGTTAAGCGTTTTTCAGGTTACTGTCTAAAAAAAGGAGAAAAACAGTTTATCCTTGTGCAAAATGAGGTTGGGACGCCGTACGGAAATGGCGTTTGGGGTGTTCTTTTATTGAATTAAAGTAAATAGGAACGCAAATAAAAAAAATAAGAAAACACCATTTTGTAGAGGATGATAATAAATATTTATCAAATTTGAAAAAAACAGCATTATATTATTTTTGTATAGGTATAATTGCTTATTTGTAATAATTGTATATTTACGGGTTCAGTCTATGATTTCAACTCCAGAAGATCGCATATTCCTAGGGGCTATGTTGAAGTAAAGAAAAGCTTATCGAGTCACTTTATATCATTTTCAGACTTCATCTTTCTAGATTTTCGGTGTAGACAGGAAAAATTCCAAGTTTAAGCAAAAGTTTAAGCAATAACATAAACCTACAAGCTATATGTCTAGCACTGCTCTAAATACGTTAAATCGTTTAATCGTCCCAACTTGCCCCGCGATAATCTGTCCCAACCTAACCCGACCGCATTTTTGGTAAACAACATTTTCAAAAAATTCAAAAATTTAAGGTTAGAAAAAATTCTCGAACGAATTCTCGCAGCTGTTGATATGCTCTATTAATGTTCATATTCGTTTTAAAAATAAGAAAAATATTCGAGGATGATTTAACGAAAAAACCAGCAAAATAAAAAGTTACCACTCTTGAAAATACATATTCGGCAATATTTTCTGTGAAACGCAATATTTTGACAACAAAATACACTGGTATATTACGTATCGGGAGCTTCGACCATTGTATAACATATGGCGCGATATGTTCCATATTAGTATTAAAACTGGCTTTGTCCCAACTAGCCCCGTGTCCCAACTAGCCCCGGTCTCCCCTCTAATTTGAACAATACACCTTACACTATTATGCGATACACTTAATCTTCGTCACTGTCTTCCTCTATATGGGGATTTATACTGTTTTGTGTGAACAATTTATTAAAAATTTAGCACGCCTTACGACTTGCGACAAGTACCTCACGTGTGATAAGTAGTAAATAATGGCAATGAAATATCTATATAATTTTCGACTAATGTGTCTTGACTGTATCTGGTTCATTAGAATATTTGCCTGCTTTTTCACAAATTGCAAATTGATAGATCCATTCTCAATTATCATTTCGGCCAAGTACGATTGGACTTCAGTACGTATTTCGCATTTCGAAAACCACGATCAAGGACAAATTTGTCGATAATAATACGCTATACACACTTCATCTTCGTCACTGTCTTCCTCTATTACCGGATTCATATTGTTTTATTTTAACAATTCACTGAGAATTTAAGCAGGCCTTATGATTTGCGAAAAGTAGCTCGCATTGGAAGATTTCGCAATTGGGTGACTATGTGCTTACAGTAGGTTTACTAAGAGTATTACCTATACGTAAAAAAATAGTAGAATCTGCAGATAAAGCAAATGCTTTTTCTCTTTGCTTTGGAAAAAAGTATCGCCCTCTATGATGGTCTATGTTGGTTATGTCGTTGTAGCACTTGCAAAGGTAGAAAACTGAATGATGGTAATCGATACCCTGATAATGAAGAAACAGTTTCTGAGAGCGATGATTCTTCACAATCAAGCGACATATATACATAATTCAAAGCAAGCATTACAAATTCTAAGGTAGGCGAAGATTGCGAGCATATTCGCATTCAAGTTCAAAGGACTGTGGCAACGCACAAATATTGTTGTGTTTGTTACAAGGCACAAGATTTAACAGGATTTCCGTCCCATTAGCCTAACATCTTTCCTACTAAAAACAGTGGAAAGACTTGTGGATAGATATATCCGCGATAAGGTCTTATCAAGGAGACCACTTCACAAAGAGCAACACGCATATAGGGCTGGTCACTCGACAGTGAAGGCCCTAAGCGAAGCAGTAAACCTAATTGTAGGACAACTGAAGGAGAAAGGCCTCGCGATTGGAACCTTAATGGACATGGAAGGAGCCTTCAACAACACCTCTGGAGAGGTGATCAGGGAGGCCTTGATCACACATGGTGCGCCTACTGTAGTCGTGGAATGGACGTGTCACATGTAGGCCAACAGGAATCTAACTACGACTAAGGGTGATTCCACTTTATGTGGAACCGTTGACTTGTGATGTCCGCAGGGAGGAGTTTTATCTACCTTGCTGTGGTGCCTAGTAGTGGATGAACTGCTTCATCTACTCTCGAGTCAGGGTCAACACGTCATAGGCTATGCGGACGGTATACTAGTCATCGGGCGTGGCCAGCATCTGGATGCGCTCTTCAGAGTAATGCAGCAAGCACTGATGATAGTGGATTTATGGTGTAAGAAAATTGGACTATCGGTCAATCCGAGTAAGACAGATGCGGTTGTTTTCAGCAGAAGGTATAAGTGGGGAACCACGAGTACACTGAAACTTGGAGAACAATAACTGGAAATCAAAGAACGAGGTAAATATCTAGGAGTAATTATGGATAAGAAGCTGTTATGAGACGAGCACCTGGAAAATAAGTGCAAGAAGCTAGTAGCCATTCTATGGCTCTGTAGGAGAGCCATAGGGAAAAGCTGGGGCTTAAAACCGGAGATACTTATGTGGATCTACACAGCGATCTTGCGACCCAGGCTAACCTACGCGGCGGTTGTCAGGTGGAGCAAGGTCGAGCTGTCCACTGTGAAGTCTCGACTGGAAAGGATCAGGGGACTGATCCTGAGAGGCATCACTGGTGCCTCGAAGTCGACATCCACGATGGCACTGGGGGCACTAATAGGGTTGGAGCCACTCCATCTCACCATCAAGGCCGTGGCTACCAAGGCAGCCTGGAGACTAAATTTGGTAAATGACAGAAGGATCTCGACAGCAGTGAAGGTCCCAGTCGACATCGCGAAAAGACCGACCCTGAACATGGCTGTGGACAAAATGGCCACTCACTACCTCTTCGACAAGAAGTATCGAGTTAGCCTATCCATGAAGGAGAAATGGGTTAACGGCGACGCACACCTGCCCAGTGATGGAGGTACCTGGTTTACAGATGCCTCCAGGAGTAAGAAGAATGCAGGAGCCGGTGTATATCGTAGAAGGAATGGAATGGGCTTCACAATCGAGTTGGGGTCCTAGGCCACAGCTCTACAATCTGAGATTATGGCTATACTCCAGTGCGCCTACAAGGCAACGGAGTATGACAACAAAAGAAACATCCGTATCTGCTCAGACAGCAGGGCTGATATATTGGCCTTGAATGGAAGAACGACCACATCGCTATTAGTATGGGAGTGCTTTGAGGCACTAAATATGTTAGCGACGGGAATCCGAGTTACTCTGCTATGGATCCCTGGACACAGCAGTATCAAAGGCAATGAGATATCGGAAAGGCTAGCCAAACTAGCAGCAAGAAGATATTTTACTGGACCCGAGCCAGTTGCAGGTATTTCTAGTAAGTCTGTCACTGAAGAAATTAACAATTGTCTGACTGAGGAACATCAGAATGAGTAGGATTTGGTTTCTGGTTGCAGACAGGCCAAAACACTCTTGGGCTCAAAGCTTAATTTTAACCAAGCAAGGGGAATACTCAAGCTTGGGAGAAACGAAATCAAAGTCCTAACAGAAATGTTTATAAGGCATGGGAATCTCGGATATCATAGACATAAGATAGGGCTTGCGGAAAGTCCCCTCTGTCGTCTGTGCGGAAAGGATAATGAGACAGCTACTCACATCCTTCTTTCCCGCTCAATACAACAATTCGAGTGAGAGGAAGATATAGTATCCTGGAGCCAATGCCAACCAACGAACAAACTATATTATCAGCGACCAATGGTGACGTCTTTGCAATACTCGACAGAAATAATACAATCCTTCGTGAAATGTATACTATCCATTATAAGCGGGAGATTTGAAATCAATAATACTCGTAATACAAATAAATGCACTCAACATTCCTAGAACTGCTGTCCCATGCAGTTTCTCAGCGCGTAGGGCTGTGAAACTGTGGAATAAGCGAACTGTAGAATAAAAGAAAGTTGACTGTAGTTTAATTTACAACAATTGCTAATTTCATAACCGAGTTCATCAACAATTATAATTCGCGATTTTTATAAATAAATCATTAGACAAACATACAACTGAAACAGTTTTCTACATAAAAGGGTGATTTTCTCATTTTATATATTTGAAATACGTAGACATTGACAATATAACAAATAAGTGAAGATATAATTCATTTCTGTCACTCGAGTTAATTTTATTTTTTAACAAACGAAAATTCAAGAGCCTCATCTCAGCTTTTGACCTCCCAATCTAGATGGTTCTGTAACTTATATCTAATAATTTAATTCAAAATTTTAAGTATTTTATTCAACTATGTCCTTCTCCTAATTTGCCGTATGTTATTAATGAATTTTTTATTAAATAACCGTATTTAGCTATATTTTACAAAAAAATTTTAGCTTTAAGATTTAGATATTCCTTACGTAATTTTTATAGTTCAGTTAACAATTTAACATGAAAATTATTATTTTTTCAAACAAATAAAGAAACTAGATAATAAAATGCTTTCAATATTGATTATTTGTTTTTCAAACTGTAGCATGTAAGCTCAAAACAATCTAGCTTTTGAAATTCCTTGGATAAAAGGTACTTTAGATCTAAGAGAAGGAAAAAATAATGTGAATGTACGGAGAAAAATGGATAGTCGAACTTGAAGTGTCAAAATTTAGATGGTCGGTTTGATAATCTAGATAGTCTGAAGTACCATCCACAATTTTTTCTTCGTAGTCCGACAGACCATAATATTATAGTCTGTTTGAATATTCACAGGTGATAAAGACTCAGTATCAGTATAGTCAAATCGACACTCCAGAATGTCAAACAGTAGTGGGTGTGTCACGACCTCTACCGAACGCCAAGCGAACACACCCGAAACGCATTCTTGGAGCGACTGAAGTTCGGTGTCACGTTTTCCATATTTTACAGCACTTTTAATCACTTTAAACCATCTGTTGATACTTAAGACATGTGTCGAGAGTGAATATAATGTGGAGAACATGTTGGAGAGTGAGTTGAGTGGTTTTCATTCTGATTTTGAACGTACAATTCGCTACTACCGAGGGATTAAGGACAAAGGAGTTACTTCTTTTGAAATGCTATAATCCGTAATTTAATGAAGCAGTAGAATAATCGTCAGTTACAGTGTCAATTACATTAATTAGTTATTCCTCTAGGTAGAAACTATGAAGATTGTTTTTACTGTCGTCTTATCCTTGGGTGTTATCCTCCATTCTATTGGTGAATATATTAATATATATTTAAAAACTACAGGTAAACAACCACCGCAGGGTCCCACTGGAAGCTACTGTCATCTAAAAAATGACATAGGCTCCCAGTAAGACCGCAGTAAATCCCATTCATGGCCACGTCTCACAACCGTGAGATCGGTGGCCACAGGACACGAAGAAATCACAACAACAGGCCGGCGGAACACTCGGGTGTTTTGAGGACACGAAGCAACCCAAGGATAACAGCTTTCTGTATCCATCTCATAAGTGCCGTGGTATATTTTTGGCACGCGAGTATGGCTTTAAGGTTACGAACCAGTGATAGTTTCGCACCGCCGAGAGCACCTATCACAAGGACAATTACTCGTACCGAATATTTTGGGTACAGTCGTTGCAGCTCTCTTCTAAGGTCACCTGGTGCACGACCTGGTGCACCCGGATCGTCGACTGATCATTAGAACTTATTTTGGCTGTTTGAAGAATTTGAATATTTAAAACGTTCTCGTAGAATACGTGATAAACTACCTGGTGCACGACCTGGTGCACCCGGATCGTCGACTCACCACTCTTAGTTATTTGCGAGGTTGACACAATTTGAATTTTAAAAAACTTCTTGTAGAATACGTATTAAACTACCTGGTGCACGACCTAATGCACCCGGATCGTCGACTGATCATTAGAACTTATTTTGGCTGTTTGAAGAATTTGAATTTTAAAAACGTTCTCGTAGAATAAGTGATAAACTACCTGGTGCACGACCTGGTGCACTCGGATCGTCGACTCACCGCTCTTAGTTATTTTGGATGTTGGAACAATTTAATTTTCTTTAAATATCTCGTAGAATACGTGCTAAACTACCTGGTGCATGACCTGGTGCACCCGGATCTTCGACTGATCATTAGAACTTATTTTGGCTGTTTTATGAATTTAAATTATAAAAAAGTTCTCGTAGAATACGTGCTAAACTACCTGGTGCACGACCTGGTGCACCCGGATCGTCGACTGCTCATTAGAACTTATTTTGGCTGTTTGAAGAGTTTATATTTTAAAAACGTTCTCGCATAATACGTGATAATCTACCTGGTGCACGACCTGATACACCCGAATCGTCGACTGATCATTAGAACTTATTTTGGCTGTTTGGTGAATTTAAATTATAATGAAGTTCTCGTAGAATACGTGCTAAACTACCTGGTGCACGACCTGTTGCACCTGGATCGTCGACTCACCACTCTTAGTTATTTTGGATGTTGGCACAATTTAAATTTTAAAAAGGTTCTCGTAGAATACGTGCTAAACTACGTGGTGCACGACCTGGTGCATCCGGATCGTCGACCGATCACTAGAACTTATTTTGGTGGTTTCAAGAATATAAATTATAAAAAAGTTCTCGCAGAATACGTGCTAAACTACCTGGAGCACGACCTGGTGCACCCGCATCATCGACTGATCATTAGAACTTATTTTGGCTGTTTGAAGAATTTGAATTTTGAAAACGTTCTCGTAGAATACGTGATAAACTACTTGGTGCACGACCTGGTGCACCCGGATCGTCGACTCACCACTCTTAGTTATTTTAGATGTTGGCACAATTTGAAATTTTAAAAAGTTCTCGTAGAATACGCGCTAAACTACCTGGTGCACGCCCTGGTGCACCCGGATCGTCGACTGATCATGAGAACTCATTTTGGCTGTTTGAAGAATTTAAATTTTATAAAAGTTCTCGTAGAATACGCGCTAATCTACCTGGTGCACGACCTGGTGCACCCGGATCGTCGAATCACCAGTCGTAGTTATTTTGGATGTTTGCACAATTTAAATTTTTAAAAAGTTCTCGTAGAAAACGTGCTAAACTACCTGGGGCACGACCTGGTGCACCCAGATCGTCGACTCACCACTCTTAGTTATTTTGGATGTTGGCACAATTTAAATTTGATAAAAGTTCGCGTAGAATACGTGCTGAACTACCTGACGCACGACCTGGTGCACCCGGATCGCCGAGTAATCATTAGAACTTATTTTGGCTATTTGGAGAATTCAAATTATAAAATTTCTCGTAGAATACGTGCTAAACTACCTGATGCACGACCTGGTGCACCCGGATCGTCGACTGATCACTGAAACTTATTTTCGCTGTTTGAAGAATTTAAATTTTAAAAAAGTTCTCATAGAATACGTGCAAATCTACCTGGTGCATGACCTGGTGCACCCGAATCGTCAACTGATCATTAGAACTTGTTTTCGCTGTTTGAAGAATTTAAATTTTAAAAAGGTTCTCGTAGAATACGTGCTGAACTACATGGTGCACGACCTGGTGCACCCGGATCGTCGACTCACCACTCTTAGTTATTTTGGATGTTGGCACAATTTAAATTTTAGGATGGCCCGCTGTTCGCTCAGCTCCAGTGCGAATGACAGGCGCAGGGCGGGTGCTTGAGGGATGCTCGGGCGCACCAGCGGCAGCTCGCGGTAGACCACCAGTGTGCCTGCCGCCAGGTCGCCGAGCCGCTTGAAGTGCGGATGCTGCAGGCAACTGATCGCGCCGAGGAAATAACCGAAGGGCAGCATGTCGACAAAACGCAGCAGGTTGCGGATCAATGATGCCGACCAGCCAATGGGCGTGCCGTCATCCTGTACCACGCGCAGGCCCATGACCTGCTTGCCCGGCGAGCAGCCGTGGTTGAGCACTTCGAACAACACCATGTACCACCAGCTCACCACGAACAGCAGCAGCGAACCCAGCCCGATCCCCACATTGCCGAGCAGCGCCAGCGGCACTAGCAGGATCCCCATGATGATCCCTCGCGCGCCCAGGTCGAATGCAAAGGCCAATGCCCGAGAGGGCAGGCCAGCAGGACGCAGGGGCAGGTCGATGCCCTCCGGCGTTTCTATCTGGTAGTGGGTATCCAAAGGCGTTGATGGCATTGCGATCCTTGGCAGTGCGAGGCGACTTGAGAGACACGGATGCTAGCAGTGTCGACGGTGGAAGCAACCATTCGAGGGTTTTCTGGATATTTATACAGTCAGGTATCGCTGGCTCCCAACGCCTTGCAGCGCCTAGACTTTGTCGATCTTCAGCACAGGAATAGCCCGTGACCTCGATTTTCTGGTACGACTATGAAACCACTGGCATCAACCCGCGCAACGATCGCCCGCTCCAGGTAGCCGGGATCCGCACCGACCTTGAGCTCAATGAGGTCGGTGCGCCGATCAATCTTTATTGCCAGCCCAGCGACGATATCCTGCCTCACCCGGCAGCGTGCGCGATCACGGGCATCACGCCGGATGTCCTCGCCGAGAAGGGCCTTGCCGAAGCCGATTTCATGACTCGGGTGCACGCCGAACTGGCCGCGCCAGGTACCTGCGGCGCCGGCTACAACACGCTGCGATTCGACGATGAAATGACGCGCTACAGTCTGTATCGCAATTTTTTCGACCCGTATGCGCGCGAGTGGCAGGGCGGCAACAGTCGCTGGGACTTGATCGATGTGATGCGCACCGCCTACGCCCTGCGGCCGGAGGGCATCAACTGGCCCGAGCAGGACGGGCGTGTGACCCTCAAGCTCGAACGCTTGACCGAGGCCAACGGCATCGACCATGGCCAGGCCCATGATGCGTTGTCGGATGTGCGTGCAACCATCGCCCTGGCGCGGTTGGTCCGGGAGAAACAACCGAAGTTGTATGAATGGTTGTTTCAATTGCGCAGCAAGCAGCGGGTCATGGATCAGGTGCGGTTGCTGCAACCGATGGTGCATATCTCGGGGCGTTTTTCCGCCGAGCGCCATTATCTGGGCGTGGTCTTGCCCCTGGCCTGGCACCCGCGCAATCGCAATGCCTTGATCGTCTGTGACCTGGGGCTCGATCCACAAGGGCTGTTGGACCTGGATGCGACGACGCTGCGTCAGCGTCTTTACACGCGCCGCGATGAGCTAGCCGAAGGTGAACTGCCGGTTCCGCTCAAGTTGCTGCATATCAACCGCTGCCCGGTGGTTGCGCCGTTGAAGGTGCTGCGCCCTCAAGACCTCGAGCGCCTTCAATTGGATAAGGAAGCTTGCCT